>OW388080.2:89659663-89993486 GCA_936449025.2 Sarcophaga subvicina
CTTTTTCATTTCATCTTGCTGAGAATAATTTGCTCAAAAAATATTTTTTCATATTTTTTTTTTGTGTTTGAGTGTTTGACCTGGGGTTTATACCGTAACAATACGTCTAATAAGCCAATACGCTACGTACTAGACTACTCGACTTCAGGAATATATGCTTAGGTATACGGGCATAAACGACAAAGAGATGCACCTTCACCACGATTTGGAGCAGGAGCTTATCTATCAACTCTGAAATCACGCTTATAGCACCTACTCAATTAATTGGAAAGTGGCTTCAGTCCAGTTCAGTATAGAATATGCTTGTAAGGAAAAATGCTAACTTGAACTCATTTTTCAAAGCCAATTTAAATTGGCGGGCAGTAAACTGTAACTTTTATGCGAATGAAACTGAATATTTTACAAGAGATGTTGCTTTTCTAGTTGTAGATGAGAATTTATAAATTTAAAACCCCTCCTGTATGGACAAATGATTCAACTGGAGCTGTTTAATCATTCATCGATGATTTTGCTTTTCCAATAAATAAATTAACAACAAATTAAAGTTAAAAAATAATTGTGGTAATTGAATTGAATTCATATCGAGTTTTCATATTTCTCAACTTTTTACCTAAGTCATCTGGGGTTTTACTTATTTTACATGTCGTTTAACGTTGATTAATTGCCACTTCAATAGCGAGTTAATTCATTGGACTATGTAAGCCAACATGTTAGGTTTTATTTTTGATTCTGTTTTATTAGTTCCTGTTACCTACCTTACGTTACGTTTTGAATGAGAATGTGGGGCAAATATTGACTGATTCTAATCAAACCGTACAAGAGTAAAATAATAATAATTGCCAATTGCATGATGTTTAATATTAATATCATGACATACTACTTCTAATTATAATATGCATACGCATTACACATACAATACAAAACCATATACAATACAAAGCATTTCCTTTATAATCCTCTTATAAACACTTCCAGGTTTAATGTTTGTTTTCATAGTCACCATTGGTTATGAATACCTTCGAGTAGTCATAGGTTTCCGTTTAACACATTTTCTAATAAAACGTCTTTTGTTATATTTTCAAACATTGCATGCATTTAAATATGTACATATACGTGATATACATGGGTATTTTACATTCAACTGCATATCGTTTTATGACACACCAACAGCAATCAAAACAATATGTTTTATTATTGAATAATTATTTGACAGTTTAATGATTGCCGGCCGAACAGGGAAAAACTAGAATCATTCATAAAAATGACATCCGCTAATAACACAATTAAGTGTTGAATGAAAGTGAAAAGGTTGAATTATCTGTTTTTAATATTGATTGAATTAGTCGTGGTCTAGTTTGTAGTGTGTTAGATTATTAGACGTCAGTTTCCAACCTCAGGTCAGTTATTTTCAATTTACAACGAAAGGTTGTTATGACCGATTATGTATGTATTTATATATGTAATATTCCTGCTGCTGAAGACTCTGAAAAAAAAACAGAAGCTCGTCTTATGAACTGACGAAAGTATTGTAACAAACATGGCAATAGGATGTTTGTCGTCGAAGATGGTATTACTTGCAACAGAGAACCTTATGCCAATAGTAGTTCGGGAGGAGAAAATATTATCAATTTACGAGCAGATTGCTAGCAGATGTTTCTTGTAATGTTGTAGAGTCTTTCCTACTGCTCTTTTCATATATATCTCGCGTAAAAAAGTGTTTCGTCCTATGTTTAATTTGATAGATATTACAGATGACAATATTTCGGTCAACTGCGTACGTATGAGATAACAGAATTATTCGCTTTGATAATGTGCTACTCAGAAATGATGATAAATTTACACTTATTAGCCTTTTTCGAAAAATGAGCTGAAAGTCTTCCAGCTTTGAATAATTTGAATGATTTTGCCGCTGGAGATGTGTAAGTAATTGAATTTGATGGTCGTTATAAATTTCGTGGTCCACCGGAATCGAATTGGCAGTTTTAGATTCAAGTACATGCTACGTGCGTAGAAACTACTTATAGCCGTATTTGGGGAAACTTGTATCCGGGGCACCAGAGAGGAATGAAAGAGAGAACATTGTTATTGACATAATCGATGTTCTATTGCGACAGGAAACTTTTTTATCTCACATGATGGTGACAGCAAATTTTTCTAACGAAATATAACAATGGTTTGTACCACCAAGTTTCAGCCAGCTCTCACTTAAGAGCGTTAATGATGCGAGTGATAGTAAGCTGCCCCATCTAAACGATTGGAAACATATAAATCGCCCCAAAGCAAGAGTGCTAGATGTCAAATTATTATCATTTAAAAAAATATAAATCTAAGCTGACATGAAATGTTTAATTTGATAATAAAATTTAATAATATGATAAAGTTTTAATAAAATGAATTTAAATAAATAAAAATATTTCAATTTTTTACCATAATCTCAATAATCGTGACAATTCATTGTACTACAAGGATGTATCAAAAGTAATACATAAGTTAGAATTATGAAGTTTTTAAGGCTCGTTCTACGGTTAATTGACCATTATAACAGAGAAGGTTTTACTTTATACAAACTTTCGCTAGTCCCCGCATCAAATATTTCTTCTGAACGATATGGCTAAGAAAGTGTCGTGTAGTGAGCTCATCGCAGTGGACTGCAGATATTAAATACGACGTGGTGGAAAATTTAAAAAGTCGGCCACTTATTGACCATCCGTCGTAGCGTAAACATTAGTTTCGTTTTAATTAAGCTGAAAGAGTAATTAGATGAATCACTAGATTCTGGACACTATGTCCAAGACAAAGTATCAGTAAAAAAACTCTGAAGTAATCGTCAACCCGCACTGGACCGAAGATCTTACGTAGGATTTTTATCTCGAATACTTTCAAAGTTGCTGCATCAGAGCTTAAGACTGTAATGTGGAGTAAACAGCGCGAGAGAGGTCTATGTTACTCAATTGCCTATTGAGATCATATTGGCATATGTTGGCAAGGGTGATCCTATGCTTGATCTGCAAACTGATATCATTTGTAGTGACAATGGCGGAACCAGATAACATCGAAAATATAGTTATCGACCGTAAGCTGGTATCTATACCTACTTGCAAACAACATATACTTCGTTTTGCCTCAATTTACTGCCAGACGCATCTTAAGCGACTCATCAGGTGTCCGCAAGATAATACGCAAGCAACCGAATACTTTAATGGAAAATAGTGTCATTTCGCTATTATCCCGTTTTCTACAGAACTCTTCCCATGATGAAGTTAAAGAGGGCGCATGACAAAGGATCGTCTCGTGTGACAGCTCATATTGCATTAACAGCTTGGGAGAGGCTTGTTCCTACGTTAACGAAGTTGTAGGACTTGCAAAGTCTTAACAGGAAAAATTAGCACAGACATTGAGGCAACAACTTGATTCCTTATGGGGCTATCAAAGACAGCCTTATAATCGACAAAAGGATGGTGCAAGTAGACTTTTTTCATGGGGTTTATTCCAGGTTTTGTCGTAACCAAAAATTTGCTTCAAATTCCTAAACAGCAGAATATAACAGCGAAAATATATTCAGTGTTCTCCATTCCATCCTCGCCATTGCAGTTACAGTAAAGTTAGCTGTTAGGTGTTTTCCCTTTAGTCGTATACACTAAGAGCTAATATCTCATTGTGACCTCTATGAGGATTCTCTTTCTGGGACTAAATTTAACTACAAACTTTGTCCCGCATTTCCAATTAGCTGTTGAATGGTCATTTGGTAGAACATCAGTTATTTTGTTACCTTCAACGTATCCGCGTAAACCCACAAGAGTTAATTTGTTTTATTTTAATTTGTAAGGCAGTAAATGCTTAAAATAGATCTCATGGAAAGCTCTATCCCGAAATCATCAAATGGCTGAGAATTATAGGCCATACATTCCGGCCTAGAGCCATTGCTAAAAAAGATGTTTAGAGGAAAACCAAGAAGTTTAAAAAGAAACCTGTACATCGCTAGAACACTTGAGATCACCCATCACTTGTAGTCGAATGTTCGTGACTTCGTGTTCTCGAGATCTCCATAAATGTAAAAATCGTTGTTTCATTGTTGTTTGTGTATTTTATTTACATTGTTTGTTGTTGCATTTTTGTTTACTTGTTTATCCCCTTTTTATACTAATGTTTTTGGTATATTTTTATTTAACTGTTTAGCATGTAAACAAATTCATTGTTTTTGTTTTTGTAGCTTTTGTTTATCATTTTAATGTTAAACTATGTAACACCACTTCTATTTTCGTAACAATACTGTGGCATTATTTCTAGGCTAGTAAGGTAAGCAATTTTATTTTTGGTGGCTGACAAGGTATTATCTATTTGAGCAATTCTTTTCACTAGAATGATGAATGTGTTGATTTATTAGATTTATCTGACCACAGGTCAGACGTCTCTAACAAAACGAAATAAGAAAAAATATTTCTTCGACGACTTCCTCTCAACAGATTTTTTTAATTGCCATGAAAAGTTTCTCAAAACTCTGTCGCTCGACTGTCGACTTTAGCTATTGGTCCCATCACTCATGTATAAAATTAACACACACAACATATGCGGTGTGTGAAGTTAGATTGTAATCCTGACTGAAGAGTTGTAATGATTAATTTTGTATGTATGTATGTGTGTATGCTTCAGAGAGAATTCATCCTTTAGTTTGTCTATACAACTTCCTGCGCAGTGTGGAATAAGTCTGAAAGCTTTCGACACTATATAAAGAATGGTCATACATCTCTAGTCTAATTCATCTATTTCATACAACCAATGATTTTACTTCTAATTAGCGACGCGAGCCATCTGCGCTTTCGGAAAGAAACTAGTTTATATTCAGTTCGATCGTAAATAGAAAATATTGTTACGTTTTTGCGTTTTACAAATGCGAAGATTGCAAATAAAAATATTTATGTTCAGTTTTAATTAATTTCTTTATTGTTTGCACAATTCTGTGTGCCACTGTTCACAACTTGATGTAAACAACAACAATTGCTTTGTTCTTTATTCCTCTTTGCACTCTTTTGCGTAAGCAATAACAACTACTAGCCAATTTGTTCCACAGATATTTTTAACGGAGATCTTCAAACCACGTTTATTTTTTCTAACACCGCGTCTTCACACAAGGCTGACTGAATTTTTACTGACTCCGTTGCCTGCTTTGTATTGCCTTTTATATCGGAGGATAAACAGTCTGATGAATGCTTTTGAAGGAGAATGACTTCGCGTTCTCGAAATTTCTATATGTGTAAACATGTTTTACGTTATTGTTGTTTGTGTATTTTGTTTACGTTTGTCCTTGTAGTGTTGTCGTTGCCTTTTTGTTTACTTGTTTATCCATTTTTTATACTGGTTCTTTTTGTTGGTATATTTTTGTTTACTTGTTTATCATGTAAACAACTTCATTGTTTTTGTTTTCGTAGCTTTTGTTTACAACTTAAACGATGTGAAAGCAAAACATCAATTACATTTTCGTAACACTATATTATTTAGTAATTGGTGAGGTCTTAGCCTAAGGTAAACACTAACACAAGGAGTGTAACTTGCTTGTACGACTAATTGAATCTGCTGCAGGTAATAAAACCCTTTTTTCGAACGACTGTAGACTTTTTAATATTTCTTATACTAGTCTTACTCCTTGGCAAGTGCTTAAGTTATTGCGTTAATATTTGTGTTAGCAACGTCTATAAACACTACCAAAAGATTATTTCTTTATTTTATCCAAAGGCATTTTACATAGTTCTCTAAAATATTAAAAATGTATTTCGGTTTCAAAAGAAAACTGACGTCATTAGCATTCATTATTGAAATGCATTAAAATGGAAGTGCAATAGTTATATCACCCCACACGTACATTTTATTACTTTAAGTTTGAAATATTACTCATCGTTTTCGGTTACAGTTGTTTTTGTGTCTTTTATTATGAGCTAGTTTTTGCTTAATGATAGTGTATGAAAGGATGCACCTAAGACTGTGTGTATCATGTTCCATAGCACTAAAAGGTATATGCAATTATTCTATAAAAATTTAACAGGGTAATACATCGTAGTATGAATATTTGTGGAAAGTACTAAAATATATAAAAAAAATATTGCACCGACTGCTTTGCTTAGTACCTACGTATGTATTATAAGAAAAACTCGAAAGTGTGATAAACATATCCCCAAATTGTTTTTCCCATGTAAGCATGAGTTATGTGGCACGTAGCGAAGTCCTTGTCGGTTGGTGTCCAAATCATCCAGTACAGGTCAAAAGAATTTGGCAATCATCCATACGTAGTGCTCGCCGTGGAGAGCGATGGACTGGCCAAAGACCTTATCAGAGAAATATGTACCGATGATAGCGACAGCTCGCCAAAGAATAACTTTTCCGAAATGGTATCAAATGATCCCATTCATCTAGAAATGTTCCTTATTACTGGAGTTGACTTTTTAATAAAGATTAAGATCTATTTCTAACTTCTCCAGAATCTATACAGTGAACACGCATCGTTTTCTATCAACGTTTACCTTCAGTTACTAGGTCAGTTGAATTCTGTAAGGGTTCAAGCACAAAATTTGCCAAACTGCCAAAGCCCAGACGAGAAAGCAACTTCCTCAAATTTTCCTTCACACTATTATGAACAACGACAATGTTTTCAGCAGAATTTGAGTTCCCACGATGGACAGGTGTTGGACGATCGTTTACTGAATCAGTAAACTAGAATTTATATACCACGATACGAATAATAGTCCTCTTGATAGGACGATAATGGCAATCGTAAAATTGCTCCAACAGATCATCCGTTTTGGTAAAATAATTTTATTTTTTTTATGTGTTGCTGCACGATTTATCCGTCAATGCAATAGTTTCCAGTTTTCTGAAAAATTGACAGGTTGCTGTTTTCAGTCTTTTATTACATAGTCTGATACAAGATTTATATATTTACATAGCATACATACATTATCGGTCATTACGACCCTTCAGTCAGAATTACGACCTAGTTTCTCACACCACTTATGTTGTGTGCGTTAATTTTATACATGAGTGGCGGGACCAATAGTTTAAAGTCGACTCCGAAACTTTTCATGACAATTTTTTTTACTCTCAGAGTTTTTGCCAGAAATCTGCTGAGAGGAAGTCGCCGAAGAAATATTTTTTCTGTCCTGGTGTTTGAACCGTGGCCTCACGTCTAATAAGCCAACACACTACCTACTAGACCACGGCGAATTTATATACATATTTTCCTACTATAATTACTTCTCCGACTTCTCCGACTTCTCCGACTCTACTTACTTTCTTCTTCGCCATACCTTTACAATCTCCTCTTTCTACTCTACAGAACAGAAATGTTTAGAGGCCATCAGTAGAGTGAGATTCTCCCCCTTTTGGTATGCTTATCTAACTGCCCATTGTTTGCAAATCCCTTATTACCTGTTATCCAGACCTTACTAAGCTTCTGCAGGGAGTCACACACACTAATTCAAAGTCAACATAAAAGGAACCATAGAAGGTTTCCTTTCTTAACCGATTGCTTTATTCATTTTTTTACTTAGTTTTGTTGCAAAGCATTTCCTAAAGTTACTGATAGAGCTCACAGGTATATAAGTAGGTAGGTAGGTTGTAGTGGTAGCTTTGATATCAAAACTCATTTCAGCACGCATAGCGGATTGTTGTAGTGCTGCAGATAAGCACAGTTCCTGTACTGACCGAAGTCCACCAAACTTATCGAACAAGTTGATCAGCACAGGGGCTGTACACTTTACAGGCACTTGTTTTATAATATTACGCGGATCTGTGTTCTAACTCGTGTTATTAACTATACTCCCCACTGCTCTGATTTTCTCTACCATAAGTAAGGAGCTGCAATACTAGTTGCTCCAGACGATTGTGCCAAAGCCCTCTATTTCAAGACTGCAGACATTGGGTTTTACTTGGAAGTGCAGAGCAGAAATCAGTAATGAGTATTAAAAAAGAGAAGTAGAATCGAATCATACACATAATTTCTGATACTTATACGCATTCATCATACGATGTTGATTTCGACTCTCCATGACTCAACATTTACAAGAATCACAAAAAAAGTATGAGTCGCGTACAAACACTAAAATACTCACTAGAAGGTTGTGGGTTTGCTTTGTTTGCTGTCTTTGTCTCTTTCTTTCTTTTTTTTTGTAAATGCAACAACAACTAAGACTGTAATGATTTTGATGAATGATTGGAGTCACTCGAATCATTTATAAGTATTATAAGTATGTTTCTAAAGCTTTGAATCTGAATAAGTAGGCATATGAATCACACATATTTCGAATGATATGAGTTTGATGTCAACGTTGTACTCATACTCATACTTATAAATCAACGTTCTAGTGAATACGAATGAATCAGAGTAGTTATATTTCAATTTCTTGACTCACTTATATGAAAAATTTCATGAGTGCTTATGAGTAGCGAAAAACGATTCATTGCTGATCTGTGGTGCAGAGGCAACTAAACAACTTATAACTCATAGAACTTAAACGCCTTTACTTAATCAATTCAGAGTTTATTTTTACTTTATTTATAGAAAACTTACTTTTATGGAAAACATCACATGTTGCAACACTGTGCAACACAAGAGCAATGAAGTTAAACCTTATTTTGACACCGTTTGTAGAGTTTTTAATTACATTACATCTTGCAATCAAGTACAATTTTTCTTAGAAAAAGATGCAATTTGTTGGATTTGATCATAATTATTGTAATAGTTTGGATGCCATTTGAATAAATAAGGCGAATAACTTATCTAGTGTTCTGTAAAATTTCATATTACATATTAGAAGATTAAACAGTCTTCCTAAATATTGAGATCGGAATCGAATTTAACACATCTCCTCAAAACTATCTGTACAGATGCCTTAGTCCAGTTTTCAAAAGAACTAGACAATCTGGAGACACAGAAAGCGTGAGAGTGCCTCATCCAAACAGCTGTTAGAATAGTCACAAAGAGCATACATATTTCAAACGCTTAAAAATATGTTTAAGCACACAATGTCCATTATCTGCAGTACCTATGAGAGCTCTAGTTATTTGTCTCACTAGGAAATTAAGCCAGTAGGGACATCAAACTAGCCGCTTTCCATTTTTCCTACTTGAAATTCTTTAGGCGGCCAGTTAAATCCTAATAGTTCTTGCAGTGGCATCTGACTAAATTAAATAGGTTTGTCAGCGACATAACATTCAACTGAAGCCACCGTAGCCTAGTAGGTAGTGTGTTGTCTTATTCGACGTGGGGCACGGTTCAGACCTTAGGTCAGTCATCTCCAACAAAACTAAATATGAACTATGGACTATTCGAGCTATTCAGCGAACATACGTGGGGGTCTGTGGTTATTCACCTATTTTTTAGGTGCAAAGTGACGGGAAATTGGTTGCGTGGATTTCCCTGAGATCTTGATCAGGTTTGTCCGATTTTACGTTTCCTTGTTTCATGGATGTTGGTTTATATAGTTTACTGAACTTGTGGACACGAATTTATCCACCACATTACAAATAGTTTCCTCGGTCGGACGATTATGGCAAAGCTCCCTTGACTTTGCCCGAATAGAACATTCATTTAGAGAAAATTATTTTTTTATTTGCACGTGTTGTTAAATGATATATTCATCCACAGTGATTTGTCAAAACAGACTGAACAAATGATGAAGATGGTAATTATCAACTCTCCAAATTTGAAAGTCCGGTTAGAAGATTTTGTACAAGTTAAATCTAAATTTTCCAAATAATATTACAAAGCTATTGGAGGGCCTAAAAATTTATGGTTTATAAAGTTGGGTAAATGTTTTTCATTCTACTTTGAATTTTTGAAAAATTATGTTTGAAGCATTAGAAGCCGCATGCCACCAAGATCTTGATGTCTTCGCATCTACTTTGAAAATAAATTTGCTGTGCGGTTTTCCAACGTTTAATAGTTTTTCGCATCAACTTTTATGGAGTGATAAACAGTGTCTAAATAAGACACTAGAGCTTTGCAACAACATAAGTAATAAAAATATTATATTTTATCTCCACATTTTTATAGAAAAAATTATTAATATTGTATTGCAAAAATTTAATGTTTGAAACATTAAAAGCAGTGTGTGGCATTATGAATATTTTCAATATTTTTGGAAAAATGGAAAATAATAAAGAATGTTTTTCTTGAAGAGCCTGACAACTTTGAATGATACTACAAAAAAGAATTATTGAAAGAAATAATAATAAAATACGTTTAAAATAGGAGCTCGTAGATTGCAAATAAAATAACAATAAATCTGTGCTTAGTTTTAATTAAATTTATTTAGTATTCGCACAATTCTGTGTGCCACTGTTCACAACTTTACGTAAACAACAACTATTGCTTTGTTTGCTACTCTTCTGTTTACACTCTTTGCTTAAACAGTAATAATTATTAGACAATTGTTCAACTGATCTTTATAACGGAGATATTCAAACCATAACCAATCTCTTCAAACACACCGCGCCTTGACATAAGACTGACTGAACTTTTACTCCTGCTTTGCCTTGCCTTTTATATGACAACGCGATAGTAATGGCGATTTTAGTTAATTTTTTTTTTACTCAATTGGTGTGTTATTATCACGCACCCAATAAAATGATATTCTTCTTCTAGCTGGGAAGCCTAAAACTTAAAAATACTTATGAAGACATTGACAAAAACATCACGAACGAGAGTGATTGATTTGTATAATACAGCCAATATTGTTTTCCTCCTTTTCCCTTTTTCTTTTGCTTCATTCGTTCCTTAAGTTATTCTTGACTAGTTTTGTTATGACAGAAATTTGACATTGATTTGCTTTTATAATGAAGTCTGCTGCAATAACGTCAAAATTTAACAGCATTTAAGTTCGTACACGATGAGATATAAGAGAGAGATTAACGGAAGGATAACAAATTCCATGAAACGTTTAGAAAAAGTTTCTTAAACGTGCATCTTGAAGAAGTGCAACACATAATGTACTTTATTAGAAAAGCATATGCGACCCAAGGAGTTTGTGGCAATGCTATTAGATACGGTAGCAGGAAATGTGTCACATGTCGATATAAGAGATGTGAAACGAGGTCACAATATAATTTTGCATGGCAGATTGTGTTGGATGTCAATAGGAACAACATTTTATAGAACGCGATTATTATTCTTACATAGGATATAATTTTTAAGTCAATTCGTTGTATTAGCTACACTGAAAAATTGCGCTAAAAATGTTTAAAACAATTGTTTGGAAATTTTAAGCAAAACACAAATGTGATGCTAAAAATAAGCCAAGAAAACGGAATGAATGAATGATTTTTTATAAAGTTCTTATTTTAAAAATAAGTACCGGCAAATAGGCTGAGACTATCTTCAAAACGGATTCTCGGGTTCATTATTAATAAACCTCTAAGCGATAGTGTTAGGTCTTTGTGATCCCAAAAATGTGATATACCAAATAGAGATCAGCAATGAGTATTCAAAAAGATGAGTAGAATCGAATTATACTCATAATTTCTGATACTTATACGCTTTCATACTTATTTTAATATTATACTCATACTACTCATATTCAAAGTTTAAAGTACTCATCATACTCATACTTAACAATACGTATGATGTTGTTGGTTTTGACTCTCCATGACTCTACATTTAAAAAATCAGAAAATAAGTATGAACACCACAATACTCACTAGAAGGTTGTGTGTTTGCTTTGCTTGCTGTCTTTGTCTTTTTCTTTTTTTGTTAATGCAACAACAACTAAGACTGTACATTTTGATGAATGATTCGAGTCACTCGAATAATTTATAAGTATTATAAGTTATGAATCTGAATGAGTAGGCGTATGAATCAAACATATTTCGAATGGTATGAGTTCGATGTCAACGTTGTACTCATACTCATTGTACTCATACTTATAAATCAACGTTCTAGTGAGTACAAATGAATCAGAGTAGTTAAATTCATATATTGTTGACTCATTTATATTCAAAATTTCATGAGTGCTTATGAGTAGCGAAAAAACGATTCATTGCTGATCTCTGATATCAACGACGTAATTTCATGTGAAATCGGTATCAATAACAATATTTTCTAATCAACTTCGCTTTGATCACTAAAGTTTGATAAAGAAGAAAATATTATTCGTAAAGTATTGGGTCGTCTAGAACTATGTCTTGAAGCTTTTCGTACACTCTTCGTCGTATCTATCTAGTGCTTCTTGAGGGCAATCATCACTGTAAGATCAATCCTATTTACAGTTAACAGACTCATAGTAGCTACCACAGAGTGGCCTATCTGCACATGATTTGAAAGAAAATTTGAGTGTTAACTACGTACACAGATACATACATAATTGCTCATTGCAACCCTAAAGTAAGGATTACGATCTAATGTCTCACACTACTTATATCGTGTACCTTAATTTTATATATGAGTGGCGGGACCTACAGTAAAAAGGTAGAAACGTACGACAAATGTTTTGAGAAACTTTTCACGATAATTTTTATTTACTCATTAAGTTTTTGCCAGAAATCTGCTCCGAAGAATTCGTGGCAAAAATATTTTTTTTATATTTTGTTTTGTTTAAGATGTCTGACTTGGGATTTGAACTGTGGCCTACGGCAGCTTCGATAGACATATGCATTCTACGTAAGACATTTAGTCAGGATTACGGCCTGATTTCTTATATCTTCCAAGTTGAGTGATGGGACTTCCACCCTACGTCCAATCAAACCGATAAATTTGAGCATCTTTTTTTGTGGTAATTAGTTTACTCTCAGAGAGGGTCGCTAGAAGAATTTTTTTTATTAGAGTTGAACACTTCTTCTTAGTTTTTTTTTCAACAAGCAATTTTGTATCTTAAAATTTTAATAAAAAAATTCGCATAACGGGGTGAAATTGCATGACCTCTTTGGCCAGTTCATACTGTTACGAAAATGCAAATGGTGTTATTAATATGATAAACAAAAGTTCCAAAAACAAAACAATGGACTTGTTTACATTATCGACGAATAAACAGAAATATAGCAAAAACATCAGTATAAAATAGGGGATAAACAAGTTAACAAACAGGCAACAACAACACTGCAAGGACAAACGTATATAAAATACTGAAACAACAATGACGTAAACAATATTTATAGAGATTTCGCGAAGGCAGTCATTCTCCTTCAAGAGCATACATCTGACTGTTTACCCAGCGATATAAAAGATAAATCGACAAAGCAGGAAACGAGATCAGAAAGAATTCAGTCAGTCTTGTGTGAAGACGCATTGCGTGTGAAGAGAACAATTATTGTATACGCGAAAGAGTGTAAACAATAATAACAATTAAAGCAATTTGTTGTTGTTTAAATCAAGTTGCTAAAGGTGGCACACGGAATTGTGCGAACAATAAAGGTTTGATTTAAAACTAAATACAAATTTATTTTTATTTTTATTTGCAATCTACGAACTCATATTTTAAACGTTTTTAAAAGGGTAAAAAACGTAACAATGTTACCTCTACTTAGGATGGATATGTCCTTAAATCGCTCGTGCAGAACAATCAATGTGACATGAGCTAAGTGGCATGTAATACCAGCCTGTTTAAACCACATGTTAGTGGTTGGTCCAGATCATCCAATTTAGGCCAACAAAAGTTTGCAAGCGCGAGAGTGACAGTAATGATTTGGAGAAAGTCGCCCACAAAGAAATAACATTTATACAATCACAAGATATACATATGTTTAAAAATATAGCCTCATAGCTGCGTAAAATTCATAAGTTGACCCAATTCTCAAGTCAGTTTCAAGTTTTAAAGTTTAGGTCTAGGTATCGTCGCAAATTAGGATATGATATCTCAAATTTTCCATGATACTGATGCATAATTCAGTCTGAATTTGATTAATAATGTGGGTTATGTTAGCTCTGTAGATCATAGTAGTTCAAGGCTTATTTGCAAACACATACGCCTTACGAAAGCTCCAGAAAGAAAACACTCACATCCATTATGAAATGAGATATGTAACGCGTAGCGTCATCAGGTTAAAACTGTAAGCCATTGGTGTACCAATCATCGAATTCAGCATAAAATAAGTTGATAATCATCGACTTATAGTGCTCGTCTCTATAGCCTGGTCACAGTCGTGATAGTCTGGTCACAGTCTTTCCCAAAGAAATATTGACTGACGACGCCATCAAACCAAAATCCACTTATTCGGAATGCAGTGGATGCTCTTGAATCTCCTGTGTATTGGTATCGTCCCAAATCGGAAAACTTAGTTTGTTCACGTAACCATTAATTAATAAATGGGTCTCATCACTGATAGTTTAATGAAAGTTATTAAGAAGGGACGAGATTACATATAATTTCTTATAATCTCTTTGTGCAGCGTTCAAAGCTTTTAATTTATGAATGCTTTTAATTTATTTTCTTTATATAACACCACCACGTTGTTAGTCGTTATTGATATCGTTTTGGTGTGGAACTTCACATATGTTTCTGTATGTAAGATTTAAATCCGTTCTATTCGTTTCACTTGTATGTGACTGGAATACAATTTTCTTCAACAAACATATCCGCCAAAAAGAAATTATTTTTTGTGAAATTGCATTTGGAATATTTTCAAAGAATTCGTTAGCAAAAGAAAAAGAAAAAAGTAAATGAAAATAAAACGAATATACAGAGTTAACATAAATTCTCGAAAGTTCATTCTCTTCTTTTTATATTCATTCATATTTTCTTTCTGGTTTTTCAAACCAGTTCACTGTCTAACAATTGCAGTTGATTTTTTATTGAAAAAATTTTAAGGCCGACTTTCTATTACGCTACAGAAGAATAGTATTTGCATATTTATTTGTCATTTATTTATTTCATGTTCTATACAACACGACCTATGATCTTATAATTTTATTATAGAACTAGTATTGTGTAAACAATTTATAAAGAAAATAAAATGTAAAATTGTGATCAAAATAATCAATTTACTGGAACAATATTGTTGCGAAAATGAAAAATCTAAATACTGATGTTTTGCTTTTACATCGCTTAACACTAAAATTATAAACAAAAGATACAAAAACAAAACAATGCAGTAAACAAACTGTTTACAAATTATCGTACTGCTTAATATAACAACAAACACCAGCATAAAAAGATTATAAATAAGTAAAGTAAATATACAAACAACATATAAGAGTAAATGTAAACAAAATACACAAACAACACTACAATAATAAATGTAAACAACGATGTTTACATTTATAGAGATTTCTGGAAGGCGAAGTCATGAACATTTGCATTCAAGGACTTGCATCAGACTGTTTATACTGCCATATAAAAGGCAAGGCAAAGCAGGCGAGTTAGTTAGAAAAAGTTCAGTCAGTCTTGAGTGAAGACGCGGTGCGTTTGAAGAGAGTAGTCGTGGTTTGAAGATCTCCTTTACGAAGATCTGTCGTACAATTGACTAGTAATTGTTATTGTTTATGCAAAAGAGTACAAAGGGGTTTGTTATTCCCAAAGCAATTGTGGTTGTTTACATCAAGTTGTGAACAATGGCGCACAGAATAGTACGAACAATAAAAAATTTTAGTTGAAATTAACACAAATTTATTTTTATTTTATTTGCAATCTACGAATTCATATTTTAAACGTTTTTAAAAGCTAAAAACTTAACAATATTATTGTCGTGAAAAGGTGACGTAGCATTCCTTCTAAATTGCATAGAGCTTTTCAATAATGTCTGTCCCAAGTCTACCGCTCTGACAAACTTCAGGATGATGCTCATTGTCCACAAGAACAATACCCAGCATCTGATATGCATTCAAGTGTGAACAACTGGGAAATAAACGTTTAGAATATGAGTTCGTTGATTGCAAACAAAGTAAGAACAAATATGTGTTTTATTTCAATTAAACTTTTTATTGTTTACACTACTTTTGTGTGCCACCGTATACAACTTAATGGATCGAACAATAATTGCTTGTTCACTATTCTATTTCACACTTCTGTTCACGCAAACACTAACAACTGTTCGTTAGATCTTCTATGCTTACAACCTTTTTGCAAGCAATACCACTTGTACGTTCAAACCGTAAAGCGTCTTCACACCTTCTCGAGGACTCTATCGCCACTACATTTTTGTTTGTGTAATTGGTATTGGTATTGGTGTATGTACCATGTATGGTATTGCATATATGTGTGTAGCTTTTGTTTATCGTTAATGTTAAACGATGTTTTCATGCGAAATGTTATTAGGTCGTTCCCATTTGCGTAGCAATATATACGCATTCTGAACAAGGATACTTCGTATCCATAGTGTCCTGTTAAAAGTTAATCTGAAGGTTGATCTTTTGTCTCCCTATATGTTTCCTTTCGCTTAGTATATATTTTCAATCATCTGTTTCCACTATTTATACGACCCTAGCGTATTTTCTTTCTTTTTTAGCACATTTTTTGCTCAAAAATATTTATTATTTTGACTTGACAATACAGCAAAATCTTAAGTAAATATTCGAATTTATCAAATTGTTTTTTTATTCAAATTATTATGTCGAATAAATTCCTGGAGTAAAAAGTTATGAGAATCTATTAAATCACTTTAGCACAATATTATTAAAATCTTTATTAATCATTCGAAAAACACCAAAATAGACTGAATAACGTTTACATTCATAACAAACAAAAAAAGTTCAATATTTCGTGTTTTTTATCTAAATCCCTTGATTAATCGGAAAACCGAAAAGAAAACACAAAGTATTTTGGTATAAAATTAAAATGCCAACGGCAAAATTTATCCATTTTATAATAAGAATTCATTTATCCTCTGCCGCTATTTATTAACAATTTAATATGGAAGAGCCAGCCCACAAGTAACATAAAGTTTAATACACTGGTACAAAATTTAAACTAATAAGTTGTCCCAACAAAAAAGAAATAAAAAAGGGAACCAAAAACAAACAAAAACAAAATGAAGCAGAAAACAAAATGGTTAAACGAAACCCAGGACACAACAAAATACACACCAAATAGTAGGTATTCCCACGCAAAGATGCATAGAATAATGAGTATATAAATAAAACGGTGCGACAATGAAAATACACTCCGTAGGTATATATTCTAAGTTATTCACTTGGTTGAGTAGAACTCAAAAATACTTTTTTTATTTTTCTCGAACCCTCCAAACTTGTTTTATTTGACAAAAATGGTTTTTTTATCTTTTCACACAAAATTATTGATTACCCAAATAGGTATGTTTGAAACTATTTTACAAATCCAAATTTTTTTAGAACGGGGAGAGGTTAGTCTTTAAAAGGGTATATATAAATGTTTTTTCAAACTTATATGTTATGAGTTTTGATGGGGTAAACTTGGAAAAAATTATTTTTTTTTATTTTTTCAAGTTTAGCTATTCTTAATTGTAAAATTTAATTAAAAAATATAAAATAAGTGACAACATTCTGAAATTGCATTATCTTGTGAAGAGATTGACACTTTGTTTGATCAAATCGGACACAAATTACCGTAGTTATAATTTAACCGTTTGACTGCTAAGCGGTTCTGGTGAGAACGTTCGAAAACTGCTCGAAAACTACAATTAATTATTATAATAAAAACATCTACAAAATTCTAATAACCTATATATAAGAAGACCCTATATCTTGTCTTTTAATTTTATTTTTGCTTTTTGACTAAATTTTTAAACTGAAATTCGCAGCGCAAACACGATTTTCGTAACAAATGAACGCAGCGCTTTTGCGCCGCGTAGCAGTCACACGGTTAAATAGTATAACAGTCGTCTTATATTTTTTATATATGTCATCTTATCAAATGAACTTTTGGTTCAAAAATTTTCAAAAGTTTTGATAGATCTTAATTGTTTATCGAAAAATGTGTTAATTTCACGTTTGTACGACTACCAGAAGTCGGCTAATCGTTGTATTTTTTGCAAACATTGTTCAACTTCTGGTGGTCGCTCAAAAGTGAAATTGACACATTTTGCCAAAAAAACCAAGATCCGTCAAAAATTCCGAAAATTTTTGAACTAAAAGTTAATTTGAATTAATTTAAGTAATAACTACGGCAATTGTTTGTCCTATTTGATCAAACGAAGTGCCAATCTCTTCACAAGATTTTTTAATTAAAGTTTGCTATTATGAACTGACAAACTTCAAAAAATATGAAAAAAATTCACATTTGTCTAATTTACCTCATCAAACCCGTTAGCACATATGTATACCATTTTAAAGGCCCATCCCTCTCCTTCCTAAGGTTTAAATTTTGGTCATCGGTTCAGAAATGTTTGTGTAATCAATAAATTTGTGCGTAAAGTAAAAAAAAACAGTTTTTGTCAAATAAAACCAGTTTGGAGAGTTCAAGAAAAATAAAAAAAGGTATTTTTGAGATTTACTCAACTAACTGAACAACTTAGGCTAGGTAGTTACTCGGGTATATTTAATTTTTCGTATTTTGTCGCATAGTGTAATCGAATGATATTTTTATTAAACCTTGATTAGGTAAATTATTTCATTTATTCCACTCTTTAGTGTGCCATTGTAGTACAATTTAAACCTTTTTAATATTAAAGTTGTTTACCAATGGGTGAAGTCGCCATAGTCTAGGAGTTAGTGTGTTGGCTTATTAGACGTAAAGCCAGGGTTAGACATCAAGACAAAATACAAAAAAAGTATTTCTTCGGCGACTTCCTCTCAGCAAAAACTCTGAGAGTAAATAAAATTGGCATGAAAAAGTTTCTCAAAAATCTGTCGTTCGGAGTCGACTTTAAACTGTATAAAATTACTCATGTATAAAATTAACACACACAACATAAGTGGTCTGAGAAACTAGGACGTTGTACTATGGGTCAGTTCGAATTCTGGGTACTGTACTTGTGTTAATTGACAAGTACACGCCCTTTAACCTAACCTAACCTTATTCATTTCTTTATGAAATATAGCATCTGCTCATATTTTTATTACTTCGTTGGTTTGTATGAGTTATTGTATCGGGAGCAGTGACTACATAATAGTGCGATACGACTTTGCAATGAGATTCAGGACATCAAAAGGTGTAACGCCCCTCTTAAAAGACTCCGTACAAATCTTAACGGATGACTTTAAGTTTAACGGAGTAATTTTCGGAATCGTTTAGAATAGCCCAGTCTGCAAGGCTGCCGAATAATTATAACGTCTTTCGGATGAAAGGTCAGCTGCGACGAAAATTATAAAGGACGCAACCATCTACAGGCGATACGGCCACGCGACTATTAAAGACGGTATATAGCTGGCGCACAAATCTCAATGAGGTAGCAGAACGATATAATATCCGGTACCAGGACACAGTGAAAACAGTCCTGAATTCTGTCAACAACAGATGAGCATACGGATACGGGCATATCGGCGGATACGAATGCGAATATAGAGCACACGATAAGTCTACATGACCTTCAAACAAGCACTCTCAATACGGTTGTTGGGGTTATGGACACGACTCATTGGTCTTGGAAACCGAGCAAATGATTTCTGCAGAAGCTGCAGGAATGACGAAGAAGATGAGACTTTTCTTCACCTTTTGTTGTCGCAAGAATAAAAGGCATCTTGTAGACTACTATATAGATGATATGGAGAAAGTGACATGCACTGACATTAGCAGTCTGAGACGCTTCATCAGAAGCTCAGAGTTGTTCTGAGACCATGACCTATGTTGTCTAAGTGTGTTAATTCAATTTTTTAAATGAATAGCCACTGTTCGGTGTGGGTTTTGATCTGACGGTATTATCGGCACATATTTCTCTAAGAATGGCCGAATGGTCGATGATTACCAATTTGTTTTGACCTAAATTGGATGATGTGTACGCCAACGACATGTAGTTTCAATAGAGTTTAATAGTTTTTTTGTGGCGTTTTCTAAAGCCTCAGTCACAAACCAAAACGATTCTTTGAACCAACATAGCACATGCCATAGGTCGAATTCAACACGATTTATGCGTCGGACAAAATTATTACCCTACAAGGCGCTCATCCTACCCGTGCTTCTTTATGGCGCAGAGGCATGTACCCTATTAAGTACTGCTGTAGCAGCCTTGAGAGTATTCGAGAGAAAAGTTCTACGTAGTGCGAGTTGGCGATGATTTCCGCATCCGATCCAACAGTGACATAGACGTAGAGCAGCGTATTAATATCCAGCGGCTGCGTTGGCTCGGCCATGTAGATCGAATGGCGGAGGATGCTCCGGCGAGCCGGGTGTTTGATGCAGGGATCTGCGGAAGTGGGTGAAAAGGAAGGATGTGTTAAGGCAAGCCAAAATCCGTTAATCGGGTTGTTAATGGCCAATTAAGTAAGTAAGTAAGTAATGCGTAAGATTTATGTGAAGTTTTACATTTAAAATAAGCTCCAACAAGAGCACTCGTGGCGGACATTACAAAGAGTTTATATTTCACACATAATGGCATCAAGAGGTCTTTTAAAGTAGATAGGTATGCCCTTGCCTGAAGTTTTGAATCAAAGTTTGTACAGTGATTTCAAGAACTACCATCAAAATAACTTGTTTAATTCTATTAGGCATGTGGTGAGTGTAATTCGATTGCAAAATTCTTACGTACACCTGATACCATTTGTGAAAAAATATCAGGAGAATGTGTTGAATTTAAATAAAGCATTACTTTGAAGTAATGTTTGCCAACAATAAGAATTTTTTTGTAGAACTCTTGAACAGCTTTATGGTGAAACCCACTGTTGCTTCCGAAGTCTCAAGATACGAGGGTATTAACGCGTTTTAGCGGAAGCGGATAAGTAAATAAAATTAAAATTTTCAAACACAAATAAAAACCAAATACCAGAGGACAAATAATGTTGAGAAAGCAAACAAAAGAAAAAGCCAAAAAAAGAAGAGGAAACAGAAAATTATGACTGTGAGGCAACAGCATGGTGTTGTATTTCCAATGGAGACTGGTTCTTAACAATAACATTGTCTAGCTCATGTCGCTTTGAAATCTGGAACCCAGTTTACAGTGCTGTTACATATTTTAGGTTGACTAAAAATGGTTGATTAAAAATTAAATATCAAATTATAAAACAATTTGACTTAATGCTACATACAGCATGAACAGAACGTGTACCATCGACAGGTTTTTTTGTTTGTAATTTTTCACAGGACTTAATAACAAAATGTTCAAATAAAATTAAGGTTTCTCATAATATTTTTGCATTCTTTACATCTATTGTAATGAACAATAATCGGAAAGAAAATTTTAAGAAAGGGCACCGTATAATTGTTAAAATTTTGTTGTTCTAGTGGCTGCAGATAATTCAAGTCTATCTTCAATTGCCTGGCGAATGTAAACTGAACTTGAACTTTATCTAATAAGGATAACCAATTAGCCAACAAATAATAGTAGATATTCATACACACATACATAATTGGTCATTACACACTTACAGTTTAAAGTCGACTACGAACGACAGATTTTTTTGAGAAAATTTTCATGGCAATTTTATTTACTCTCAGATTTTTTGCCAGAAATCTGCTAAGAGGAAGTCGTCGAAGAAATTTTTTTTGATATTTCGTTTTGATGTCTAACCTGGGGGTTTGAACCGTGGCCTTACGTCTAATAAGCCAACACGCTACCTACTAGACTACGGCGACTTCAAGAGTAGATATTACGTGTTTTAAATACTTGGAGTAGACTGAAAAAACCGACAAACAAAATTGAAATAAATTAAAGCCACTCTTTTGGCTTCCAACGTTATATAAATCTAGCGGTCATTGCATTCGTTTAATTTATTAAATTTATTATAGGCGTCTTAAGCGTTTTCAAAATTACAGCTAATGATGAACCACGAGAAGGTTTACTGCTTTGAATTCTAAAATTAAATTCCCTGCTAAAGGAAAACCAAGCAGACAACTTATTAAATGCAGCTGCAGGCAAAGCTCAAAAATACCGGAACTTTTGAGATCCTCACTTAATTTAGTATCTGCAGGATGTAACGCAAGCGTGAGAATGAATCCAGAGAGATATGGTACTATTTACAAGCAAATGTAAAATATTTTCTGTGTTCTTCAGTTTTCTGGCAAAAACTGTGAGAGAAAATAAAATTGCCATATAAAAGTCTCTCAAAAATCTGTCATTCCGAGTCGACTTTAAACTGTAGGTCCCGCCACTCATGAATAAAATTAACGCACACAAGATAAGTGGCGTGAGAAACTAGGTCGTAATTCTGACTGAAGGGTCGTAATGACGAATTAACTGCTTTATACAATTAATTCTATTCTACGATGCCGTAGTTTGGCAGTAAGTTTTGAAAAAGAAAAATTCCCAAAGGATATTTGAAATTTATGAGATTTTCGCTTTACTGAAACGCAAAAAAATATCTTTGAAGTGAATGATGATGGTGTACCAGTGAAGACATTGGCTAAGCCAGAATTGAACAGAATAACGCTTCCAAATTAAGGGAATTTATTAAAAAAAACAACTGATTTTCATACTAATTTTACTCTTCTGGATTCACTAAGGAAATTTGGGCACTAAAAAGAGTGCTGCTGCTGTATCGCGAAGTCTTGTAGAAGAACCCTGTAGTTTGATTTGAAGGTAAGAATTTATTACGGATTAGTAGTACGATTGTGTGATACCCTACGATCCAAAAACAATAAAATCTTGTAAAGTACGGTACACCATTCATCACATAGAAATTGTTTAGCATCAAGCATTACCTCGCCTTTCTCTATTTTTGTACGTGTACAGAATTTTAAGATTTAAATCGATTTTATTGAGAAGAACTTACTTTTCTGACATGATATTGTCCATATTGTTACGGACAGGTACAAGCACACGACACCTTACCATGGAAATATCCTTTGAAATGAATTTGTGAATGTACATATGTTTGCCTGCATTTGTTTTCATTTATTTCGTTTAAAATACAGGCCATGAAGTGTATCGTTCACCACGTGTGGAAATATTGATGACCAAAATGGAAATCAGTTCTAGCGAAAATGACAAAAAAAAAAAGCAATTCGAGTGGAGAGAACATTCAAAGAATTTTGTTTAATATGGTATAAGGAAATACAAGGACGCTTAAATCCATTGACACTATTTTAATTTCTAAGAACAAGTTATATTTCTTCTGTGATTTCCTGTGGCAAAAACTCTGAGAGTAAATGCAAATGTCCATGAAAAGTTTCTCAAAAATATGTCGTTCCGAATCGACTTTAAACTGTATGTCCAGCCACTCATGAATAAAATTAGCACACATAACATAAGTGGTGTGAGAAGTTAGGTCCATAATCCTGACTGAAGGATTGTAATGACCAATTACGTATGTGATATGAGCATTTATTGTAAAACATTTTTCTAATTGTCATTAAACATGTGACTTATTTACGTCACACACTTAGGAATGACACTTACCTCGTCCAAGCAGGCCATCGCGCGGAAATTCTTCCGAGACGCCAACCTATCCTGGATCAATGAAGAGTACTGCTCCACCGCTAGTCTCACTTGCCCCTCAATGGATAGAAGCCGCACCAACCAGTTACTTGGACTTGGTCGTAACATCATCTCGATCACAGTGGCCGTGCTTACAGATCACCGTGTTATGGGTAGACACGCAGAAAGAATGCGACTCCCATTTAACGACTTCTGCTGTGGGTGCAGTTCCGCTGAGGAAGAGGAGACTGTTATCCACTTTCTTTGTCAATGCCCATCTCTTGCGAGGTACAGATATAGGATATTTGGCTCTCCAACCCTTGTTAGCGCGACGGAGCTATCGTCCATTGATGTTAAGGATATAGCCTCGTTTATCAAGCTTTCTGTCTGGTTCTCCAGCATGGGGTAGTCGTGCTTTGAAATGTGCCGCCCTTGTGCTGACCAAATTCTCCCTCCTTGGTTCCGAGAAACGGACTGCGTTCACCTGTGGCGTCACAACGGGCCGCTATGCGTTCTCAAGTGAGCTTTTGGTAATAAAGCTACCACACTCACCTAACCTAACCTACCTCACACACTCAATACCAAACTAAGTGTTGAAGGACACCATAATAATGATTTCAAATGATTTCTGTAAGAATCTTTGGATCGGATTGAATTATTTTTTGTGCACTACTGAGACTCAGCAATATGATACGCAGATAGGTTCTCATTTCATTCATTACTGAAGAAACTGTTCATTGTAAATAGATTTGGGTATAGGAGCTTATAGATCGGATTGTTATATGAGTAAAGATTCTTGGCCATCTATTGCCGATGGTACGCAGCTGTTCCTTAACAAGCAGGAGATTGTAGTTTCAAGTCGCTGACGGTGATCTATTGTCGGTGCTTCGCAGCTGCTACTTAATATGTAGGAGATTGTAGTTTCAGTTGGCTGGCTGTGATCTATAGGGTAAATTTCCGTCCGATATTAGAAGAGTATGTGGACATGATGAGGATTTGGAGACGATTCCCTAGATTTCGATTTTGGTTGAAGAATGTTGAGTACTCTCAAGTGGAAATTCTACATCTGGAGACATGTTCAGGTTGTCCTGTAGTTAACCCATTAGTTAATAAAGTTCCCTGGCAACTTTCTTCTATAATTTCCATCAATGATTAATAAAAATGATGTGATTAATTCGTCTAAAAAACATTTTGTTCAAAAAAATTTATAGTTTTGGAGTTATAGACCGTCCCTTATAAAGAACACTGTGCACTAGGTACACTAGGCGTATGTTAACTTTTAAATAATTCTCATTAATTTCCGTTTTATTTCCTTTTAATTTCTTGTTTTATTTCCGCAATATTCAATTTTAGAATTTGTTTATGCGCAAACCTCTTGTACATGTGGTGCCATACGTTTCAAAGTAAGAATTAGCAAGATTTCGACGAAAAATGTGAAGAGACGCACATTACAGATCATTGAGATGTAACTTTTATAGCAGCAGCCATGCTTTAGCATTAGAGGCGTCAAAGAGATATGCAAATATTGGCCACCACCATTTCTTATGTCTGATTCGCGACTGGTAGACTACAATTAATAGATCTGTCTTATCAACGTCTCCCATGCCATATTATATCGAAACTTTTGGTTGGAAAATATTTACAGTATCTCTTCCTTCGAAGAATCGTTGGCACCATTTAATTGACATCAACATTTGTTGCATTTGTGACAGCATTATTATCCTTCCATCGTATAAGCAATATATTTCCAATATTTCTAAATGAATGATCTACAGATGCACTTTCATCTTTTTTCATACTGAGCGAAGAGGCCCGTCTCGTATTGTTCCTAACTATATATCCGATTGATGATAGGTATCGAAGTAATTTAACGGATATAAAACAAATATCTATGAATACCTAAAATACGTATAACGAGTTCTGTTCTATAAATTATTGAATCCTTTATTACGTGGAACATTAGTTCTTAGTGATGAAGCACTATATCAACATCTACACCAAATTCCTTAATATGCAATTTTTCTGTATATATATATCAAACTGGATCATAAAACCGTCCGTTAAATTTAATATCCAGTTACTGTCATCCACACCATAAGAACGGACATTATTTTGAAACAGCTAGTCTTACAGAAACAGCACATACGATTTTCTTCATGCTCATCATCACTTTTATCGCTATCTAGTGGGGGAATTGTATAAATTGGAACGTCATTGAGCTCATTGTCGTTAAGGTATTCCAGTGCAAACAATATTTCGATAATTGTTACCCAATTTTACCCAATTATTGTTTAACGATTGTACCACGAGCGTGTCCATTTTAGGGGACATTACACTGAAAGTCGCTTTACGCGCCTTTACATTACATTTTGTCATAATTTTTTTACATCAATTTATTCTTTATACTTATTTACAAATAAAAAAATACAAAACGCAACAGATATTCACATCATATTTAAATATTCTAGTTTTTCTTACTCAGTTCGGAATTTTCTTTTTTTTTCAAACATTAATATTTTGCATAAAACGCAACACTCAGATCGCATTTTTTGAACACAATATTATAAATTTTGTTTCGTTGGAATGTTATTGAAATTTTTAGAAGTGGTACAGTATAAAATTCAACAATCCATTATAAGGTAGTCTGCGCGCTAATGCACTGACGTAGGTGTCCATATGCATCCATATTTATGTATCTGATTCTACTATTTTTCTGTTTATTTCCACTTTCTCAATGCCACTCATTTATTTATTTTGTTTTTACTACTTTGCCAGGACGGACATGGTCCCCCTTAACATTTAAGTGTTTAGACTTAGCTACTTTGGCTATACTCGTCCTCAAATCTGCACAACCTATCTTTGTTTCTATTAACTTGGAATATTTACGTACGTAAATCACTGTTTGTGTAGCGCTGATTATAATTTTAAATTTATTTCGTCTATGGATTTAAAAGAAAGGAAAATTCATTTTGACATAATATTTAATTCACCAAACATAACAAATTGGTTCAACCATTTCTATGTTCACACAATTTAACTTTGGCTCTTTAAGCCATATTTTGGAAGAAGAAAAAAAAGAAAAAAAAAAGAAAACTCTGTATACGAGCGGGACCTTTTAACATTTTATAGCATACACGAGAAAAATAGTCAGTGGGTGAAGCATTTCATTTTTTTTTTCGTTTTGAATGAAGGGATTGCTAGTGTGGGACGACACGAGTAATATTGTTTTGCCACATGTTGCACGTCTGTATGACTGGAAGATATTTTCCCAAATGATTTGATTGGTAATACTTTCGTTATAAAAAAATTAAATTACAGTCAAATATAAAACTGCAGACATCAAATTTTGCGAATATGTTCGGGAGAGAATGAGTCCTCCCACTGTAGACAGTAAACTGGAGTGCAAAAAACAAAATAGAAATAAAAACTGGTTGCTGTTTGGCTAGCAATTATTGCTTGCATGCTTTCAACTGTATTACTCCGTATTGAAAAAAAGAACACAAAATATTTTCAAAAGCAAAACAAATAATCAAATAAAGTGAAAACAAAGACGGCTTAAATAAATGTTATGTTGTCATTGAATAAACGGTCCTCTAACCGCGGCTATAATTTAAAAGTCATTGGGATAAACATTTAAAAGTGAATTGAATATGAATCGAATATCTTTTCTACGAAATTATAAATAAAATAAGATTAACAAAGTATTTTTCCTACGCTGTTATAAAGGGTCCGCCAAATAACTTTTTTTTTGGAAATGCTTTAAAAAAATTACTGAACTAGTGTGTTACTTAACCAGAAGGATGGAAATAATTTCATTCAAATGGCTGCCTCGGCTGGCCATGCAGTAGCCTACACGATCGGTCCAATTTTTAAGCACATTATCGATTGTGTGGAGCTGTATTTCACCACTGGCTTCACGAATATTGTCCTTTAAAGCGTCAATTATCTCTGGCTTGTCGGCGTAACACTTATCTTTGACGGCACCCCACCGTCCTGTTGAAACCAAATGTTGCCAATATCCTCCACTTCAAATTTTGTGAACAAAAATTCATTCAACATGGCCCGATAACGATCGCCTTTGTCTGTAACGGCCACTCCTTGCTCATTTTCGAAGAAAAATGGCCTAATTATGCCTCTGTACCAAAATCCGCACCAAACAGTGACTCGTTTTGGGTGCGTCGGCTTTTCAATGTATGCGTGCGGGTTTTCTGTGCCCCAAATGCGACAATTTTGCTTGTTTATATACCCGCTAAGATAAAAATGAGCTTCATCTGATAAGATGATTTTTTTTTTTTGCCAAAATCGGCATCTTCTGGTGTAGGCTACTGCATGGCCAGCCGAGGTAGCCATTTGAATGAATTATTTTCCATTCTTAACGGGAAGGATTGTATTTTCAAATAAAAAAAGAAATTTATATTCTAATATTTTATTAAAGCATTTTCAAAAAAAAATTTTTTTTGGCGGACCCTTTATGTACTTGAGAGGCCCAAGTAATAAGGTATATATTCTAATGGAAAATTCGATTTTTTAGCACTCTTCGCATGCATATCAGGTTAGGTTACATTAATCGGCCACCATTTCACTAGAAAGACATATGACGCTATGAAAAAACCCTAAAACCAGACATGAGAATATGCAGCGGACTTCTTAACCCACAATAAGGTTAGTCCCCGCGAAGGTCAGATTTCTCAGTGAGATATTTTTGAGCTATCGAAAATACATACATCATGGTTCACCAAAAAGCGAGGTATATTCCAGACTGTAAGGCGTTGCTTTGTGTCAAATCAAAACATATATATTTACGAAAAAGACGAAACTTCTCCAATGGAAAACAATTCAACTCCTGATTAAGGTGTCCTCTCTGAAAACTGAGGCAAAATATTTGGCAGTAGTACAAAATAGTACATTGAAAATGGAGGATAATAAACTGATATGGAAGACCCGTGTAGAGAACATTTCAAGGGGGACCAAAAATGTCTCAATGATATGCAGGAGGCTTACAGGAAAATGTATAACAGACATAGTGTTTAGCTTGTTTGGATAAATTTTGTATAAATAGAGTTTTTATATGCGTAAGAAAAAATAAATTGTAAAAACTAAGAATACGGACACAGCTTTGGACTACCGTTTCTTGTGATTGAGCCATTTCTTTTTTCCTTAAAGCACATCCGTCCGGGTAAAAATGAAGAAAAGCGATTATCTGGAGGAACCACATTATTGCAAAACTTATATGAAATGCTTTAGTATAGAGGAAGAAAACTAAAGAGTTCAATCTAAAGAACTTGCGTGAAATAGTTAAGCATGGCCTCTGTAGTATAACATTGTGAACATCTGTGTAGACATCAGATGTGGCCAGTTTGCAATTTATTGAATAAGACAGAGTATTTAAACATTCTAAAGAACAAATTCACCAAAAAATCGTAATGGTTATTACATTCAATAAGTCAATTATCCCAATCACATTTAGCAGCATTATTATCATATTTGAAGAAGCTTAATACTCTTCTACAAAGTATCGATAAGTCTCTAAAAGGGTATTTAGGAGATAATTTGCAAGAACGGTTACGTAGTCGCTGAACCTCATACAAGAGTCAATCGAAAAACTTGCTCATGAGTGCATGGCGGCAAATACCACCAGAAAACACTAAACACAACTGGTACATTCAATGCCAAACGGGTTAAATGGAGTGCTTGACCTTACTAAATATTGGGTATAACATTTTAATATATTGCATCTCTGAATATTAAATTTACTCTGAGTTCTTTTTGGGTATAACTCGGCTTTTGTGGGGCAAAAATACAGAGTCAACCGAATGTTGGCCTTATTTTTCTTTTCTGTTGTGCAAAACATTAAAAAAAAATGTGTTTTATAACAAAACAGCAAGAATTTCAAGGATAAAAGGAATTTTAACTAATCAAAATGAACAAACATGTGTATTATAACGCTATATTTAATTACACAACGAAGGCATTGTGGTTAAGATAACACAGAAAGGAAATTAAACCAATCATAACAATGGAAAGATAGTTGTGTTAATAAGTACATATGCTAACACCCAATTGCGTCACTCTTAAACAAGATCGACCTTCTTCGTCAAATGAATTTTTGGCACAGATGCCCAAGAAAACTGTTTGATACACAGACGACACTAAACGTGGAGTTAGGATGCGACTAGGTCTCTAAAATTTAAATCTTTTGCTTATATGATCTTCCAAATAGAACTTCCAAACATTGAGATTTCATAAAGTCCATATTGTTGAAGCTATGTACATCTGTCAAATTAGTTGTCATTTCTTCAGTATGATTTGCCAAATCACCATAGAAGACCGCACTTAGAAATGTGTGTTCAATGAAAAGCCGTCGTAGTAGCAGGAGGCGACTAACCCCAATTTTCTTCCAAAAATCTTTTTCAACGATGAGGCTTATTGCCGAATGAAGAGGTTCATGCATAAATAAAATTGGCGTAATTGGGACAACGCATCTATCAAATGTCATTGTTTGATGTGGATTTTAGGCTCACAAAATTATTGGTCCATGTCTACCTGCTTGTCAGTTTAGCACATCTAATGCGACAAAATGTTAGGAAAATAATAAGAAGTTACATTATTATTAGTATTATTTGTTGTATACACAAGTAAACATAGTTTTATTTCCATCTCACACCTACAAATACAAAACAAAACCACAAATACAAACACTATATGCTCGGGTAATGGAGTTAATATTTGATTTTATCAGAATTATAAGTTTAAGAGTGTGTAGGAGCGTTCTCATAGTGAGCGAATAAATGTTACAGAGAATATCAAATAGAAGGGTGGGATGATGATGATATTTAAGTAAAATAAATGAATATGAGAGTATGTGCTAAATGCCAGGAAATCGTTAGGCACGGCTGTGTAATCTTATTGCCTTGTTTATGTTGATATGTTAAACAACGACTTAATGAATAGATAAGAAAGGAAGACAAAACATACAAAAGCAACATTATTATGATCCATAAAGAACTATAAGTACGATTTTGTTTAATAAAAGTATTAAATTTGTTCAGAGTACATACTAGCTACTGGTATTGATGTTATCATCAATAACAGTATTGCGTTACTTATTTGAGACCTCGGTAGTCATCGCTTTCCTAATTCACAAAACCACGAGACTCCTTACCAAAACATTACACTACCACCTGCATGTTCAATCGTGTTTATTTTATATCTTTAATCGTATTTCTGGTGAATAAGAGTTTGCCATCGGAGCAAAAGATTCTTTGCTTATTTAAAATATTGGGTTGTTCGGAAAGCAATTTTGTTTTTTCCCGACAGAGTATTTAATTGTATTTTTTGCACCCAACTTAACTTTAAAAAATGCAAAAACTCTAAGAGTAAATACAATTACCAAGAAAAAGTTATCAAAAAACATGTAAACCATTAACAGACACAATATAAGTGGTGTGAGGAGCTATGTTGTAATCCTGGCTGAAGTTTTGTATTGAACATATATGTATGTATATATGTAGCAATTATTATTATAGAATATGGAAAAAATTAAAATTTTTCTGGGTGTCCTGGTGGTATAGTGGGTAGTGTGCTAGACTATTAGCGCGAGGGTCGTGGGTTCGACTCCCACCAGAGACCTTGGTCTGTGACACTACACCGAGCATATACTCAAGTTACTCCGTTCGTATATTATTAAAATATAATTGAGGCAATATATTATATTTAATTTGTAACCTTAGAACCCCTGTTAACAACCATTTTGATAATTTAAAAACGTAAGGAATTGAAGTCGCCGTAGTCTAGTAGGTAGTATGCTGGCTTATTAGCCATAAGGCCTTGGTTCAAACCCCAAGTCAGACATCAAAACAAAATACAAAAAGTATTTCTTCGGCGACTTCCTCTCAGCAGATTTCTGCCAAAAACTGTGAGAGTAAATAAAATTGCCACGAAAAATTTCCCAAAAATCTGTCGTTCGGAGTCCACTTTAAACTGTAGGTCCCGCCACTTATGTATAAAATTAACACATAAAACATAAGTGGTGTGAGAAACTAGGTCGTAATCCTGATGAAGGGTTGTAATGACCAATTATGCATTATGTAAGGAATTGTCAGTGAATGACTTGAAGAAAACAAGCCCGTCTTAGAATATTTTATCGAAAAATCTTTCTTAAAATTTTTGGCCCTACGCTGGTTGTTATTGATGACTATATCCTCAGAGGCAACAATGAATTATTTGAACTTTGTGAAGAAGAAGTCAAATTCAAAATAACAAAAATGGGCACGATGTGTCTCAAGCATAAAATAATATTTTTGAGGAGAAGGGGAAGGAATGTGTGCAGCAAGAGATGTGTTTACGAAAAGAATTCCGAACTTAAAGAAAGAAGGTCAAAGAGTCTAATCAATAACAAGACCAGATAGCCATTTAAAGGTTTAAATTTAAAAATGCAATAAAACAAAAACGCTTAGTGATTTAGTCAAATTTATTTTTTTGTTGTGCAGATGTGGAAGATGCACGCCATGATGTAGTACCCACTAGCATATAACTTTGCATTGTGGCTTTTTTATTTACTTTTAAGTTTGGGATATTTTGAAAAATTTTAAATTTTTAAAAATCACTTAGAATTGCCATATTATAGCTAGTAATTTGAAAAATATTACTCATACTCATCTTATTACACGTCCTAGAATATTTACTCTAAAAGTATGCAATAAAAATTCTTTGATATTGTCATATATGAATATTGGAATTAAATATTACTCTTACGTAACATATGTCAGGGTATTATGAATTTTACTTATTAAATATGAGTAGTGGGTGGGTGGGCCATTTAAAAGTTTAAATTAAAAAATGCAGTAAAGCAAAAATGATTTGAAATTATGTCAAATTTATTTTTTTGTTGTGAAGTACAATTGTTTCGGTTATAAATGGAATATTATTTCATTCATATAGCTACCACGGCTGGCCTAACAGTACCTATTTCGATCGGCCCAATTTTAGTGTATTTTTTCGAGTCGTATCTCGGTTTTGACATCACGAATGTTGGCTTCAAATGCTCAATAGTCTTTGATTTGTGGGCATAACATTTTTCTTAAATGAGGACCAAAGACAATAGACCAACGATTGCAACTTTTTGGCTGCCAATTGACATCACCATTTCGGTTAATTAAATGGCAATCAAAAGTTTGATGCAATAAATGGATTGTGGAATGAGATGTGTGGCAAGTTGTATCATCCTATTGAAACCTTTCATCAATACCATGAAGATCGAGTACAAAAAAATTAATTATCATGGTACAATAGGTGTCTCCACTACCCGTAATTGTTGCGCTGTCCTTATTTTTAAAGAAATATGGGCCAATGATGCCTCCGCTCCTCACCACCTCCTAAGCATCACCAAACAGTGTCTCTGTAAGCCCATGTGTTGATCCCCTATGCAATTTTGCTTTTTACCGTACACAACAAGATGAAACTGAGCAACATCATCATGCAGTTTGTCTTTGGTCTAATAATAAATAAATCGATTCGTTACGTTCAGTGAAGATAATATATGAATTTTGTGACAGAATAGAATGACATTAGTTCAAATTTAGACCCATATATGACCCACAGGAGACAAGTGTACATTATGCACTACATAATCGGTTTCTTGAAAATGACTTGTGTAGAGTGCAGAAGTATATGCGTGTCGCAGTTGACAAAGTCGTGCTTAATGAAATATGGACTGCTAATACCGACAGTTCAAAATTCACACCATACAGTGACTTTTTCGAAGTGAATTGGACATTCTTGGATTTCATCTGGATTGTTATCATCATTTATTGGCTTCATCTTTGGATATAACTTCTCAATGCAACACGATGAGGAACAGTTGCCAACGGTTTAAAAACACATTCAGCGAACACATGTCGTTTACGGTCGTCCACAGTAGAGGTAGAAAACAGATCGAATAAATGACAACTAACTTGACAGATGTTAAGTTAGAAATAACCGTAGTCTAATATGTAAAGTGTTGGCTTGTTACACGCCAGTCCGTGATTCAAATTCTTCTAGCAAAATCCCTGAGAGTAAATAAAATTACCATAAAAAACATCTTGAAAAATCTGTGGACCTTAAACTGTTGATTCCACCATAATATAACAATAACACATACATACATATTAACACATACAATATGGGTGGTGCGAGAAGATAGGTTGTAATGCTGACTAACTTGACAGATGTAGATTCAACAAGATTACAGTTATTAATTGTGAAAGTTTGGAAGCCTCTTTTAAAAAAGCCTTTAGAATATAATATAAGTCTTTACTGGCTCTTACTGTATAAATAAACTCAAAATAAGTTTTGTAATCTTTCAAGAATAAACCTTAAATATAAAGACAATGACATTTTAAATATTTTTTATTTCATTGATTTTTTTCCTTTCATACTCTCAAAAACAGCAGCAAGAGTGCAGAAATCAGATATATTCTGAATAGCAATATTTATGCTACAAAAATTGATGCCAATAAAAGCTGTTAAAAATATGAAAAAGGTTAATAAAGTCCTGATTGTTTCCAAGTATTTCGTCAAGACACCATCATCGGTAATATCTTTCGCACTGTTTAATCGTAATAAAGAAATGATAACTTTTTCTCTTCTTAAAAAAAAGGCAATTGCTTTAATGAAACCCTTAATTTGGCATCGTACTACAAAATTAATTAAAATTCTGAAATTGGTTAATTAAAGCTTTTTAAGCAAGCTTTAGTCTTTAATTGCCATTTAAACTGACTGAGAACGAGTACATCACACTACGCCAAATCCTGGAAAAGACCCACGAAAAACAAGTCGACACACACCATCTTTTTGTCGACTATAAGGCAGCCTTCGATAGCGCCATAAGGGGTCGTGTTTTTGCCGCAATGTCTGAGCTCGGTATATTTGCAAAGCTGATAAGGCAATGCAGAATGGCGTTGAGCACTTCCAGCAGCTCCGTCAAGGTAGGAAAGGACCTCTCCGAACCTTTTGGTACCGTGCGAGATTTCATGGAGAGTGTTCTGCGAAAGGCGGGAATGCATCGCAATGACACTATTTTTCAAAAACGTGTCCAGTTGCTTGCGTACGCTGACGACATTGACATAGGGCGTACCAAGCGAGATGTTACTGCTGCCTTTAGTGCTATTGAACGGGAGTCTAGTAACAAAAGTGTATGTTATCGACAACTAGAGGCGCGCGGCGCATTTATTCTCAGATTACAGCCGATAACTACAATTTTGATACGGTCAAGGAATTCATCTATCTTGGCTCCGCCGTTACTACCAAAAATGATGTCAGTCTGGAGATCAATCGCAGGATCACTTTTGCTTACAGGTGCTACTATGGTGTCAATAGCCAATTGAGTAGCAGATACCTCTCTCGTGCGACAAAACTAACACTTTAAAAGACACTCATCCTACCCGTGTTTCTTTATGGCGCAGAGGCATGGAGCCTATTAAATACAGGTGCAGCGGCCTTGAGAGTGTACGAGAGGAAAGTCCTACGTAAGACCTTCGGTCCAGTGCGAGTTGGCGATGATTTCCGTATCCGATCCAACAGTGAGCTGTATGAGCTCCTCAACGACATATACGTTGTACAGCGGAGGATGCTCCGGCGAGACGGGTATTTGATGCGGGAATCTGCTGAAGTCGGCGAAGAGGTCGACCTTGCATCCGTTGGAAGGACCAAATCGAGGAAGCCCTGTCATCGATTGGTATGACCAACTGGCGTAGGCGCGCACGAAGCAGAGGCACCTGGAAGGATGTGTTGCGGCAGGCCGAAGTCCGTTAAACGGGTTGTTAGGGCCAATTAAGTAAGTAAGTAAGAAAACGAGTACCACTCAGCCTCTGATAGCGAACAGACGTATGTACATATCATTAAAATCGAATAAATAAAAACAACCACTATGGAAAACAACAATTTTATATAAATTTACTAAGTTAAATAAAAGAACCAAAAAGAAAACAATTCAAGTAAAAAGTTTTTTTTATGTTTCAATAAGTTATTTAAAAAGAAAGAAGTGTTGGGCAAGTTCCCCAAAAATTAAACTTAATTTCAATGAAAATCGTTTTAAAATGTTACAAGATCTTAAAGATGGTGATGACGACACATATGGTGAGGCTTACCATGATGAAATTACGGAATATAAAGTTATGGTTCCCCCTAATGTCATGGATTAATACGAGTTTTTAAATTAATTTGAAAAAAGTTGGAATTTAAGAAAACGTCAGTTGGAACTAAGATAATTTTTTTTCTATGGTGAATTATGATACTGCTAAAAATAAGTTATCTGCTGCAAATATTTAAATTCTATTCCCATCAATGTAAAGATTCATAAAAGTTTTTAAATTATTTTTATATGGACTTTTCCAATTGGACCCCAAAGAAATTAAAGACGAACTCAAAATTTAATACAATATAACTGTACATAATATAAAAGAAAAACAAACTGCAATTTCTTCTGCCGATGATCACACTTTTACATCTAAATCACATGTTATGAAGTTTAGACGCCTATGTAATATTGTAATATATTGAAGAAACCCTTTGAAAAGCAAGAAAAGTTCTACACAATATACCAAGTGTCCCATGCATGCTCACGACTCAAAAAATTGTTTTCGTAACAATATCTGCATTGCTTGTAGTGGTGCTCATGATTTCTCTCTATGTCTTCTTTCAATGCTTTTACTGAATAAAGAAAAATTTTAAAAATATTCATCATAGGGCAGATGATGCTCGATGCCCTAGCCGTAAAGAATACTTAATTATGCGTGATAATGTGAACAAAAAAATCAGTTTTAACAAAATCACTTCTATCGTGAACTTTTTGATCAAGTCCCAAATGCGACGCAAAATAATGAATATTCGAACACTGTTCCGAATGAAAAAGTTATGCTGAATCAGTTAGGACACCGCACCGATCACATCACACAAAAGGTAATATCTTCAGCATCGATGAGTTGTTCGAAATTTTTTCTAGAGCCGTTTTGAAACTTCAAAAATGTACCTCAAACTCTATAAATATCAGCCTTCATGTAAAGCAAAACTGGAAGTGCCAAGGCAGTACACACTTTAAAAAATAAACTGTAACGCCAAAACCTTTAAGAATTCAAGTTTTTATGCTTAAGACCATAATTGTAAACTGTTGTCCCGAGTGTATTGGTTTTTTGTTGGGAAAACAACCATAAGTTTCCCTACCAATATATTTTTTCTTTTCTTATGTAAAATTTTTGTGAAATAAAATCTGTATTTACCCACAAAATATTTTCCTTATGCTTCGGTTTTTATGTGCAGCTTTCAGAAAAAATTGCAAACAATACATCGAGAACAACATAATCGTATACTCTGTTGTTGTGGCCAAAAGTTTATATTAAAAGAGTTACAGCACTGAAGGGAAAGGGAGGAGAATAAAAATCTCAAAATATTTCTTTTTCGGATGTATTCGGTGCGAATGCCGTTTCCGTTGTGCTACTCAAAATGTTTTTTTCTGCTTCTCTTTTCCAATATTTTTGTTTAACAAACAGAAGCATCAAATGTATGCAAAAATTTAAACTAACAAGCATTTCTAGCAGTAGCCTTAATCTATGTATTGCAATGTGTAGTATTTTCATCTTTGGTTAGCATGGAAACAAAATATTTTCCCGAATTTTATGTAAGGAGTACGCAAGAAAAAAACTGAAACATGGAAAGCAAGTAAACTAATAAGGTTTTTGGTCAAAACAGCTTTGCATATCTGAAAGAAAAGTTGCCTGAAATGTAAACTGTTTCAAGTCTTTTGTCAGAAAATTTAAAGAACAAATCAATACTTCAGTCACTTGAAATTTAATAAGTAACTGACTTAATGAAGTAAAAATAAAAATATATCGAGACTATACAGTGTTAAAAAATTTACCAAAGGATTATTTTTCTAATGTGAGCACTTTGAGCTCAGCTCAGCTGATTTTTGGCAAATACTCTGAGAGTAATTAAAATTGCTATGAATATTTGTCAAAAAATCTGTCGTTCGAACTCGACTTTAAACTGTAGGTCGCCGCCACTCATATATGGGATTATGTTTTGTTAGAAACTATGTCGTAATCCTGACTGAAGCGTTGTAATCACCAATTATGTATGTATACAACTATGCTTGTAACTATGTCCTGTTAGTCTAATTTGCTGCTCCGTCTTTTTTCACTCATGTATTTTAATGTAATGTAATTAACACACACAACATAAGTGATATGAGCAGCTAGGTCGTAACACTGACTGAAGGATTGTAATGACCAATTATGTATTTATGTGTGTTATGAGTACTGTTTTATAAACGATTAAGCCTAATTGTGTAACACAATGGGCCATATGGGTCACCGAGTGAACTTGCCTGTGAACGTTAAGCTACTCGATAACCTAAACATAATTATTGGCTGATATTACACGGATTCAGAAGGAATTAGTTTTTCCATCACAAACGACTCTATTAAACCAAATCCACAAGTGAATGTAGTTGTTTTTGTACTCTGGTCAATTATCAATTTGCCAATTCGCAAAATTGCCCTGAGTTCGACCCTACAGTGGGGTATGTGGCAATAGTAAAAAATATTTGAATAAGGTGTCAACTTAATGCTTCACAATTATGTGTTCAAGTTTAGGTTAAGTATATATTCCACAAAATTCTACGACTTTTGTCATTATAGGACAGTATTAGTGCTACTTTGGCAACTATAGCAAATTGTACGCTTTTATATCTCTTTTTGAATAGCACAAAATTTCTTCTATTATGATTAGTAAACCAAGCCCAAATTCTTTACATTTTCCAAATAATAATTTTACTACAGACTGTAAGTGCAATAGAGTCAGTAATTTTGGATCTGTATTCGTAGAGCTGCTCACTGCATAAGTAATATTCAAGCAGTGTGTATAGGCTACAGCTTTTACCATAAATTTTAACGCTCTAAATCCCGACTTTAGAATACTTTGCGATGCTTTGGGTAGCTTAGTTCATATTTATAAGTCTTCCAAAAAGTACGATGATTGCAAGGTTAATGGTAACTAATAATGGTTTAAAATTATTGCAAGAACTCTCCATACGCAGGAAGACAACCGTAATAAAAAGGGTTAACCTGCAGTTACTTCCACAATTTGACAGTTGATAACGACAATGTCCTTAAAGCTACATCAGAGACGCCGAAGTGAGTTCGTCGTTATATTCGAAGAAAACCAACCTTAAGCGATAAGGCCCATATCTGAATGAATAAATAAAATTGTCGCATTTGCAACGATACCAAACCACATGAAATCCAAGACCGTCCAATGCATTCCGAATATATCAATGTTCGGTATGGATTTTAGCTTATTGACGCTATCGATCCTTATTTCCTTGATAACGATTTTGTCCACGGCATCACTGTGGTTGATTACCAGCTTCATTTGGCCTGAATTGGATTATCTGGACACAAACAACAGGATGGTTTTAACAGGAAGGTATAACGTCTCATATAGTCCATGCTACTCGAACTATTGTGGGCATGGTCAACTCGCGCCGAGATCATGCAATTTGATACCATTAAAACTTTATTTCTCGAATGTTCTTAAGTCGCAGGCATTTGAGATTGAGCCACAAACCATAGGGGCCCTCATATATAACATAAATCGCGGCATCGGCCAAATTCGGCGTGATTTATGCACGAAAGTTATATCAAATTGGACATTTTGGATGCACCCCACCCAGAGAAGTCATGGCAGACAACTGAACGATATTATATTTCAAACATAATGGCATCAAACCAATAAAAAACAAATAAACCAGTGACTTCACATGAAACCAAACGAAATAATCCAATGGGGGTAAATCACGCGATCTTGATAGCCTATTGATTGGACCAATGCGTGTAATTATTCTGTCATCCAAAGTTTCTTTGAGTAAATTAGTTAAAACGTAATTAAGGTACCTAAAAATTTCTAATTATGCTATATACCTTTCGGATTAACGCTAACGTTCTAAACATCATCGATGTTTGGAGATATATGGACTTATGACTCTGTGTACATAATAGTGGTTGGACACAGATTTATCAGCATCAATTTATGCTTTATTTCATATCTTACCATTTGTAAATGTGATTCTTATATATACGGCATGGACAGTTGCATTTAAAGTAACATCTGTTCTTGTCTTCTTAATTTTTTGTTGTGTATTAATGTACAAGTACTTGCAATGAGTCAAGCGATACTTGTTACGTTCAACAACTTGACTAAGAAACAATAGCGGCATGGTGCTCTATTAACTTAAGCCGCTTAAACAGATAATGACAGCAGAAGTCTTCTTTACAAAATCTTTCTTTTAAACACTCGGTTTCAATAATAGAAACAAAAGTGTTCAGTTATTTTGTGCTGTCATCTTGGAAATGATAAGAGTACCGAATAAAATATGATTTTATTCTCTCCTTACGGGGTACTGTCACACATCACCTCTACTTCTTTCTCTCTATCTATAATCACATTTTTTTCCTTGTATATGTTAAATTAATCATGTATTTAGCTACTGAACAGCTTATAGGATTACTGTAAATAATCCCAGTTTTTTCATCTAGGTATTGTATGTTATTTTCACTGTGGAAGCAGGACAAAGGATTAGCTGGATGTACCAGTATTGGTGGAGATTGAAACCATTGTATCACTTCACCTTTTCAAGCTAATTGTCTCGTAATATTTAAAATTATTTTTATCATCACAACGGCTTACTTACTAAATGGCTGCTTAATTTAAACCACTTTAATTTCAGCCTCTCAGCATTTTCGCTTAAGTTTGCTAATTATTTTTATGCTCAGTGTTGGCAAAATTTACATTCGCATAAATAACACACACTTTATAAGCTAAATTAATAGCAGTTATTACTGTAAATGTTCTGCTGACACAAATACTTTCGCTACTTAAAAGTCATTTTAATTGCTTAAGACGTGCCTAAATAACGAATAAACTACAGAAGCACTAAACGTTTAACTCTTTATGAGCACAAAGCCACTTTTATCTATAAACAAAACTCTCAAATCCACTAAAACAATTTCAGCGACAAGGCAAGCCATCATTTTTGCTTTACAAGCAAATTAAAAATTGTTTGTGAATAATTCAGTCAAAATATTATAATAGAAGGGCCGCAAATATAAGAGATAACCGAAATATTTTAGAAGAAATTTATTTAACGAACAAAAACAAATACTTTTAGTGGTTATTCAATTAAAGTGTGCTTGCAGACTTACAAAGATTTGCTTTATAATTAGACTGCCACCCATTGTGCTTTCAATAGATGATAAAATACCCTCATCTTTCTTTACAAATACTGGTACGTAAGTAACAAAATTCTGGATTAAAAAGTTTTTCATGTATTATATGGCACTCTCAATAACTACTAATGAGAACATTTATTCACACAAACATTCCATGACTGTTAAATTGTTAGCATTTCGTTAATGAATGCATTCTTTCAAATTTTATTTTAAGTCTACTCTATCAATTTGCATATGATATTGCCACTCTGCATATTTTGGTTCTTCCAAGATGAACTTCTAATCTGTTTCACCAAATCCCCATAGACGGATGCAGCATTCAATTAATAAATTTTTTAAAATAAAATAGGTGGCAGACGACCCAAATTACATACACTCAGCCACAAAAGTATACATACGGATAACAAATATCAGAAATTTTTTAACTAATCCGTTTTCGTTGAAAATCTTTGTAATTGTCTGACAACTTTCCTCGATTTTAAGACGGTCTAGGTTAAAAAGTTTCTGAAATTTGTGAACTTTTGTGGGCCTGATGTACAGTTTTGTGGAAAAGAATATAATAGTCTGACATCTTTCTTCGTTTTTAAGACGGTCTTTTGCATTGGTTCAGAAATTTGTGAAATTTGTAAATCGGATGCATACCTTTGTGGGCCTGTGCAGTTCAATTTCAGAATTTTTTTAAAGATTTTCAACGAAAACGGATTAGTTAAAAAAATTTCTGAAATTTTTTACCCGTATGTACAATTTAGTAACTGTGTGTACATACATACCCTTCAGTCAAGAACACGACCTAGCTTCTCACTCCACTTATGTTGTGTGTGTTAATTTTGTACATGAGAGGTGGAACTAATAGTTTAAAGTCGACTCCGAATGACAGATATTTGAGAAGCTTTTTAATGCAATTTTTATTTCCTTTTAGAGTTTTTGCCTGGGGTATGAACCGTGGCGTCACGTCTAATAAGCCAATACACCGACCATGGTGAACAGCATATACATTCGTATAAAATGCTAAAATAATACTTTTTTTAAATATGGGGAAATTTGCATTTGTTATTCAATATTAAATTATTTTAATAGTAGTCCCTGTAGTCTAGTGGGTAGTGTATTGCCTTATTAGACTAAAGTTCATGGTTCAAAAATCGAACGAAACGAAATATGAAAAAATAGTTCTTCGGCGACTTCCTCTCATTAGTCTTCTGGTAAAATCTCTGAAGGTAAAAAAATAGACAGGAACAGTTTGTCAAATCTGTCGTTTGGAGTCGATAACCAACAAACAAAATTAACGAATTTGAATTGAAGAGCATCCAATGGCTATTTAAGAGCTGCCAAAGCAATGAGAAAACCAAGCTTTTGGTGTAATTAGTAAACTGGTGGTATGATTGCACTGGTTATCGAGTCTTTTTTGTCCCAAAATGGACAGAAAAATTTTAGTTCTATTCATAAAGGCAGATAAGGGATCAAATAATTAATTTGGTTTAATAATCACTAAATAATAAATACAAACTTTGATACGCTTTTGATTTATAAAAAATCGAAAAAGTGAAACGCATTACAGTGTAAAAAGTAAAGGAACTAAAGAAAAATTGGGTATTAAAAGGGTGAAATCTAAGAACGAATGGACTGCAACCGAAATTGCTTGAATTTAAATTTCAAATATTAAAATCGCTAACAGGCGTATATAATCGAAGAAAAAGGTGAGAACTTAAATAAAATAGGATCATATATAACAACATAGTTGGTCATTACAACCCTTCTCACACCACTTTCATTTTTGTGTTAATTTTATACATGAGCGGCGGTAATTTTATTCATTTTCAGAGTTTTTGCCAGAAATCTGCTTAGAGGTCTACGAAGAAATATTTTTTCATATATTGTTTTGTTAGAAATGTCTGAATTGATTTCTCAACCATGGCTTCACGTCTAATAAGCCAACACATTACCTACTAGACTGCGGCGACTACCTATAATATTATATTATGTTGCCTATTTCGATTGACAATTTCAAGATGAAAATAACCCGTAGCACACTGTGAGGTTGGTCAAAGTCGTCGTTTGGTTGTGGAATTATACGGTTTGCACGCTTCATCAAAAACTCAATATATCGAGTGGCCTGTGTGTTTCATAGAAAGAGTTTCCAAAATAGCCAAAAACGTTTGAGGGTCCTTAATAGGAAATATTACTTGATACGTGTCAGATGTAAGAAGGGCATGTACAATCATTACAAATAAATGAAATATACTTTTGAAAGCGTTAAAAAACTGTAGGATTCATTCAAAAGCAAAGTAATTGTGTGACACATGAACTGAAGCCGAGAGACAATGATCCCTTAGAAAAGAAATCATTTTTGCATCGAATTATAACTGCCGACGACAAATGGATCCACTATGACAACTCCAAACGCTAACAATCATATGTTCACCTATTTTCTTCGACAACATGGAAAATTTTACGTAAGGATATAAGTTTAAGTTGAAACAAGGCGGTGCAACTTTACATAAATCGCGCTTAACATTAGATTTCTTGTAAAACTTATTTGCTGACAACTTTACTTTCAGAAGAGTATGCGTTCTTTGGATTTTTTTTCTGGGGCTATGTTAAGTCATTCATACCGACAAACCAACATTGAAAGATTATATTGAAGACACAATTGATGGAAGAGGTTGTCAAAAATTGGACTGATCGAAGAAACCAAATAACTCGTAACCAGACTGCTTTATTATTAATTATTTATTTATTTTGTTTTTTTCAACATTCTACAATTTCGTGTAATTTATTAAAAATAAATTAAAAATGTATTCATAGTGCCAATGTAAACAGTTACAGACGTACATTGTTTAATTAAAAAACTTTTAAATATTTAATATCATATAAATTATGATTTAACGAAAATTTATGTAAATATTATGAAGCAAAAAAGCAATACACTGAATCATTACATACATACATTACATGTTAGAAGCAGACCAAAGAAACCACACATTTTACACAATATAGTACGCAAATTGAATTAATTAGACAACGCATTATGAGTTAATATTTAAAGGTAAAATATGTTTAGGCCATATATTCAGGCTTTGTTCTAATCTTTACATATAACAGAATTAAATGTGTCAACATATTTTTTATTTTTTTGGCCAAAGTGTAAATAAAGATCAATATTTACAGCCAGTTTATGATTCTGGTAATAATCCATAATCGTTCTAACTTTCAAGAATTATTAAAAAGTGTTGTTAAATTGGAGAGCAAATATGATTATATTTCTAAAATTAGGGAAACAATGATTGAGTCATGATAATCAACGAAAAATATCGCAAAGTAGGTTCATAGTAGAATCACGGTGAAGACACGATGTGAAGATTTCATTCATTCTTTACATGTAAGACTATGTAAAGGGTAATATTTTAGACATTCGCCTTGTAATTCAATGCTAAAGATATTCATTATGGTTTGCCATTTCTCCATGTATAAGGAAAATAGCATTCTTTGTAGTGTGATTATAATTTGTTATATCAGAGGAAGCATCAGACGTTAGTCCTCAGGATGTCAACCTATTTAAAGCCAAACTTCCATCAATACTAAATCAGTATAAGCCAGAGGATATACACAATGCAAACAAAAGTGGTTAATTTTTTTTTGCCTACTAACAAAATGTTAATCTGAATATCAAGGTAGTGTACGGGCGGTAAATTGTCAAAAGATAGGGCTACAATCTCTAAAATTAATACATACAATTTTTTGAAAAATCGATGCACATCTTCCTCCACTAGCTTATGGTGGTTTTAGCAGATAATAAATAGATGGTGCCGATGGTGGGCTCTTCATATACATTCGTCAAATTAAAAAAAAAAAAAATGAAATACATACAACTAATGACATAGTGTAAGTTGTGAGTTTTGTTAAGTAGAACTGAAAAATATTTTTTTATATTTCTGAAACCCACGAAACTTGTTTTATTTGAAAGGGTATTTTTGGACTTTACGCATAAATTTATTGATTACACAATCATTTCTGAACCGATGTCCCAAATTTAGACCTTATCATCCCTTATCAGAGGGATGGGCCTTTAAAACGATATACATGTATATATTATTTTATTTAATATTCTATGAGGTTTGATGAGGTAAATTAGACAAATGCAATTTTTTTATTTTTTTTCAATTTTTTTCATCCACAGTAGCAAATTTTAACTAAAAAATATTAAATAAGTGATGCCATTCTGAAAGTGCATTATCTTGTTAAGAGATTGACGTTTGATCGTTTGATCAAATCCGGCTCAAATTACGGTTGTTATTATTTAAAAATTCTAACAATCGAGAAGAGTATTTTGTCTGACGCACCATATTATTTGTTATATTTAGTGTGAGTATATTTATTTGTATTTAAAATTTTAATAATTATACTGCTATAAGCTTAACTGATTCTGTTCTCTACAAAGTTTATTTATTTATTTATTAACCAGAATCAAATTACAAATTATATCACAATTATATACGAGATGAGTAACTACGACCTTACGCTCGATGTACCATAGTCTCTGGTGGAAATCGAAACCACAACCCTCATGCTAATAGTCTACAACTCTACCCACTAGACTGCCAGGGCACTCCTTTACATAGTTATATGCTGTTTGTTGTTGTGTACATCTTCTTGAATTTTACCATATATTCAGATTTATAATTTATTTATAGTTGTTGTATTTTGTCTCCTTTTTCCCCCATTTTAGTTAAAATTTAAAGAAAATATTTTAAACTTTTATGTTCGCTATGCGTTTCTGTAAATATTTTGATAAGCACCAGTGGTGGGATATAGGAATTCATATTAAAAAAAAATAAGTAAATATTGTGGTTGTTTTTTTTTGTTTTTATTTTACACACAGTTTATTCTTTGTTCTCTTTTTGGTCTTCTGATTAATCAATTGATTTCAGTAAAAACTAGACGATAAATTGGTATTTAATTTTCAAAATTTTCTCGTTGTTTGTAGTGGTTGCTTAAGATGGTCAAATAATGATGGTACTATCTATGAGGGGTAGTTTGAAGTTGTTGGAATCATTTTAACAAACAATATTGATAGATGGAAGTTATTTAAATAAATAAAAATGTAGTTTCATTCATTATCGATTTATATAGAGAACTTAAGGCATTTAATAAATAAATTTTATTATTTTGTTTTCAATGACAAATACAACAAATATTAGGCTAAGGCCATCTCTTCGCTGACCGCTTCTAGGAGACATATTTAAAATATTATTAAATTCTGCCATCTATTCCGATAAACTGGCACTGAACGAGTCATACCGATTACCCGACGTATTTCGGGCGGATGACGCCGAGGTTACGAGTCAAACCGAAGAAATTGAAATATGATACAAATATTTCTTCAGCGACTTCCTTTCAGCAGATTTCTGGCAAAAACTCTGAGAGTAAATAAAGTTGCCAAAAAAAAGTTTATCAAAAATTTGTCCTTCGGAGTCGACTTTAAACTGTAGGTCCCGCCACACATGAAATCAAGAAATCGAATGTTATGCGCGATTTATGTAACGTTTCCTATTAAGGAACGTTTCATATTTTGGCTATTTGGGAAACTTTTTTTCTATGAATTCAATATTACCTTTTTTGTAACACACAAGCCACTCGACCGTATAATTCCACAAGCAAACGACGACTATTTACGATGTCCTTTATTATACCTAGATTCTTGGCAGAATTTACAATATTATTCATTTGTCAAAATATTAGCACTGACGTTCGAATCAAGTGTTCTTTTACACAGTTCATTTCAATTCAATTCATCCTTAAGTCTCACAATATTTGGAGGATGAGATCTAAAGGCCTACTGAAGTACATCACTATATGCGAGCAATAAGTTTATCTACTATCTAACTTTGTATCTATTTTAATCAATTCCTAAACGACACATATCTTGACTGTAATCATTGCTTCACGATTTATCTTTTTGTTCATAATTTGTCGGAAGTTTTCAACTGAATTAAGCAACTTCAAAACGTTAAACTCTATCGTTCGAAAATAGTATTTAACACACCTCACAGTGAGCTACGGATTATTTTCTTCTTGAAATTGTCACTCTAAATAGGCAGCATAATATAATATTATAAGTAGTAGCCGCAGTCTAGTAGGCAGTGTGTTGACTTATTAGATGTGAAGCCCATGGTTCAAACGCCAAATAAGACATTTCCCACAAAACGATATATGAAAAAATATTTCTTCGTAGACTGCCTCTAAGCAAATTTCTGGCAAAAACTTTGAAAATTAATAAAATTGCCGCCGCTCATGTACAAAATTAACACAAAAATATAAGTGGTGTGAGAAGTTAGGAGGTAATCCTGAGTAAAGAGTTGTAATGACCAATTATGTTGTTATATATGATCCTATTTGATTTAATTTCTCACCTTTTTCTACGATTATATACGCCTGTTAGCGATTTTAATATTTTAAATTTAAATTCAAGCGATTTCGGTTGCAGTCCATTCGTTCTTAGATTTCAGCTTTTTAATATCCAAATTTTCTTTTGTTCTTTTACTTTTTTACGTTGATTTCCATGCGTTTCTCTTTTTCGATTTTTTATAAAAAGTATCAAAGTTTGTATTTATTATTTACTGATTGAAGTAGCCAGGGTCCGAGCCCCAGGCCAGACATCAAAATGAAAATATAGAAAAAATATTTTTTGGTCGACTTCCTCTCAGCAGATTTCGGGTAAAAACTCTGAGACTGTAGGTCATAAAAAATAACACGCACAATATGAGTGGTGTGAGAAGCTAAGCCGTAATCCTGACTGAAGGGTTGTAATGGCTAATTATGTGTGTATGTATGTAGAAATCTGAAAGTGATTTGATTCAAGAGTTGTCCTGGCTTTGATGCCAACTCGTTCAATTATTTTTGTACGATCTTTTAGGAAAGTATTTGACTTAATCGCTGTCATAATTATGTACTGTTGTAATAAAATTTTATTTTAACCAAAACGCAAACATATACCCTGTGATCTAGTAAAAGTTTCATTTAAGTTTTATGAAAGCTTTTCAAAATATTATCATTGTTTCCATGAAGTTCACAAATTTTTTCAGCAGCCTGTGATAGATAAACAATGCAGAGATACAACACTTTAGACCCATCTACCGGCCCTCTGTGGCCGAATAATTTTCGTTTACCCCATATCATGCCTGCTTGTGGGGCCTGCGGAATAGTAGAAATTTTCATTATTAACTTAAGTAGTTGTAATTAATTATTATTAATTAATTATGTTTTTTCTTGTGCTATTCTGCCGTAGTGCTTCCTAACGGAAGACATTCTTAAGTATAAATATTAATGCTTCGCTCATAAAAACTTTAAAAAATGGATACTCATTGTCACAAAATAGTTTTAGTTGGCTCACGACACGTGGCACATGGAACATTCGCCATTTTTTCTGTGAAGGTCAACATTGTTGGTAAACACTATTTAGCAACACTGAGCTCAGAGCATCCCATACAATACAAGAAAATATTGCATTTATTTGGAGTTTTGGCTCTTAATTGCCCATAATTTATCTGTTTAACACACAACGCAAAAAAAACTTTGCCAAACAATGTGTTGCAAATACAAAAATAAGGAAAGAGTTTCTGAAAATTTAAAGAATTTTTTTGAAGATCAATACTTTTCAGATGCTTATCATGCAGTCTATACCACTGTCTTTGCATAATGGCATGGGTCAATCGGTAATAAATAGCAGCATCAGTTTTGCATAACTTTGCGTTCTCGTGTTGCTTTTTATTTCTTTTCTTTTTTATTCAATGTTTTTGCTAGAAAGAAACCTTTATAAAATTGTTTACAACTTTTTTTTTTGAAAACTTTCACATATGCAGTTTTCTTTTTCAACGTTTTATGCACGTAATTGTAAATACACGTATATTTTTTGTCCTTTTGTGTAACATAGTAAGCGTTTTTGTTATAAATTGTCAATAAACATGAACATTTTCTCTTTTTTTTCAAGACTTAAATAAAGATACATTTACATACATACATAATTGGTCATTACAACTCTTCAGTCAGGATTACGACCCAGCTTCTCACACCATTGTTGAGTGTGCTAATTTTATACTTGAGTGCTGGGACCTACAGTTTAAAGGCGACTCCAAATGACAGATTATTTGAATAACTTTTCAGAAACTTTATTTCATTAAATAAAGATGGAATTTAGGTAATTGCCCTGATGGTAAACAGCGTCATAAGTTGTCGTTGCACCCAAGTTGTCTTATTTATTAAAAACCTTGAGAAAGTCGCTTACAAAAGGTGACCTAAAATAATTATTGATATGCAAAACTTTCTGTTACACGATTTGGAAATAGTTCACATTTTATGGAATTATATTTATATTTGCGGATAGCAATCATACACTTGACTGTATCCTAAAGATGATCTCCATATTGATGTTTCATTAATTTTTTATTAGTATTGTACATCTCAACAATCAACCGGTTTTTCTTGGATAGTGTAAAACAAGACTCAGATTTCCTCTTATTGTAGTTTCCCTAGAAAATTTTTGATTACCTCCAACTTGCTTAATACCAGAAGAGTTCCCAGAGTTCGCTGAACATCTAGGAATTCGACCCACTCGGCTGCTCTCTCATTGCCAAAAATTTCCTCATGACCTGGGACGAAGCACCGGCTGATGGCGCAAATGGCGATCTGTCTGTTATGTCGATTCTGACTGCCTTGAGATTCAAGTTGAATTGTTTTCCCAACATAAACAAAGCTTTTGATTCGCATAATATACCTGACGTACATACTTGAGGCTGCCGCGGCACAGTACCTCATTCGGTCAGACCAATTTTTGTGCACTTTTTCGTGTGTATGGGGAAGTATGTATTTTGGCAATGGCATCACCAACGTTGGGATTCAAATGCTCAATTGCCTCTGGTTTCTGCTAATTAAACGGCCATCAAACGTTTGTTGTTATAAATCAGTTGTGGCATGAGGCATGTGGCAATTTGCATCATCCCGTTGAAAACAAACATCGATCACATCAATGCCATAAAGCGCGAGTACAAAAAAATTGGTTATCATGTCTCCAGTGACCGTAATGGTTGCGTCATCCTAATATTCAAACAAATATGGTCCAATAATACCTCCGCTCCACACTCGTATGGGTCACTCGTAATGTGTGGATTGGCTTTTGTAAGGCCATGTGTGTGTTTCTTACTCCCAAATACAGAAATTTTGCTTGTTAACTTCCCCAATAAATTGAAAATGCGCTCTATCCGATTTTTTTTTTTTTTTGGTAAAATCGACATTTGTGTGCAGTTTTCGTTGGCCCAGTAAATTCCAATGTTGCCCAAGTGTAAATCGATTCATTACGGTCAGTGGAGATAATATACTGAGTTTTATGTCAGAATCTAATGACATAAGTATTGACGGATTCGAAATAACCGATGGTTCAAATTTAAACCGATAGATAACCCACCCGATAATGGGTAGTGTGTTGCTTTATTAGACGAGAAGACACGGTTCAAAATCTAGCTCAGACATCTGCAACAAAAACAAATCTTGAAAAAATATTTACTCGGCTATTTCTCCTCAGCGGATTTCCGGCAATAACTCTGGGAGTAAATAAAAATTGCAATGAAAAGTTTCTCAAAAATCCGTCATTCGTAGTCGACATTAAACTGTAGGTCTCGCTACTAATTTATATAAATTAACATACAGAACGTAAGCGGTGTAAGAGTCTAAGTCATAATCCTTAATGAAGTGTTGTAATAACCAATTATGTATGTATATATGTTTTTGTAAGTTTCAGCATTATAAAAAAAACATATTACTCTTGTCTGCTTTTTTTACAGCTGAAATTAAATGTCATTATTTAAGTAAATTTAATTAAATTTTATGTCATTATTTCCTGAAACAACATTTTCCATAAATTTTGGAAAAAAAAATAATTTCTGCAACGATGGAGAACGAACGGTAAAAAAAACAAAGCAAACAAGAAAATGCATTGTTACTTTATTTTTAGGTTGTTTGCTTTATAATCTTCAAAATTTGTGCAATGAAAATCAAAACATTGCTTTTGTTTTCTCTTAATTTAGTAAAATGTAATGTTCTTTATAAAGGACAGTGGCAAAATACCCTACCATCAACATTTGCTTTTTATGTTAAACAGATATATACGCAAACCGTTAACTCTAAACCAAATATTGCAAGAGGTTGAAAATTTGAGCAGCGAAGATCAGCCAGGCGAAATTTTTATATTGCCACCAGAAAATTGTAATAACGACGGTACAGATGAAGATAGTGGTGAAAAAATAATGTGGTTTTATACAACTTACCAGGTTCACAATTGCTTTACGAAGCTGCTGTGAATAGTATATCCGATGAAGACTTTGATCGTGATGATGACATATGCTTAGTGGACTTTTGTAAACGAATAAAAATAACCAGCCGCATCGTCAAGGCATCATAACTGAAGAAGTATACTTGGGAAAAGAGAGATATAGAACCATCTTTGCCGATTTGGAAGGAAATTTCAGGCTGTAAAATTGAACTCTCTCCAATGGAAGATTTTTCGTGCTTCTTCAACGATGAAACTATAGAGCTATACGTGAAGTACGCAAAGAAATACGCCACAGATCATAACCACGAAGAGAATATTCCTGGTGATGAAATGCGTTGTTTCTTCGGAATTTTGCTGTTGAGTTGCTACGTTATTGTTCCCCGGCGGGAAATGTATTGGAAAAGTTCTCCAGATGTTCACCATGAACTCGTTTCAAGCGCCATGACAAGAAGCCGTTTCCGTTTTATTATGCAAAACATCCATTGCTGTGACAATGAAAACTAACAGCAAAACGACAAGTTTGCAAAACTTCGTCCACTTTTCGACATACTTGTAAGAAACTTCATTAAATTCACGGAAATGTAGTAACATCACTGCGTGAACGAATCGATGGTACTATATTATGGAAAAACAATAAAAAATAACCAATAGTAGTTTATTTTGCCACCGTTGCTTTAAAAGAACGGCATTTTCCGGGGAAACGGTGAACAACTCGAAGAAAAGTCAGAAACAAACTCTGATCAGCGTGCATTTTCAATATACATAAAACACACAAAAAATTACACTTTTTCCAAAAAAAAAATTCGGCGCCAAGTGGGTTAATATTGTATTGATTTTTAAATAAATCTTCGTTGAAACAAATTTTGTACTGATTTATACCTGTTGGATAAAAACAAAAGTATTGAAGTTTTAAAAAATCTATGAAAACCATAATGCAACCATAATGTACCATATAAATTTCATTTATTGACTCATTTATTTATTAATTAGTTAATTATTGCGTATGAGTGATATACGAAATATAAAGAAAAATTAAACAATAAGTATACGCCAGTTGAACAGAAACTGTAGAACAGAATACAACCACTACGAGTTTTTATAAATACATACACACATAATTGGTCATTACAACCCTTCAGTCAGGATTACGACATAGTTTCTCACACCACTTATGTTGTGTGAATTAATTTTATACATCAGTGGCGGCACCTACAGCTTAAAGTCGACTCCGAACGACAGATTTTTGAGAAACTTTTCATGGCATTTTTATTTACTCTCAGAGTTGTTGCCAGAAATTTGCTGAGAGGAAGTCGCCGAAGAAATACTTTTTGTATTTTATTTTGATGTCTGGCCTGGACTCCAACCTTGGTTTTACGTCTAATAAGCCAACACACTACCTACTAGACTACGGCGACTTCTTTATAAATACTGATAGTAAAAAAGCGTAGAGAAATGCAGTGAGTTTTCTTACATTCTAAGTCAGATCGAATTCGCCTTCCAATATTTAAGTTTGAATGTTATAGATCTAGAGATCCTATAAAACTCAATGTGATTTGCTAAGTTTTGATCATAATACGCTGAATAACATACATGGCAGCTGAACGAACGGGTTATGGGGTAGGGTTTAGTATGAGGGTGAGAGGGGGTAGAATATATAAATTTAGGCAACAAACCTTTTGGTATATATATGTGTGTCTATATATTAATAAGAAATATTATTTAGAGTTTTCTATTCATGTAGTTTCTATAAACGTTATAAACGTATTTTATTTGTTTGTATTTTGTAACACTAAATATTTTTTGTTTACAATATTTGTAAATATTCGCACAATGTTTATAGATAGCTCACAATTCTTGTTTTCAATGTTTTTTACAATTTTAGTTCACAATGTTAATTTTTGTTTAAAATAATAATATTGGCTATAGTGCACTCGCGAAAGGATTGTTGGGTTGTTCCTTTTGTTCTCGATGTCGATAATTAACTTTTATATATTTTGAAATAACAATATTTTGTAGCGCATTCGCGTAGGGTTTGTTGGGTTCTTTTTTGCTCAGAAATCAATAATCAACTGATCAACAAGGATCCTAATAATTACGTTGAAGGTGTTGATGAAAGTGTATACGTGATGTGTGTGGTGAATTTTGATATATATGATGAATGTTGATGTGTGTTGGTGTTATTAATGTTATTGTTTGTTAAAGATGTTTGTGTTGTCCTATTGGAAGTCAGGGTTAGGGTTGTAATCATTGTTTTAAAAAGAGAATGTACTTTGAATACTTATTCTGATGATATGAAGAAAGAGTGTAAAAATGTTTGTCCTTAATAATAATATTGTATTTTCGTAAGAGTATTTGTGTATATTCCACACACCACAATTTAATAACATTGTTGCATTTAAATTCCCTTAAGAGTCTCACGTTAATGGTAGAAAAGGATAGCGATTTAGAAAACATTTTTCTTTTCAAAATATATCGCCGTTTTTTGTATTTTAAAATATTGATCGAATTTATAAAAAAGATTTGTTGTTTTAGCTAAGTGAACGTAACAATAAAATTTGTTGTCATGTGCACATTAGCTGGGAAGACGTCCTTGATAGCAAATTGAATCCTAGATAGAACTAAAAAGAATGACATGTCAAACAGCTAAAATAACAGTTCAACAATAGACACAAGCCTTAATAGCGTATAACAAAGTTTTTTCCTAAATGTTTTCATGCCCATAATAAACACAATCGGTGCTAATTTGAATTTATGCAGAAACACACACAAAAATTTTTTTTTGTTTAACCAGAGTGTGTGCTCCAAAATCACTTCAGATATAAAATGTAAAATTTCTAGGAACATTTTTAGTCTGGAATAAAATCAGCATTATTCTCTATCTGGCTGTTACTTGTGTCTCAACTACTATACGGCACCTTTGGTAGAACATGCGATGCTTAAGTTTGTAAACTTAATATATTAGCACTATCAGCAGTAAAAGCAGGAACAGTATTGATGTTCAAGGTATACTGACAATAGAAAACTTTTATGATTATTTGTTTGTGTTCAGTATTTAGGTCGTATGCCAGTTTATCAAAGACGTTTTTATAAAAACAATAAAAATAAGTTGTATGTTCCTGCGAGGGCAGATCTACATAAAATTTAAAGTTTCTTACTGAGATTTCAAAAATAAAACATAATATTGTTAATAAGTAAAATTGTTATGTAAAAATTGAAGTCGCCTTAGTCTAATAGGTAGTGTGTTGGCTTATAAGTCGTAAAACCCGGGTTTTTATCCCAGGTCAGGCATCAAAACGAAATATGAAAAAAATATTTCTTCGGCGATTTCCTCTCAGCAGATTTCTGCCAAAAACTCTGAGAGTAAATAAACCTGCCATGAAAAAGTTTATCTAAAACTCTGTCGTTCGGAGTCGTCGTTAAACTGTGGGTCCAGACAGTCTTGTATAAAATTAACGCACAACATGAGTGGTGTGAGAAGGTAGGCCGTAATCCTGACTGAAGGGTTGTAATGGCCAATTATGTACGTATGTGTGTTTTGTAAAAATGTATTCATTTCTACACATACATACATTCATTAATGGTCATTACAACACTTAAAGGATATATAATGTGACTCCTCGAAGGAATTAATAGCCCAGATGAGACCACCATATTCAAGTTAGTAGTTGCCTGAAAAATGTGCACCAATAAGCAGATTCAATTTTATTTTGTCGTACAATATCTCAATTAAATTCTTAAAAATGTATTGGTTGAAAGATAAACTTACAGAAAAATATTTTATCTTCATAACAGTAAAAGTGTGATGAGTTTTAGATTTTTATTGATTTTTTAATGTTCATACTAACTGCCTGTGACTTATGTGTCAATGCCGCCTACGTGAGAGAAATAATAAAAATGTGCACAAATATTTTGATTGAAATCTTCAAAAATAAATCCAATAAGAAAAGAGGGATTTATGTACATACTGAAAGTATGACATTATGTATAGGCAAGTAGAGTGTATTTTTATTTAATCTTGATTTAAAAATTAGTTCGTGACGTAAAGAAAATTTGTTAGTAATATATTCTTGGATATTTTAACATTAAGATTACGATCAATTTTATATGTTAATAATGCTCTAAGAAATTATTTTAAAATTATTTAGAATAATGCTTACATACATACATAATTTGTCATTACACACTTTAGTCAGGATTACAACCTAACTTCTCACGCCTCTTATGTTGTATGTGTTAATTTTATACATGGTTAGTCGAAACCTGCAGTTTAAAGTCAACGAGAGATTTTTGAATTATTTTTTTACTATTATGATGAAATTTTGTGCGCTACGCCAGGGCTGGGGTTTGAACTCATGACCTTTCGTCACACTTTTTTCTAGATTATTTTGAATTCCCAAGCTATAGTTTTCGATAACTTTTCGTGTGCAAACATAGCTGCCAGATTTGACAATTTATCGTCATTTTGACGATTTTGAACTCCAAAAATATCATATTGACGATTCGACGATTTCTGTTCTTATTTTGACGATTCTTGGAAATTAAAAATTTACATCATATTCTTTATTTTAGTATATTAAAAGCCACTTTAAGCCTTGTATTAACTGTGCAATTGTTACTGTTGGAAATTTATGTTAATGATAATAAGGAGTAAAGTATTACATTTTTAAGTTACTGTCGATAATATGTGATGATTTTTCTGTATTTTATTCCTTTTTAACCCCTTAATAGCCAACAAATTACAACTCCTAAATAACCTCGTAGTTGAGAATAATTTATCACTTGTCGTTGCAGACAATTTTCAAGATTCAAGTATAGCTTCTAATATTACCATCGGAAGAACAAAGGTAAGCGCCGTTATTTTGTTTCGTACGACCAACACTCAGGGGATCAATGGCGTTGTGTTTGGGACAATGAAAATATGTTATTTGAAGAAGGAAAGAGAGAACAGTGTTTATGGACACTAGGCTTGTATATATTTATACCATAAGTAACAGGAAAGGCCTCGGCGGGAAATGAGTTCCACATATGAATAGTCCGACTAAAAAACATATTTTTACCGTAATATAGTGCGTGATCCACTGGCCAATCAACCACACACGGAAGTGGTGGCCGATAAAGACGAGCGTTTCGTAGGAATGTATGATTTTCGGAAAAAGTACCCTTATTTCGTTCAAGCAAAATCCTTTTGTCGAAGCGATAGAACAGCGAAACGTAAACCACATACAACGATGCTCCAATGATTCAATAGAGTTGGATACACTACCGTCCTTAACGAGTCACTACGGCCTCTCCTGAACACCATCGAGACACATCAAAATAGACGTTGCGGCAACGACCCATACATGAGAGTTGTGTTCCAGTCTCGGTCGGTTACAAATGGTGTAAATAGTAAGATCATAAGATCTTAAGAAAGAACGGAAGGAACTAAGAAATATGTCAGTTGAAGCCAACATTACACTGAATTTTCATGGTCAACAGCTACTGACTCCTTAATATTTACACCAACCATAGATTAAGATGCACTATTATTGCTGCTCTTATGTGTCAATAAACAACACTGGCATAGATTGTGAGCTCCGGGTCTCCAAGCACAGAACATCGACATAAAAGAAGTTCTGTTACCTCCTTTCCTTCCTTGTAATTGTAGCTTCAGCAAAAATCGTTATAAGGTACTTCCACTATCCGGAAATATATGTGATTTGTGAATGAATTCAATTGAATTTTTTATAGTGCCACCTTTTGCAGGAGTGTCGGCTAATAAATGGAAAATGTCTTGCTATCGGCTCTAGCAGCATCCAATTACAATGCCTTAGATGATATAGTCCACCTGTTGTCATGATCGCAACCATCCTTATAAACCGCTCAAACCGCTCCTTTTCTGTAAGTGAAATACACACCACATACGTACATACATAATTGGTTATTACAACCCTTCGGTCAGGATTACGCCCTAGCTTTTTACACCATTTATGTTATGCGTGCTAATTTTATACATGAGTGGCGGGACCTACAGTTTAAAGTCGACTCCGAATGACAGATTATTGAAAGACATTTACATGGCAATTTTAGTTACTCTCAGAGGTTTTGCCAGAAATCTGCTGAAAGGCAGCTGCCGAAGAACTATTATTTTACACTACACACTACACTACGGCAACTATATAGAGTGACAAAGGAAACATTGTGGTACTTGATTTAGAAAACTTTTACTAGATGATGTAGAAGCTAATTTAAACAAAATGAGAATAAAATGTTTTAAAAAAGTTGTGGGATATTAAGGACTGTAATGTTTAGAAAAACTGTTTACTAAATTAATTAAGGAATAATTAAAATATTTCATTGTTGGAGTATTATTCCATTATTCGATTTTAAACTGTAGGTCCCCGCCACTCGTGCATAAAATAAACACACATAGCATAAGTGGTGTGAGAAACTTGCTAAAAATCCTGAATGAATGGTTGAAATGTCCAATAATGATAAGATTATGACGTAGACTAGTTTACAAATATAGAGAGTAAGCCAAAACTATGCTAATTAAAAACGTGCATTTTCATATGGTTTTGCATATTGTTACGTTTTTACCCTTTTAAAAATGTTTAGAGTATGAGTTCGTAGATTGCAATAAATAGAAAAATAAATTTGTGTTCAGTTTTATTTAAAATACTTTATTTGTTCGCACAATTCTGTGGGCACTGTTCACAACTTGATGTAAACAACAACAATTGCTTTGTTTGTTTTTCTTCTTTACACTCTTTCGCGTAAACACTAGCAATTGTTCAGCAGATCTTCAAACCACGATTATTCTCTTCACATGCAACGTGTCTTCACACAAGACTGACTAAATTTTTACTAACCCTGTTACCTGCTTTGTCTTGCCTTTTATATGCCAACGTCAACAGCCTGATGAATGATCGTGAATGCGAATATTCGTGGCTTCGTCTTCTCGAGATCACTATAAATGTAAATATTGTTGTTTAATTGTTGTTTGTATATTTTTGTTTACTTATTTATCATGTAAACAAATTCATTGTTTTTGTTTCTGTAGCTTTCGTTTATCATTTTAATGTTGAACATTACATGAAACATTGACAATTCTCCCACTTCATCTGCAACCATATATTCATTATCTTGTATTTTCCAATCACTTCAATGTGCATAAAATTTCTAACCAAAATAAATCAAAACTTCAGAAATACATATCAAAATGAACTTGTTCACACAAATAGCTGCATAGGCGAGATACATATATACATACTCATAAGCATATGATATTTTCACATGAAGTTTGTATCAACAAATTCCAACTGAATCCAAAGTTTATTCCGGAAAGAAAAAATTTTTAATTTCGGAAATTTGTTAGAAATTGTTCATTCAATTTGTCTATTGTGTGTGGAACAAAATTGCATGATAAAGTTGTCCTTAATTTGTCTATTTAGTAGATTTAAAAAAAAAAATTTAACATTTTAATGTTTAAGAGTTGAAATATGCAGAATTTTAATTGATTCTCAAATTTCATGTATGAAACTAAAAATAAAAGTTGTTCTTATGTCGGGAACTATTTAAAAAGATGAACAAGTTATAATATGAGAGAATTTAAAAACAAAACAAAAGGTATGTATCTTATATCATTAACGCATAGTCAGCTCTCTCTGGACCGCAGATCTTAGTGTTGCATCAGTGGTTAATAGTGACCATGCTAAAGCGTCATAAAGACACACGGGGTGGACGAGCGTCTTGTAGAGTATTGGTATTTAGTTTTGTCTTACAAGATAGGTCTCTTCTTTTAGACTATTGAGATCATAGTAGCACCCGTTGGCATGAGTGATCCTACGCTTGATCTCCAGTCTGACATTGTTTTGGTCTTAACGTCGTAGTTGAGATATAAAAATTCACTGACTATATCAAAAGTATAGTTATCGTCCGTAATTTGGAATTAAATGTCCCTACTTGTCGACAACATGTTCAACGTTAACATCACTCTTTAGAACACCCTTTTAGATATATTAACGGTTCTTTTCCTTACAAATAGTACATATTCTCATCACTTTTTTATTCTTGATCTTTCTCATATTCATTGCTCTAACATAAAACTTTTTTTGCCTAAAAATCACTCTAGTTTCGGCAGTCAGACAGTGAACATTCAAACAAACAAACAAAAAATACAAATGTAAATTAAATTAGAATAAAACAAACCAAAATTTTGTAAAACAACATAAAAACACATAAACATTAAACAGTGTGAATAAAGACAAAAGAAAAAGACAAACATAAATTGAAATTAAATACAATCAAAACAACAACAACAATTAAAACAAAATAATTTTGTAAATAAAATAACATATTGAATTTAATAAATTAGACAAATTAAAATTACAAAAACAACAAAACCAAAAACATTTTATTTCAAACAAAATTAAAAGAACAATTGAAAAACGAACCAGCACAACATTAAACATTAAACATTTTTTGGTCCTTCGAGCCGGATGCAGTGTAATTTACAAAAACAAAAACTTGCTAAAAAATTGAAAAAATATTAACACACAAAAAATAAGCAACGGTTAAAAACAGTTAAATTTTTTTAGAAAAAATAGAATCCACAGGCAAAGTGGAAAAACAAAAAAGAACCAAAATTACAGCAAAAGACACAAGCAAGAAGAGACCCAAATTAGAGAGCAACAGCTTAAACAAAGACACAACAACGATAAGTAAGTACTAAAAATAATAAAAATAAGACAATAAAGAGAAACACAAAACTCTTTATTACAAGTATACGCTCTTATAAATTTTTGTCGCGGTTGAGTAAAAGAAGAAAGCGAAATAGAAAAACGAAAAGGGTTACCACCCATACTTCTTTTAGTAATTTACTGGGGAAACAAAATATACCCAAATTAATAACCAATCGGGAAATTAATTATTATTTTTGTTAATTCTTGCTGTGAAATCGCTAGCAGGGACTTTTTTGTTTAAATTTGATTCTTAATTTGATCGTTTTAAATTTTAATCGAAGTCGCCGTGGTCTAGTAGGTAGTGTGTTGGCTTATTAGACGAAAAGCCAGGGTTCGAACCCCAGGCCAGACATCAAAATAAAATACAAAAAGTATTTTTTCGGCGATTTCCTCTCAGCAGATTTCTGGCAAAAACTCTGAGAGTAAATAAAATTGCCATGAAAAGTTTCTCAAAAATCTGTCGTTCGGAATCGACTTTAAACTGTAGGTCCCGCCACTCATGTATAAAATTAACACACACAACATAAGTGCTGTGAGAAGCTAGGTCGTAATCCTGACTGAAGGGTTGTAATGACCAATTATGTATGTATGTATGTATGTAAATTTTAATTCATCGGTAAACAATGGCACTCGATAAATTTGTAAATTGTACAAATGACCTTTTGGACTTTGAAACAGAGTACACACAAAGTGCGGCCGAAAACAACATTCACTCTTTTGAGGTACTTCGGGTCGAACTGGATTCTTTATGGACACAAGTCAAAAGGACGTATGGAGAGTGTAGGGACACAAAAAAAGATTCCAAAGAAAAACCCATCGATAAAGATAAGCTTCGTGATCGTTACAAAAAAGGTTTTTCTGCCTACAAAACGTGTTTAGGGTCAATTAATGCAGAAATTCAAGCCCTATCGAGTCCAAAGAAAGAAGAGCGGATTTCTGCTGTTGAAAATCAAGCACATGAAAATCATGACATCTCATTTGTGCGGTTACCACCTTGCGATACGGACACATTTTATGGAGATTTTGTGACATGGCCTACTTTCCGCGATCTTTTTACAGCATTATACATAAATAATTCTAGACTTAGTAAAATTGAGAAACTTTTTCATCTGATACAAAAGACAGGAGGAGATGCTAGAAAAATAGTTTCAAACGCCCCATTGACCAATCAAGGTTTCGACATAGCCTGGAAAAACCTTGTAGCCCAATACGAAAATAATCGGATCCAAGTAAATGAACAATTAAAAATTTTATTTGACCTTCCGAACGTAGCTGAAGATTCAGGCTCATCGATTCAAAAACTTCAGCGAACAGTTAATGGATGCATTCAGGCGTTAAATGCTTTAGGCATAGAAACCGCCACATGGGACCCATTTCTAGTATACATCTGCTCAACAAAGCTCCCTCGGACTCTTTTAAAGGAATTTGAAAATTCACTTAAGGAAATTACAAAAGTTCCGACTTGGGAACAATTCAACACATTCTTGACACACAGTTCTAAGACTCTGGAATCCATAGAGGCCATTACACAGTCGAACACGAAAACAGAACAATCAAGAAAGGATAATATAAAGTTTAAGTCAAAACGAGTTCACACTTTTCACATAAACACAACCCAAAATGAAACTGGGTCGAAAAATATAAAACCTTTAAACACTAATAGGGCACAGAAAAAAGACTCAAATTACAAATGCCAACATTGTAAGGAGTCTCACCAATTGTGGTCTTGTCCCAAGTTCTTAGAGAAGAACGTTAACGACAGAATTCACATTGTAAAGGTCACAAATTCATGTTACAATTGCCTCTCTATTGACCACAGTGTTAAGGACTGTAAAAGTAAATTCAGTTGTAGATTATGTAGACAAAGACATAACACTTTGTTACATAAGGGATCAGAATCCCATACTTTAGTTCCGAATTGTGACGCGACCCAATCTAGCAGGAGCATCGCAGCACAAAACCCCAATATACAGTCCACATCAGCATCAAACTTCTCCATACCAAATATCACTTCCTTGACACTGCAAGAGAGCAAATATCTCGATCAATCTCCCAATGAGAAAGAGACCTTGTTATTTACTGCAATTGTACTGATCGAAACTAGAGGCGAAAAGTACCAGGCAAGAGCAATCATCGACCCTGGCTCACAATCAACCTTTATGTCAGAAAAGTTGAAAAATCGACTAAATTTGCCCACCAAACGAAATTTAGTTCATGTTACAGGCTTGAGTCAAACAGTTTCAGAGACTTCAACCAAAGCATGTTTATTCAATCTTTACTCCAAGGTGGATTCACAATTTAAATTAGAAGTCTGGGCACCAGTCCTGAAGACTCTTCCATCTAATTTACCACCACAGACTTTAGATTTGCAACATTTCAATGAGACTGCTAAATTAGAACTTGCAGATCCTCAATTCAATCAAAGCAGACCCATCGACTTGCTTATAGGCCTCGACTTGGGCCACTCAATATATTGCATGGACACACCGATGCGGTCTATTGGATCCCTTTTGGCACAAAAAACAGTATTTGGCTGGATTGTGGGGGGACCAATTTCAACAACGACACAACCTAGTACAACAGTGTCATTACTCAACACTACGTCCCTTGACCGAATCCTCACACGCTTTTGGGAGGTGGAGGAAACCCCAAAACGGGTTTTGAAGTCAGATGAGGACACATTTTGCGAGAACAACTTCATGTCGACAACACGAAGAAACGACACAGGAAGGTATATCGTTACCCTACCTTTTGAAAATAGCGAAGAAATAGGAACTTCGAGAAACATAGCTATGGCACAGTTCTTGAGGATGGAACGCATACTTAGCCAGAAACCCGAACTCAAAAAACAATACGACCAAGTAATTGTTGAGTACCTCGAGTTAGGACATATGAGGAAAATTTCTCCCCTGGAAATCAACACAAACCCAAATTATTACCTGCCACATCATGCAGTAATAAAACCCGAAAGGCTGACAACGAAACTTAGAGTAGTTTTCAACGCTTCGAGCCCGTCTTCAAACAAGAAGAGTTTGAATGACATATTGCATCCAGGACCCATACTTCAACAGGACTTGGTGCTTCTGATATTGAAGTGGAGATTCTTCCGTTTTGTGTACAACGCAGATATCACAAAAATGTATCGACAGATACTCATTGATCCGAATCAAACCGAATATCAAAGGATATTATTTCGACAATCAGAAAAGGACCCAATTGAGGATTACGAACTCCTGACAGTGACTATTGGAGTCAATTGCGCACCGTTTCTAGCCATTAGAACCCTTCTTCAATTAGCTGAAGATGTAAAATCAACTCACCCTCTCGCATCAAAAACTCTACAACAAAACATGTATGTAGATGATGTTTTAGCAGGCGGTCACACATTAAACGACGCCATCAAATCAAGAAAAGAACTTACAACAGTTCTAAAATCTGCTGGATTCGACCTGATGAAATGGACATCAAATGACCCACGAGTTATACAAGACTTACCAAATGAGACCCTACTACCTCTCGATTGGTTAAATTTGTCAGAAAGCACTGGAACAAAAACTCTTGGGATCAAATGGAACATTTCTTCAGACGCATTTACATTTACAGCACCAGATGTCAAATTAAAAGAAAACTACACGAAAAGAGAAGTTTTATCGACAATTGACAAATTCTTTGACCCTTGTGGATGGATAGCTCCAATAATAGTTGAAGCAAAACTAATTATGCAACAGATTTGGTTGGATAAAGTCGACTGGGATGACATATTAAAACCCTTGACTTGTCTACAGTGGCAAAAATTCATAAAAAACTGCCCGGCAATAAACATATTGAAAATTCCCCGTTGGATCCAATTTAGCCCGAATTGTAATGTGGAAATTCACGGTTTCAGTGACGCTTCAGAAAAAGCCTATTCTGCGACTCTTTATGTTCGAATACAAGCAGAAAACTCAGTATTCACATTTCTTCTGGCTTCAAAGACCCGTGTAGCTCCCATTAAGCAAATATCTTTGCCCCGCTTAGAACTATGTGGATCCGTATTATTGGCAAATCTTGCATGTGGACTTATACCAAATCTTCAAATTCAAAATATCAAGGCATATTATTGGACCGACTCAACAATCGTACTGTCCTGGTTAAAGAAACCCCCTTGCTCATGGAACACTTTCGTTGGAAATCGTGTTTCTGAAATCCTGGATAAGGTTGGAAATCAAAATTGGCAACATATCACAAAGGATAACCCAGCAGATGTAGCCAGCCGAGGATGTACTCCACAAGAACTGGAAAACCACAACTTATGGTGGTTTGGACCCTCCTGGTTAAAATTGCCTAAAAATCAATGGCCGATACTAACACAAACAGGTGACACAAATCTAGAAGCAAAAACTGTAAAAGCATTTATAACTACAACACGCGAAGACCCATTAAATCGATTTTCAGACCTATCACGAGCTTATCGAGTACTCGCTTATGTCATACGATTATGGAGAAATACTGGAAACAACCGAACCCATCTTCGCGTATCTTCAGCAGAATTCACCCGAGAAGAAATAGATTTCGTCAAACATCGACTCATCATATGGACGCAACAAAATCATTTTCCAGATGAGCACAAACATTTAAAACTCAAGCAGAAAATATCCCCAACCAGCAGTCTTTTGACCTTAAATGCTTTCATGGATCACCATGGCATTATTAGAGCCAATGGGCGACTAGCGCAATCACCTGCATTAACGTACAATGAACGCTACCCAATATTGCTACCTCATAACTCGAAGCTATCACAGCTACTAGCGGAATTTACACATAAAATTACCCTTCATGGAGAAAACCAACTAATGGTTCGAGTCCTACGCACAGAATATTGGATATTCAGATTGAAACCCTTGGTCAAAAGCGTAATTTACAACTGTAAAACGTGTGTTTTGTACAAAAAACAGACGCAAAATCAAATCATGGCTTCATTACCACCAGAACGTACAACATTATCAAGACCCTTTGCTACAACTGGATTAGACTACGCAGGACCTTTTGACATCAAAAATTTTACAGGCCGAGCTTGTCTTATTACAAAAGGGTATATTTGCATATTTGTATGCTTCGCCACAAAAGCTGTACATCTTGAAGCAGCAAGTGATTTATCGACCCAATCGTTCTTAGCAGCATTTTCCCGCTTCATAGGAAGACGTGGATGTCCCGCACTCATTTACTTAGACAATGGAGGAAATTTCGTCGGAGCAGCAGAACTTCTAAGAAAAGACCGTTTAGAATTCATAAAAACTCTTCAAAATCAAGTGACCCATCATTTTAGTCATCAAAATCTTAATTGGAAGTTTATCCCCCCAGGAGCCCCACACATGGGCGGCCTTTGGGAAGCCGGTGTAAAATCATTCAAAACGCACCTCAAAAAGATGATACCGAACATGAAATTCACATTTGAAGAGCTATCTACAATTCTTGCTCGTATAGAATCGTGCCTAAATTCTAGACCCTTAAGTCCTGCTAGCGATGACCCAAATGACCTTAATCCATTGACCCCTGGACACTTCCTTATTGGTAGTGCATTATTGACCCCAGCTGAACCAGATGTAAGCAACGAAAATCTGAATCTCATCAACCGCTGTACACGCCTAAGGGTCATCTACCACTCATTTTGCCAAAGATGGAAGTCCGAATACTTGATTGAACTTCAACGTAGATATAAATGGAAGATTCAAAGGGACAACGTTAAAATCAAGGATCTGGTAGTCATCGAAAACAACAACTTGCCACCCAATGAATGGCAAATGGGTCGAATCATCAAAACCTATCTTGGACCTGATCAAAACTGTAGAGTTGTAGACATCAAAACAAAAAATGGAGTCATCATCAGACCAATTACAAAAATTGTGGTTTTGTTTGCAAATTAGTATAACCCCTAATCATTTACATACACTAATATTGTTCTAATTTTGTACTTACAGGTATGGCATCCCAAAAATCTCAACACCCCAAAACATTGGCAATTTTCTTGCAGTATAAGTTAACGTACATCATGATGCCATATCTGTCAACAACTTCATGAGGCTTTGCAACTTACCGACCCACAACCCACAAATAGGACCTGTTCAAAACCTGTGATAAACTTCACCAAGTCATGGGGGCCGGAATGTTCAACGTTAACATCACTCTTTAGAACACCCTTTTAGATATATTAACGGTTCTTTTCCTTACATGTGTACATATTCTCATCACTTTTTTATTCTTGATCTTTCTCATATTCATTGCTCTAACATAAAACTTTTTTTTGCCTAAAAATCACTCTAGTTTCGACAGTCAGACAGTGAACATTCAAACAAACAAACAAAAAATAAAAATGTAAATTAAATTAGAATAAAACAAACCAAAATTTTGTAAAACAACATAAAAACACATAAACATTAAACAGTGTGAATAAAGACAAAAGAAAAACACAAACATAAATTGAAATTAAATACAATCAAAACAACAACAACAATTAAAACAAAATAATTTTGTAAATAAAATAACATATTGAATTTAATAAATTAGACAAATTAAAATTACAAAAACAACAAAACCAAAAACATTTTATTTCAAACAAAATTAAAAGAACAATTGAAAAACGAACCAGCATTTGGTACGCCCTATAACGTTAATGTCGTCAGCGTAAGAAATCAACTAGACGCTTTCGTGGAATATAGTGCCATTGAGATGCATTCCGCCTACCGCAAAACCCTGTCCATGACGAAATTGAAGGGCTCGCATGATAAGGGACTGCCTCGTCTGAAACCTCGCACGGTATCAAAATGTTCGTGGAGGTTCATACCTACAAACATAATTGATAATTTCATTACTTCAGTCAGGATTACGTCCTAGCTTTTCACATCACATATGTTGATTTCTTGAAACATTTTGTTTTGGGAATTGAGACATTGTATCGCTGGCTGCTGAAACCAATTGTCGCCAAGGTTCATGCCGTGCAGTTGAGACCTCAAAATCCCTTCACCAGATCTTCACCTTCTATTTACACCACTAATATCCGACCGAGAATGGAATACAACTCTCATGTTTGGGCCGATGCCTCGAAGTCTATTTTGAAGCTTTTTGAACTCTATCGGTTCATTGGAGTATTGTCACAATGGCTTGTGTTTCTATTGCTACTACAACGGATTTTGCCCAAGCGATATAAGGGGACTTGTTTCTGTAAGTTCTCCTTTATAAGTTTAAGCATTACAAACAACATACTAAGTAATATAGTCTGTATACTTTTTTTTATAGCTTGAAATCACAATTTCTGAAAAGTTTAAATTTAATGCCATCATTTCTTGAAAAAATATTTTTTCCATACTTTGATTCAATAATTTATTCTACAAAATACCTAAATTTATAGAAATATCTCTGTGAACATAATTTAATACTGCAGTTTATTCTAAAGATTTAAGTACAAAAAATAAGAGAAGAAAAACAGTAATGCTATGTAGCTGTGAACGAATTTTTTTTTCAAATGCAATCAAAAAGTTTTCAACACTAAAAAATACAACAAAATTTTGAAACTATTATATATGTATTATTCGAGACGTTGTATATCTTTTGTTTTAATACTGTATTGGTTTTTAAATAAATCCTCGTTTAAATAAATTTTGTATTGATTTATACCTGTTGGATAAAAACAAAAGTATTGAAGTTTTAAAAAAGCTGTGAATACCGTAACACAATCATAATGTACCATATAAATTTCATTTATTGACTCATTTATTTATTAATTAATTATTTATTTTTTTTTTTTTTGTTTTAAATTTCAAATCAATTTTGTTTCTCTTCATAAAGAAAACATTTCACTTTGTTGTATAAAATTTTTTCGGGTTCGTAATATTTATTTCAGTTTGCATATCAGGCACTTGTGCGTGTGAGTTATATAAGGAATATAAAGAAAAATAAAATAATAAGCATATTACAGTTGAATAGAAAGTGTATGAACAGAATACAACCACTACAATTTTTTTTATAAATATTGACAGTAAAAAACGTAGAGGAATGCGGTGAGTTTTCTTACATTCTAAGTCATTGCCTTCCAATGATATGCATTTGACCAACAAAACAAAGCATCAAAAAATCAAAAATTCATTTGTCGTCGTCTTTGTACCAATGTAAACAATAAAAGTATAGGATTCGGTCTTATGACTTATTATTTAATTATGCACAACAATTTTTTAAAAGCATTTTCTCTTGAAGTTACAATTTTTCTTAGTGGTTTCAGTAAATTGAAAATATTTCTTCGGCGGGTGGCAGATTTCCGGCAAAAACTCTGAGATAAAATAAATTGTCATGAAAAAATCTGCCGTTCGGAGTCGACTTTATACTGTAGATTCTGCCACTCGTGGATAAGATTAACGCACTCAACATAAGTGGTGTAAGAAACTAGTTCGTAATACTGACTGAACGGTTATAATTACCAATTAAGTATGTAAGTATGTACAAGACAATGTTTTATAGGATAGGAAAAACTTTGTTTCCTTGCTAGTTGATATCACGACTTCGTGAGATGATTTGCTCGAGAAATTGTTATTGCCGTCTTGTTAACACAATATGTCTGTTTATTTGACATCTCCGTTGTGATCTTCCTGTAACGACAGTCGTTCACAGTTACTTCAATTTCAACCTCATATTCCAGAACGAAGGACCAATAATGCCATTCCTAATGTTTTTCTGAGCCAAAAATACGACAGTTTTGTGTATCCAACAAGCAATTCAGATGGATATGTGGTTTACCGAAAATTTTTGTTTTCTTCGAATAATTGTCGCTGAGTTTACTTTGCTCGACTAGCGTTATAACAAGCTGCTCTTTCGGAAAGCGCATCATTTTTTATCGGAAGGCGAAGCGACCTCGTAGTAATAAGTAGGATAGTGACTAGCATGTTTTAGATCAGTGTTTTCTGCTAGGTTAGGAGACTTGCTGTTCCTTGCTGAAATTTTAACCAAAAGGATAACAAATGCTCCTCTTGTAAAGGTTCATATGTCAAGGGACAGGATTGTAGTACAGGAACTTTTAAGTTTTAAGCGATCTAGCCATTATGGTATGAGGTTTCGATTCGCTCTCTCTCTCTCTCTCTCTCTCTCTGAGATGTAACACGGCTTTAAAGCTCATAAGTGAATGGTGCTCATCCTCTGGTTTTAGTGTAAATTCTTGCAAAGCTGGGTTGGTGATTTTTACCAGGCGATAGAGTACCTTTTTCTAACTAACCGATCCTAAATAGAGTTCAACTTTCCTTATCCAAGATAGCTAAATATCTGGGGTAATTCTTGGTACCCAACTCATACCATTACATTCAAGCTAGATGTTTCAAGCCCGGAAAATTCTCCTTCAAGCATAACGACGATAATCTGGGTACAGATTCGTAAGAGGAACGCAGCTCCTAAAGTCAATACTTCGCTATGCTACTGAAAGACAATGAAAACAGCAATACCGCCATTAGAGAGTATCTCGTAGCGACCATAATCAATAATGACGTCCTAGGCATGCCTACTTAGTTGATAATTGTCAGTGGTAACGAAGTGATAATGATATCCAGTAGATAATGGCTAGAAGAAACTATGCCCAAAGATTGAAACTTAAGTCTCCTTCTGGAAAACACTGATACTACTGTATGCCTCAACTATAGCCTCCTTTTCCCTACCAACGGACCTTTCACCAAGTTGTTCCTACCGTAAAATCTCAATAAAACAAAGTGTGTGGTAGATCTCATCGAATTAGTTTGGAAGCTCTATTGATGCCATACGATATTGAAGTGTTTGGGTGGAAGCGCTTCTGAAATGTACAATTTTCGACGAATCTCGTATATAAATCGTACTGAACTTGAACGATGGTATGTATCATGTTTGGTCATATTGGCTGTGTTTAAGAAAAAGCTACAAGAAAAAGGCTAACGGTGTACAAAGCCACAGTTTCGGTGGCCAGTTTATATAATTTCCATGTGAGGTAATCATGTCCTCTTATCGTTTGTAGAGAGTATCCAATGTGGAATGATCACTTGGGTGTCTTTGGAGTCTGGATTGTACAATTCAAACCAAACGAAGTTGATAATCATCGACTTATAGTGCTCACCATTGAAATTGATGGATTGGTCAGCGTCGTTCTTAAGGAAATATTTACCGATAAAATCGCCAGCCCAAAATCGACAAAAAGATTGACTTTTTCGGGGTATATTGGACGCTCTAGAACCTCATGTGGGTTGGTATAGCCCCATATTCGACAATTTTGTGTAACCATACATCTAGAAATGGATGTCATCGCTGAAGATGATTCTTTAATAAAATTTAGGTTCGTAGACAGTTGCTACTTTGATAAAACGATTTTATTATTTACACGTGTTGTTGAATGTGAGTAAATTAAGATAACTCACCAAAGGCACTTTGTTTGTAATTTATTAGTGCGGCTTCCGATCTGGTAAGTACATAATGAACCAACACCATCATTTTGTGAACTATAAGATAGCACTCGACAGCTAGAAAATTTTAGCATTTGGCTAAATAAGACTTTAGTCCGCTGTAATATAAAAAAAAGTTGTTAGGTTGCTTATGGCTAAATACATACATACATACATACATACATAATTGGCCATTACAACCCTTCAGTCAGGATTACGGCCTAGCTTCTCACACCACTCATGTTGTGTGCGTTAATTTTATATGTGAGTGGCGGGACCTACAGTTTAACGTCGACTCCGAACGACAGAATTTTGAGAAACTTTTTCATGGCAGTTTATTTTACTCTCAGAGTTTTTGCCAGAAATCTGCTGAGAGGAAGTCGCCGAAGAAATATTTTTTTTTCATATTTCATTTTTGATGTCTGACCTGGGATACGAACCCGGGCTTTACGAATAGTAAGCCAACACACTACCTACTATACCACGGCGACTTCAAACCTCAGGTCCAACATCTAGATCAAATCGGAATATGACAAATATTTCTTGGAAACCTTTCTCTTAGCAGATTTCTTGCAAGAAATTTGAGAGTAATTAAAATTGCCAAGAAAAAGGTTTTCTAAAATCTGTCGTCCGGAATTACTTTAAACTGAAGGTCCCGCCGCTCATATAGAAAATTAATACACACAAGTGGTATGTGAAGCTAGGTGGTAATGACCGAACAGTTGTAATGACCAATTATGTATGTATGTATGTTTGTATTTTATTTTATTGCTTTTTGATAAAATCTCTAAATGTTTTACTGGTGTCCCTATTAAGCATTACATGACTGTATGTGTAACCACAGTCTTAATAGGTTAAAATTACTTTTTGCCGTAAATTTTCAAATTCAAAATAATTGTGACTTTGCTGTACAAGAATTTATTTTTTATTCTCTTCAGATAATTGACGTTATTAATAAAACAGATTAAAAACAGTAATTGACATACAAATATGGTAGCGTACGAGGAACAATGAATGATATTTTAAAGTTTGACTTCAAATGTAATTTATATATCCAAACACACATAACATTTCAAAAGATTTCTGTTTACAGTCTTTTTATTTAAAAATACATGGTAGCCACAGGAAATGGTGACCATAAAGGTGACCACAAAATAACAATATTTATAGCAGTATTTATTTTCCAGAAATGGTATTTAATTTCCTAGTAAGTATGTTTATTATTATAAAATAAAAATCTGTTGTATCACGTTTGTAAAACCAATTACTGTCATTTCACTATGGCGGTGTTTGATTAAAACCAGTCATTATTTGACCCATTTACGTCATTCCAACCATAGTAAATACTGTTTACAATTAAAAGTGTTTTATTTAACCTGTCAAGAATTTACGCCAGAATTTATAATACATAACCGCAAGATATCATTGAAATGGAATATGTTGTGACGTGTTCATGACTGCTTGAAAAGAAAAGTTTGCATATATGTATGTATGTATTGTAACGTATTGGACATGAAGTTTAGATAACCTCGTGTTTAGTAAATTATTAATTAACATTAAGGAGCATATAAATATATGATAATGTATGTTAAACCATATATTTTGCTAACAAAGACAAATGATTAGGTGATATGAGTAGCCATAAATTAAATTTGATGCTTAGTTAGTAATAAATTTCAGCAGTCTGAGTTAATTAAATTAGTTCCACGAGGTCATTGTTGTGCTAATTTGGGCGTAAATAATTTATTATTAATTGATTCGTACAATAATTAATAGAGTGGTATGTTTCTGTTTGAATGCGACACCAAAAGGAACTTGGCTTGGGTCACAAACGTACAAAAAATATATGACATTGGTTTTCAAATATACCGGCCGAAAGGCCAGTATTGAAGCTCATTGTGATACCACAATCAATATTTAATTCATTATTCAAAAGTTCCGTAGAGGAAACTTATCCGAGTTCATAATAACTCTTACTATTGCAGAATTCTTTACAGTCCGTCGAGGAAATCAGAAATAGAGAGGTCAAAACCCTCCGCCTTTTCATGACAAGATCAGGACACTGACTCATGTATCATGACCACTGTATCATGAGCTGTGTGGCTCGTAACGCCGTCTTCTTGAAACGACATTGTATGTTACATACATATTTGGTCATTACAACCCTTCAGTCAGGATTACGACCTAGCTAGAGTGGCGGGACCTACAGTTTTAAAGTCGTCTCCGAACGACAGATTTTTGAGAAGCTCTTCATGGCAATTCTATTTATTCTCAGAGTTTTTGCCAGAAATATGCTGAGAGGCACTCGCAGAAGAAATATATTTTTCATAATTTCGTTTTGATGTTTGACCTGGGGTTTGAACCGTGGCCTTACGTCTAATAAGCCGACACACTACCTACTAGAGTACGGCGACTCCAATTGTATGGTAATCCAAATAATTCAATACAGACCAAAAGAGGTTGGCAATTAACGACTTATAATGCACATCGTTTACAGTATTGGCTTAGCCAACATCGTTCTCAATGAAATATGCACGAATTGCGCGAGTTCTCAAATGCTATATTTGTCCATTGTGATTTGAGAAAACAGATTGAATAACTGCTTTCAAATATAAAAATTCAGAAGTTACTGTTGGATGACGCGATATTATTATTATTTTTTTTCCAATGTACAACGAAGGTTGTAATGATCGACTTTGTATGTATGTATGTAATTTTCATGCTGCTGCACACTCTGAAAAAGAAGGAAACAAAAGCTCGTACTATGAACTGATGAAGGTATTAGCAGCAACAAACATAACAATTGGATGGCTATTGCAAAGATGGTACTACTTGGAACAGGGAACCGTGTGCATTTAGTAGCTTGGGAAGGGAAGATATTCCCAATTTTCACGCAGATTGCTAGCAGCTGTTCTCGAAATGTTGTAGAGTCTTTCTTACTGCTCTTCTCATATTTATCTCACATGACAGACAAACGTTAGAAAAAAGTCTTTTGTCTTATATTTTATTTCATAGATATTACAGACGATAATATTTCGGTCAACTACGTACGTGTGAGAATATTCGGTTTGATAACGTGCTTCTCGGAAATGATGATAAATTAACACCTATTACGCCTTTTCGAAAAATAAGCTGAAAGTCTCATTTAGCTTTTCAAAATCCAAATAATTATGCTGCTGTAGGTTAATAACTAATTAAATTTTATGATCATTATAAATTTCGTGGAACACCGAAATCGATTTGGCAGTTTTAGATTCAAATACATGCGTAGCAACTCCTTGCAGCCGTATTTAAGGAAATCTGTATCCGTGAAATCAGGGACGAATCAAAGAGAGAGGAATTGTTATTGATATAATCGATCTTCTCTTGCAACAGGAAACTTTTTATCTTACATGACGTCGACAACAAATATTTCTAACGAAATATAACAATGGTTTGTACCATCAGGTTTCAGCCAGCCCTCAACTGAGAGCGAGAATATGCTGTCCCATCTAAACCATTGGAAACTTATAAATCGCCACAAACCAAGTGTGCTAGATATCAAAATGTTACCATCTAGAAAAAAATTAAACCAAGCTGACATGAAGTGTTTGATTTGTATGTAAAAAAATATACTGCAATGTACATCATGTCAAAAATTTTGGTGTAAATTTCATAAAAGTGGTAATAAAATGTTAGAATATAAAATAGTTTTATTAAAATGAATTAAAATATATAAAAATATTTAAATTTTTAACAAAAGCCGTCAAAAGTGATACATTACCTAGAATTATAAATTATTTGTAAGGCTCTATCAACGGTTAATTTTAGAAAGAAAATTTGTTTAGGTATCGACTAAGCATGCGATCAATAAGATTTGTGCATATCAAATCCAGTACATATACATACATATACTCTGCAGCCTGAATTTGTGTCCACAGTTTATTCCAATTTGTGTAAGGCTTTCTTCTTGTTTTTGTCTTAGTTTTTCACATTACAGTATGTCTACCTACGTACAAATTTATGCTGAATTTTAACGCCTAAAGATGAACTAATTTTAAATAAATTTAATTTTTTTCTGACTAAGGGCCTTTTTTCGCAAAAGAAATACCAATTAAATGTAAAATTTTAAATGAAGTAAATTTCAAAACAATGGGTTAAAAAAATTTGCAAATAAAAAAGGCATCAAAAGGAAATAAAAACTGGGCTGCATAACAAAGAATAAAAAAGAAGAATATAAAGAATAATTAAATATATCACAGAAATAATATGAAATACCACACAACAACCATACCGTATTTTTTTCGGTCTAATATTGGCTTCATGAAAGGATATGTATGTATTTCACTTTAGCCCTATTTACCCCTTAGAGGTTTTAAGGCATGACGCTTCCATTTTTAACATATTGTTTCCCCTTTTTTGTGACCGATAGTCTTTCATTTTCCTTCCATTTTGTTAATATTGATTATCCAGTGTATAGTTCTACCTTTTACTCTATTGCAGTTCATCCCCTCTTTATTTTATTGTGGTAACAGAATATGCTTAAACCATACAAAGCTGTAATGTCATGATGCATTGATTAGAATTGGGTTGATTTTTGAGAAGAGTGTATATATTTTGTAAATATTTTATCCTCTAGAAAGTAATTTGTTTGTAAATGTCCACAACATTTTTTTGGTGCTTAAATAGTAATTTAAATATAAATTGAATTTCTGGACGAAATACGTTACGTTTTTACCTTTTTAAAAACGTTTAAAATATGAGTCCGTTGATTGCAAACGAAATAAAAATAAATTTGTTTTTAGTTTTAGATAAATTCTGTATTGTTCGCATTTTATGTGCCATTGTTCACAACTTGATTATACAGCAACAATTTGTTTAGTTCGCTATTGTTCTTTACACTTCACTAACAACTGTTCGGTAGATCTTTACAATGGCGATCTTCAAACCACGACTGTTTTCTTCCTACGCAAAGCATCTTCACACAAGACTGACTGAATTTTACTGCTGGTTGCCTGCTTTGTCTTGTCTTTTTATATCCCAAGTAAACAGTCTAAAGTCGAACGATTGTGGTTTCGCTTTCTAGAGAACTCTTCATTGTGGTTTGTGTATTTTGTTCATATTGCTTGTTGTTGCGTTTCCCTTTACTTGTCTATCGCCTTTTCTTTCATACTGATGGTGTTGGTTTACCTGTAACAAGTTCGTTGTATTTGTTTGTGTAGCTTTTGCTCATTTTAATGTTAAACGATGTTACTCGCTTTCCATTTTTGTAACAATATGTCATTAAGGTGTAAAGTTTTATTTTGCCACTTTAAAGTGCATGGATTTCTAACTTTTAAGATAATACATGTTATGTTGTGGGTATGTGCCGATTATGACTTTGGAGTGCAATAAAGGATACGATTTGAAACCTAAAATATTATTAGAAAGCTGTTAAATCACCGTATTTCACACAAAGGAGAAAATAATGCAGTGCAAAGAGAATCGATATGCTCATTTAGGTCCTAAGTACAATACTATGGGGTGTACTTATAAGGGTATTATCCTAATGCAAGGCTATGCTCTTTTGAAAAGAGCTTCCTATCTTTAAATTCAAATAAATTATAGCGTGTGTGAGATATCATTGAAATTTTTTTTGTACATTTGAAAGATCAATTAATGCCATCATGTGTGGAATATAACATCGTTGAAATGTCCGACATTCAATTTTAAATGGCTATTGCTCTTAGATCAGGCTGTATTTAACCGCTTGCACAGGTTTCGTATTTTTTGAGGACCGCTGTAGTTTGTGGCTTACTCACATTTATTTTTGGCTTAAGCAAACTCCTCTCGGAGAAAGTAAGATCGCACGACCTCGGTAGATATTTCACATCACCTCCCAATGAAGAAATCATGCTCCCAAATCGCTTATGCGGAATATACAATGCGGTCTGAATTGTGTGATACTTAGCTCTGTCGTAGAGCTTCAACGACATCTTTAAGCTCTCCTCATTCCGATTGTGTAAATCGAGTAGGTATCTGTTCCCCCGTTTAGTTAGTCTTTTAACTTTCGGGTCCTTCAGGATGTTCATATTATGGCTTGTTTTTATCTAATGCTGGTATGATTTTTTATACATGAGTGCGCTTAGGGTACAGATAATCGGCAAAGACCACCCCATCCGGCGAGCCACAGCCCGGAAAAACGCGAGCATACTAGCGAAGCTGATTATCTAGCCACACTGGCTTCAGCTGTTTATTTCTTTAAACAGTATTGGCCCAATTTGCGATTGCGCATCATTACCATTACTACAACCTGCTGTTCTCACATTATAAAATGTGTCACATCACATTGGTGTTCCAATTTAAGCCAATATAATCTGGTAATCGCCGAGCTATAGTACCCACCGTTGCCAGTGAAGACTCAACGTCGTTCTTAAGGAAATCAATAATTCGATCCGTACCGATGACGCCGTAGTTCAAAATCCATCAGAAACAATGAGTTTTTCGATTCGTATTGCACGCTCTTCAATTTCATGTGGTGTTGGTTTCGTCTCACACATAGAAACCTTAATTACACACAAACTCATGGGACAAATACTGTAACAATAAGATTTGACAGCACCTCGAAGTTTTCGAAATCGCTTACAGATTTTTTTAATCGTAGTTTTCAATATTCGTTTGTAAAATATTTTGCTACACCCATTTTAATTTTTTTTTATCACTGCTATGGACTAAAATATGTGTGTTTATGCCATTTTCTTTTTTAAGCATTTTGATATATGGTAGGTTGCCAATCGACAATTATTGAATTTTTACTCTTCGCAGCCATAGCATGAATAACATGTTGAAATATTTCCATTTGATTTTATTACTTTTTATAGTGAGACACAAAAAATATTCATTCCATTTCACGTTTGTTTTTTTCCAGCAGATAGCCACATCTTTGAATCGGGGCATGATGAATGGTTATCTTTTTATCGTAGCTTTATTATTTCATTGCGTGATATGTGAATGTTTCTATTGCATACTCCCTGGAAAATTAGAAATTTTCTTTTTGGTTTTTGTAAGATTTAAAAGATTAAATGTCTCGTATAGTTAGAGTTAATGTATATAGAAGTCGCCGGAGCCTAGTAGGTAGTGCGTTGGCTTAATAGACGTAAAGCCCGGGTTCATATTCCAGGTCAGGCATCAAAACGAAATATGAAAAAAAATATTTCTTCGGCGATTTCCTTTCAGCAGATTTCTAGTAAAAACTCTCAGAGTAAATAAAAAAAAAGTTTCTCAAAAATCTGTCGTTCGGAGTCGACGTTAAACTGTATGTTCCGCCACTCACGTATAAAATTAACGCACAGAACATGAGTGGTGTGAGAAGCTAGGCCGTAAATGTGACTGAAGGGATGTAATGGCCAATTATGTATGAATGTACGTTTGTCTGGTATAGTGTAGCTTAACATATTTGTATGCGAGTAAGAAACAATCGCAAATTCGATAACCAAAATATTAAATTCTTTTGGCCTACAAAAGTTTATATTTCAGTCATAATAATCTTCATAAAAATCGGTACAAATTATCACCGATAGATATAGAATCACGTTTCAACTTTCTGTGCTGTAGTACACAAGGCCAATTTTTGAAGAATATTTGCTTGTTAAATATTTGCTTGAATGAATGAATGTTTGCAGATGATATTAATATTTGTCATTCAAATTCATTGGATCATAGACCGAGCCCTTTGGCGATTCAGTCTTTATATTATTACGTTTTTACATTTTAAAAACCTTTAAAATATGAGCTCGTAGATTGCAAATAAAATAAAAATAAATTTTGTGTTTAGTTTTAATTAAAATTCTAAATTATTTGCCCAATTCTGTTCACGACTTGATACATACATACACAATAACAATTACTAGACAATTATTCGACAGATTTTTGTAACGCAAACCTTCAAACCACAATTACTCTCTTCAAAAGCACCTCGTCTTCATACAAGACTGACTGAACTTCACTAACTCAGTCGCCTGCTTTGCATTGACTTTTATATGGCAAAATAACAATCTGATGAATGTTCTAGAAGGCGAACGTTCATCACTTAGCCTTCTCAAAACCTCTATAAATGTAAACATCGTTGTTTACATCGTTGTTTACATTTATTATTGTAGTATTGTTGGTGTATTTTTTGTATACTTGTTTACCATTTCTTTATGCTGGTGTTTGTTGTTATACTAAGCAGTACGATAATTTGTAAACAAGTTTGTTTACTGCATTGTTTTGTTTTTGTAGCTTTTGTTTATAATTTTAATGTTAAGCGATGTAAAAGCAAAACACCAGTTCTAGATTTTTCATTTTCGTAACAATATAAATGACTCACGTACAGTTATACGATTATACGCGAATGGCGTCTATTTGAATGTGACATAAGACACCCCATAAAAAGACGGCATTCCAATTAATGTAAGGCGGACTTTGAGTTAAGTCACCTAGTAGCAGATAAGTTACGCACGTGACGGTGTAGCACTAAAAGCATATGTTCCCAATCATTGGGATGGCTGGACGTCAGTTAACCATAAATTCCTGAAATGGCTAATGCTAACAGAACGTAACTCTATAGAATGTTGATGCAAACTATACCCCTGAGAAACGTAATGACGACAAAACCGCAGTGAGTTGTAATGCAAACCAATTATGATCACAAGAGCTAATAGGAAATTAAGAACTGAAACACTGCTAGGAAGTTTTACCTAAAAATAACGCAGGAATATTGTGACATTGAACTCGTTTGATGTAGGTTAGGTTAGAGGGCGTGTACTTGTCAATTAAGACAAGTACAGTACCTGGAGGTCGAATTGACCCATTGTACAACGTCCTAGTTTCTCACACCAGTTATGTTGTGTGTGTTAATTTTATACAAGAGTGGTGGGACCTACAGTTTAAAGTCGACTCCGAACGACAAATTTTTATTTATTGAGAAACTTTTCATGGAAATTTTTATTTACTCTCAGAGTTTTTGCCAGAAATCTACTGAAAGGATTGATTGATTGTAAGGATGATAACATTAATCCGGTCGCAAATAGTGGATTAAGGAATCAGTGAGAATTACTTTTTGGACTTCGTCATGAGGGAAAAACCGACAAATGATAGATTCCAATCGAAAAGAACAATGTCAGCTGCCCAAAATTCTTACCAAAGAACTGAGGAAAACTGAATTGCGTCTCAATAATAATATTGGTGAGTTTGTTAATAACAGTTTATATTTCGTGGTGATGCGTGCATCAGCATTAAACTTTGTGAATGTTCCGAAATTGCAATTTCGCTCATCTCTTAAAGGATTCTATAGAGTGTAAAAAGTCCTACGGTGTTATATGACGCCAGTTGTCTTGATAGGGGTTTTAAACTCTGATTCCGAGTAGGGATGACTGGTACCTTAATACCGTCCCTCCGGAACTCCTGGACATCTACACGGACGGCTCTAAACTCGACAATGGAATTTAGAGCTGAGTCTATTCTGGGAAACTGGATCTAATCTTTAGGGACTGTCGTCGCTGTCTCGACCTTCTCTCTGAGAGCTTTAGTGTCTCACTGGTCTGGGTCCTCGGGCACAGTGACATTCTGGGTAAACTACAGGACCGATGAGCTCGCCAAAGCTGGTGCACTCAAGCTGGCCATTACGCGGAAATTCTTTCTAGACGCCAACCTATCCTGGGTCAGTGAGGAGTCCTGCTCCATTGCTAGACTCACTTGGCCCTCAATGGATAGAAGGCGCAACAGTTACTTAGACTTGGTCGTAACATCAGCTCGATCACAGTGGCCATGTTTACAGGTCACTGTATTATGGGTAGACACGCGGAAAGAATGCGGCTCCCATTTAACAACTTCTGCCATGGGTGCAGATCCGCTGAGGAAGAGGAGACTATCCACTTTCTTTGTCAGTGCCCATCTCTTGCGCGGTGTAGATATAGGTTATTTGGCTCTCCATTTCTTGTCAGCTTGACGGAGCTATCATCTATTGATGTCAAGGATATAGCTGCGTTTATCAAACTTTGTGGCTCGTTTTCCAGTGTAGGGTAGTCGTGCTGACCAACTTCTTCCTCTTACCTGGGTTTTTTTTTTTTTTTTTGGTGGTAGGGATGTGGATTGATATTGTCCAATATTAGGGGCAATTTTGTTAGTTCACATACTCATTCATCCAAAAATGTGCTTTAGGGCTGAAGATGATTTTTCAATGAAAATTCGGTTGAGGCCTATTCAGCGAATACAGGTTGTTATTCAATTTTGATTGCAAGCATAATACAATATAAAGTCACTAATTTGAGTTATTCATTCTGTCCCGAAATTGATTGGACACCAGAAGTTTACCATTTATTTTATTTTGTTGCTATTTAGTTGATAATTAAAAACATTTATTAACTGTCAATGCAAGATTAAACGCCTGTGATGTCTAAGGTGTGCCTTAATTAACCGTGCAATCAATCTATTTTCAATGCAATCTTTCGTAGATTAAGATTATTTATGATATTTCTTTATTGCCTGCCTCTTTTCACACTCTATTTGATTTAGGAAAGCAATGAAATTGTAATTATAATTCGATATTAATTTGAATTTATTTTTCAATTGATTTACGCCTAACTGAACAAACAATTTTTTTATGCTAATTTACACAAGAAAGCAGAGATCTAATCAGTGATAAATTATTCAATAATAAATAAATATTTGTTGTACTTTACATACATTACATTACAACATTACATACACTCATGTTGTGTGTGTTAATTTTATACATGAGTACCTTTTATACATGGACCTACAGTTTAAAGTCGATTCTGACAGATTTTTGAGAACTTTCCATGGCAATTTTACTTACTCTCAGAGTTTTTGCCAGAAATCTGCTGACCTGGGGTTTGAATCTCGGCCTTACGTCTAATAAGCCAACACACTTCCTACTAGACTGCAGCGACAACGACGATATACAACATTAGCTGTACTTAATCTACACCATCAGTTTTGTGCCCCTCCTACTAAATATTTTTTGTGTTTTTTATCAAAACAAATTTGAAATATTAAAAGTTTAAATCTGCCTCATTCATGGGTCATGTATGAAACTCACTTTTTTTAGTTTTTTTTTCAAATCACTGGGACACTACATAAATAACGTAACTTGGAGCAGTTAATGTAGTACAAACACACACATTGTTTTTTGTTTTCAAATTTGATTACTCAGTCACTTAAAATTGCAAAAAAATTATTAAAAATTGTAGCCAAATATGAAACATTTTGAAATCCTGCCACTTTTAAATCTGTTCTGGTCAATGGCATAAATAGGAAATATTTTGATTAAATTTTATTTGCACTTCATATGCATAAATTAACCAAATATAAGCCCGACAAATATGATATATGCACACACATATGTATGGCACACAGACGGATAAACTAAAATGTGTTAGTATACAAAGTTATACACATAGGCATATGAGCAGATATAGGCTTACGAATGGATGTATGTAAATGCTTCGCTTGGTGGCTTAATTTAGAATTGCTCATAAAAATTCTGTTTATATTTTTAAACAATTTATAGTCGACTAGAGGGCAAAATATATTGTTTTATCAAATTTTTAGTGGAGTTCAATTGCTCAAACCCAAATATATTAGACTTTAGCGACTTTTAAGTATTTCACAAGAGCATTAACAATATCATGTTCAGATTTTCTTTAAAACCACTTTCAATTCCACCACGTCTCTACTGTTATGATGACTAAGATGTAATATTTTTTGCCATTCATAATGTCCACATGTTCACCCGTATGTTGATTTTTTAATGAATCACATTCATTTAACATGTGCATAAATTTCTGACCAAAATACACACCAAAAACAACAGGGCCGGTCATCTGCTTAATGCACATGATGTTTAAAGTTGAAGTTCGTTTCACAAATATTTCAATTATGATGGAACATTTTTTTTACTAAAGAGTTGAGATTTTGCTTAAGAATTTAATTTTCTATTTAGAAAAAATTGCTATTTTCTAAAATTGTTAGGGTGCCCTGGTAGTCTGGTGGGTAGTGTGCTAGACTATTAGCGTGAGGGTCGTGGCTTCGGTTCCTACCAGAGACTCTGGTCTGTGATACTACACCGAGCATATGGTCAAAGTTACTCCGCTCGTATATAGTTGTAAATGTATTGTAATTAATAAATAAATAAAATTTTTAGGTTAAATTAGGTTAGCCTGTAGCAAGTTCATTCGGTGGCCATTTGACCCATTGTGTTATCCAGTGTAAGGTAAACCTGCTTGCCATCCTCCATTAGTGGTAGGTTTAAACCATACCGAAGACCGAATGGAATCGGCCAGTTCCTTTGATGGCACGTTCGCTACCATGCCCAGATCTTCAAACGTTCTGTCATCCAAAAACTGATGACGTCTGTCCTGAGGTGCAGGGCATTCCGGTAATGTAGTGGGTAGTACGTTAGCTTATTAGATTTAACTATTCAAAATTCAGGTCCGACATCTCCAAACAGAGAAATATAAAAAAAATTTCTTCGGCGACATCCAGCCCACAGATTTTTGGCAAAAACTCTGAGAGTAAATAAAATTGCTAAAAAAATTCTAAAAAGCCTGTCGTTCGGTGTCGACTTTAAACTGTAGGTTCCGTCAGTCATGTGTAAAATTAACACACACAACATGAGTGGTGTGAGAAGCTAGGTTCGTAAGTCTGACTGAAGTGTTGTAATGACCTATTATGTGTGCATTCAAGACTATAAATGTTGCTTAATGAATATTTTGACAAACTCACAGATAAATGAGAGTGACAAAAAGAGCATTCGGTTAAAAGAAGGATTCTCTTCACCAATATTTCTCAAGAAACAGTTCTCAAGTATGGCTTGAAATTCTGATTCAGAAACTAAAACTAAGTTGGTATTTTAATAGGCTATACTGTTGGAAAAGTATTACATTCATGTACTCCTAAATGGTTCTCATAAAATCTACCAGAGCTGTCTCAATATATCCTTCTGTCCTGTAAGCAAATTTTCCTTTCTAATATCTCTTATCTTATATAATTTTCACCAACTTTCTTAAATATTTTCACATGAAAAACGTGAGACTAATTGGTCTGAAGGGTTTAGCCTGTGTCGTATTCTTCATGCACACATGCATCTGCAACTAATTTTAGTGAATTGTATGGTTAAACACTAAATAATAGTATGAATACGTAGCGTATGAGCAACATGATATATAAATTTATTACGTATACGTAGGAGCGTTGTTACAGAATTATTACAGCTTTACTGCAATTGCATTTCATTATCAAATTGTGTGTCAAATTGTTGAATTACTAGCTAACTGATCAACTAACTTATCCCAATCGAGTTTAAAGTTTATAGATTCGATCAGAAAGAATTGTTTTAATTTCCCAATTCAAGAGACATATCTCAATCAGATGTGTGACAGTGCTAGTTTCAGTATATCATTATGTTGGAGTTTAGTCTCTATCTACGCAGTACAGACAATTATTTCAGCATATTTCATGAGATTTTGGATTTTATTTGATTTTGAGGTAGGCCCAGGCCAGACATCAAAACAAGATACAAAAAGTATTTTTTCAGGATTTCCTCTCAGCAGATTTCTGGCAAAAACTCTGAGAGTAAATAAAAATTGCCATGAGAAAGTTTCCCAAAAATCTGTCGTTCGGAGTCGACTTTAAACTATAGGTCCCGCCACTCATGCGTAAAGTTAACACACACAACATAAGTGTTGTGAGAAGCTAGGTCGTAATCCTGACTGAAGCTTGTAATGACCAATTATGTATGTATGTATGTATGTATGTAAAGTATTCCAAAAACTGATAGTATGTATAAAAAACTAGCGTTGAGACAGGAGAGTCCTATGTCTATGTTGGATAATTTTCATACCGCGGTTGGATCTGGCTAAACTAATTCTACTAAATAAGTGTATTGGCTGTTTTAAAGTAATAATCTTACGTAGGAGAATAAGGTATTTAATATATTATCAAAATTAATTCGAAATATCTGGTATGAAAATTGTGACATATGGTCTCGACGTCCCTTAATAAAAACATATCTGGCTATATTATTATAAGCCAAGTTGAGTTTCCGCTTATCATCAGTATCACAGTTTGCGAAAATTTCCGATCCGTATAAAAAGACAGGAATCAAATACATTTTAGGCAGTTGCATACGTATGGCAAATGGGGTCGCATCTATATCAGCCCATAAGCATACCGTAAACTTTACCAACGATTACGTTAATGTGGCTAGACCACGTTAATCGACCATTAAAGATAATACCCTGATTCAACAAAATCAATTTTATTCCCCTTGTTAATAATATCGGGCACAATAAATGCTCTCTGAAGAGCGGTAAATATTTAGATTTAGAGGGATTTATATAAAGTCCATTGGCCCTACCCCAGTTTCTATACATAGTTGGATATTCTCAATACGTGTGCTCTTATAAAGCTGAGCGCCATCAGCGTACATACACACAGTTACTAAAGTATACATATGGTTAACAATAAAGGGAGTTTTCGTCTACAGCTGTTACGCCCCCCGAGGTGGTCAATGGATGAGTTCCAACATAAGCTGGAGAGGCTGGCGTCACACGTGCGCCTGAACACCCCCGTTATTATTGGAGGAGATTTTAACACTTGGGCCACCGAATAGGGTAGTAGATATACTAACTGCCTCTTGGAAACATTCGCTTCCCTTCCTGTGGCGCTGATGAATGACGGAAGAGGAAGCACATTTAGGAGAGCTGGATCGAGCTCGTTAATAGATTTGTCGTTTGTGAGCGATGGCCTTGTTTCGCGGACCGCATGGAGGCTAACTGAGGACTTCACGAATAGTGACCATCAGGCAATCGTGATGACGGTTACTGGGCGCAACACGAGAGGAAACGGATTGCCGAAGTTTACGGGACCTAAATGGAAGGACTCCCGCTTTGACGAGGAGACGTATAGATTGATGTTGTCGTCTTTTCATACGACTGGCAGCATGGTCGAGGAATTAGTGAGCGGCGTATACGAAATGCTCAACACTGCATGTGATGCTGCTATGCCTAGGAGAACTGTGTGTAGGGGACGTTCCCCCTGCTACTGGTGGAATGACGAGAGTCGAAGACTGCGGTCGGCGTGATTTGGGGCGAGAAGACGGACCCAGCGCACGAGAGGAAGACCGACATGGGAAGTCGAACGGGCTTCATATGAGGATCTAAGGCGTCAACTTAGAAGAGCCATTAAAAGGAGCAAGAAACTATCCTTTCAGCGGATATGCCAGGAAGCTGACATCAATCCTTTTGGGACGGCGTACAGAGTCGTCTGCAAGAGAATCGGCGCTCGAGAACAGAAACTAGGTTGTCCAGTTTTGCTACGGGAGATCATTGGTACATTATTCCCACGTGGCCAGCACTACACTTTAGTAAGTAGGCAGCCGGAGGCCATTCATACCATACCCGAGGCAGCATGCACTGGAATAGGAGATAGGAAAACACCGGGGCCGGATGGAATCCCGAATAGGGCACTTAAGGCGGCTATCCGGCTTAGACCGGATACGTTCGCCAAGGTGTTCCACAAGTGCTTCGTCAAGGGTGTTTTTCCACGTAGGTGGAAGAAGCAGAAATTGGTTCTTATTCCAAAACCTGGTAAACCGCCAGGGGAACCATCGTTGTATCGGCCCATCTGCCTACTTGACACGATGGGAAAAATACTGGAGAGGATAATATACAATCGACTACTAACATGTGCCGAGGCAGGACGAGCTCTCTCGGACTTGCAATACTGATTTAGGAAAGGACGGTCCACTGTTGACGCGATAAGGAGGGTGGTCGACATTGCAAGAGATGCAATAGAGGGCGAAAGATGGAGATTTGGCACCAAGGAGTACTGCGCGATTGTCACACTTGACGTTAAAAACGCGTTCAACTCAGCGAATTGGGGGCGGATTATGAGAGCCCTCTTTAACATGGCTACGCCGCCATACCTAATGGAGATACTGAACAATTACTTTCAGGACAGGAAGGTAATATACCTAACGGATGAAGGAGAGCAGGAATACGTAGTGACGGCGGGTGTCCCGCAGGGCTCTGTACTTGGGCCACTACTATGGAACATTATGTACGATGGAGTACTTCGATTGCGATTGCCGAACGGGACTACAATTGTAGGCTTTGCAGATGACATTGCCATAGTCTCGGTAGCTAAAACGGTAGGAGAAATAGAGGAGAAAACGAACACAGCGATTCGAAATGTTGGAGCATGGCTGGATGAGGCAGGTTTGACACTTGCTGCACATAAAACGGAGGCCGTCTTGATAAGCGGCCGGAAGATAGTGGAGAAGATGGAATTGACCGTTGGAGGCACAAGGATCGAATCGAAGAGGGCGATAAAATACCTGGGCGTGATTATCGACGACAGGTTGAACTTCAAGGAGCACGTGAAATACATCGGTGAAAAAGCATCTGTAACACAGGGAGCACTGGCGAGGATGATGCCAAATATTGGAGGACCAGGTCAATTTAAAAGGAGAATAATTTCGGCGGTAGTAACGTCGATAATGCTGTATGCTTGCCCAATACGGTCGGAGGCACTCTCAGTGGGGACGACGAGGAGGATATTGTCCTCGGTGTATCGTCTAAGCGCGATTAGACGGATAAGTGGCTTCAGGACAGTGTCTGATGAAGCAGTTTTGGTATTGGCAAAGACAATACCAATAGATATACTGGCGGATGAGATGAGAAGGATCTACCTTCGCCGTCTCGAGTACCCGAGACAAATAGCAACTATAAAAGCGGAGGAACGAAGGACTTCCATACACAAATGACAGTCACGATGGGAGAGCAGTCTAAAGGGAAGATTGACATTTCGTCTTGTCCCTGATGTAACGCTTTGGATGAAGAACGAACATTGCGAGTTGAACTACTACGTGACAAAGTTCCTAACTGGTCATGGGTGCTTCAGGAAGTACCTGCACAGATTTGGTCATGACACTTCTCGTATATGCCCAAACTGTGTAGATGAGGAGGAAGATTTAGATGGCCGGGAGAAACGAATTTAGGACCAAACCGGCTAATGGAAGAGCTGTTGAACTGTAGAATTCTATGGAGTCAAAATAGCCAGAGAATGGCTGAAGTTATGATAGTACTCCGAAGACTGGAGGAACGGAGGCGTACTTTGAATTAACGTGATAAAGCTTTTAAGCTAACCAGCCCTCCGCGAAGTAATACCTTACGGCAGTTCCGCGGGGGGAGAGTGGTTGAAGTATGCAGGGGGTGGGTTTAGTACGTAGGCACCAGTGATGGTGAATCGTGCACTCTTTTGTTGGAACAAAAGTGTCTTTCGAAGATTCCCACCTCCGGCTCAAGGCAAAAAAAAACAACCCTTCAATCAGGATTACGACCTAGTTTCTCACAGCACTTGTGTTGTGTGTGTTAATTTTATGAATGAGTAGCGGAGAATCAACAGTTTAAAGTCGACTCCGAAAAGAGAGTTTTGATAAAATTTTCAGAATTTTTGCTAGAAATTTGCTGAGAGAAAATCGCTGAAGAAATATTTTTTCACATTTCCTTTTGTTGGAGATGTCTAACCTGTGGTTTGAATCGTGGCCTCATATCTAATAAGATCACACACTATCTACTATACTAAGGCGACTACAACCGGTGGTGGGGTATTTCGAATCTGAATATAAAAATTTACAAGTAGAAAAAAAAGACAGCAAAATGATATCTCTGTCGTTCGGAGTCGACTTTAAACTGTAGGTCCCTCCACTCATGTATAAAACTAACACACACAACAGAAGTGGTATGAGAATCTGGAACGTAATCCTGATTGAAAGGTTGCAATGAAAAATTATGTGTGTGTGTATGTATGTATTATTAATGCTAAAGTCAACAAATTTAAATTGAGTGCTGTCAACAAAATTTTTAAGTGATTGATTAACCAGCTTTCCAGCGTGAACTAATACCTCACACCAGAAATAAACAAGTTTAAACGTTTTCCAAGAATTATTTTATTTTGTTTTTATTGTTTTGAAACACCCAAATATTCGTTCCATTACATTTACAATCATTTTTATCAGTTTTCCATTACTTTACTTTCCTTAACATTGATCGTTTGTGGTAGTTTGTAAAAGCTATTCAAATATTTTCTTTTTCCATTTTTATATTCTACTTTACCACAGGGATGTATGTACTCGTATGTACATAAAAGTAAATATTTCTCATGTTTCCATTTTAATGATGCCCCATTTATTTATAAACAAAACTTTTTTTTCTTCTATTTAGAGATATGCATTACTGTTCTGCAGTTCCAATATCCTGGGGATATTTCTTTGATTATTTCTTGATCGATTTTAATCCATTTAATGTTGCTGCAATATAAATTGAAAAATTATGAACGATTTATTTTTAGCTTTACATTTCTTCACTCTACTTACGGCAACACTGTAAGCCATTTAATGAGAGAACGATATTTTTGAAAAGGAAAATTTAATTGAAGTAGAATCACAGTAGAACTTTTGAATAACCGTATGTATTGCATAGTTTTTATAATTCTAATGCAAACATTTGATAGGTATAATAATTGTCTTACTTACTTATTTGGCCATTAGCAACCAGATTAACTGATTTCGGCCTTAGCAGATTCTTCCAGGCGCCTCTGCTTCTGTTCCAATTGGTTACACCAGATAATCTTCACCGACCACCACAAGTCCCTGCATTAGATACCCGTCTCGTCGGAGCATCCTTTTCTATGAGAATAAAATGGCCTAGCCAGTGCTTCCGCTAGATGATAATATGCTGAACAACGTCCATGCCTTTGAGGAGCTCATACAACTTGTTGTTGAATCGGATACGGAAATCTACGTCAACTCGCACTGGTCCGAAGGACTCACGTATTACTTTTGACTATTGAGAGCACAATACTACCTACCAATACTGGCAAGAGTGATCCTACGCTAGCGACGTCTCCGAACTCAGAACATCTTGGAGATATTATAGCCTTAATGCACATAAAGCAAGTTTTTTGGCTACATCCGAGATGGTCGTGATTACATACATGCATAATTGGTCGTTACAACCCTTCAGTCAGGATTACGACCTAGCTTCTCACACCACTTATGTTGTGTGTTTTAATTTCATACATGAGTGGTGATACATACAGTTTAAAGTCAATTTCGAACGACAGATTTTTGAAGAAACTATTTCTTGGCAATTTTCTTGACTCTTAGATATTTTGCCAAAAATTTACTGAGAGGAAGAATATTATTTCATATTTCGATTTGGTGGAGGTGTCTGACCGGCAGGGACCGTAACTGTTATAACTTTTATCGTAAAAGTCAGAAAATAAAAGTTATTTTTTGACTTTTATTTTTTCGAGCAGAAATAAAAGTTATGTTTTGACTTTTATTTTTTCGAGCAGAAATAAAAGTTATTTTTGACTTTTATTTTTAAGAGCAGTAATAAAAGTTATTTTCTGACTTTTATTTTTAAGAGCAGAAATAAAAGTTATTTTTCAACTTTTATTTTTTCGAGCAAAAATAACAGTTATTTTTGATTTTTATTTTTGCGAGCAGAAATAAAAGTTATTTTTTAACTTTTATTTTTTCCAGCAGAAATAAAAGTTATGTTTTGACTTTTATTTTTTCGAGCAGAAATAAAAGTTATTTTTGTTTTAATTCATGATGATTTCATAATATTTATTAAAAAATTCTTTAAAAAAATTAAAGTAATTTATGTTAGAAAATTATTAGAATTAAGTTTTGGGTATATTAAACACTAATCTTTGTGTAAAAGGGTTTGAAAAAACCGAAATAACTTTTATTTCTGCTCGAAAAAATAAAAGTCATAAAATAACTTTTATTTCTGCTCTTAAAAATAAAAGTCAAAAAATAACTTTTATTTGTACTCGAAAAAATAAAAGTAAAAAATAACTGATATTTTTGCTCGAAAAAATAAAAGTCAAAAATAACTTTTATTTCTGCTCGAAAAAATAAAAGTCAAAAAATAACTTTTATTTCTGCTCGAAAAAATAAAAGTCAAAACATAACTTTTATTTCTGCTAGAAAAAATAAAATTCAAAAAATAACTATTATTTTTTTTCTAAAAAATAAAAATCATATTTTTTAAAAGCATCGCATTTTATAAAAATTTGGTCCAAGACAATCAAAATAGTATACTTGGTTTTGTTCTCCGACATTTCCTTGCGGTTGCTTTTTTTAATCAAAATTTCAAAAATAACAGTTATTTTCGGTCCCTGCTGACCGGGGGTTTGACTCCATAGCCTCACATGTAATAAGCCGAAATACTACCTATCCTCGTCAATAAAATTGTATTTTATTTTTAAAACTTTTAACTTAGCGTCGTTGAGACGTGGATGGTACTTTCTCATATTGACTGCCCTTTGTTGGAAGTCATTATGATTGTTGGATCATTTATTGCACTTCTTCGTATGTGGTTTGATATTATAGTTAAGTGTGGGAAATTTTTCGTATTTTAAATTAAATAGTCATTTTTGATGTTTAAGTTTTTGTTTTGATATAAAATGTATTTATTTTAAGGTAATCAACTGTTAATAAATTTTTTAAACGACAATTTCTAATAGAATGATTTATGATATTAAAATGTAAGCAAATATAGAGTGGGAAATTAAAAAGTTTAAATTTAAAAATGCAAGGAACCAAAAAGGGTTAGAAATTTTGCAAAAAAAAAACTCTGGAATAAAATCGCTAATTTGGGTTAAAAATCTGGCCAAAACTCTGAGAGTGAATAAACCTGCCATGAAAAAGTTTCTCAAAAATCTGTCGTTCGAAGTCGACTTTAAACTGTAGGTCCCGACACTCACATATAAAATTATGACACACAACATTAATGGTGTGAGAAGCTAGGCCATAATCCTGACTAAAGGGTTGTAATGGCCAATTATGTATATATGAAGTAGTGCAACAAAATGTCGCATCAACCCAAATGTTTTTTACCACTTATTACCCCCTTTCTTATATAATAGTTGTATTTGTATTTTAATTTCCTTTTACAAATTGCTATTATTTCTTTGCAGTATTCGTTGCATAGTTTAAGCTTCAATTTTTTTATTCCTTAGTATGTATTGGAATGGATGTAATGGATTGCACTGTTTTTAGTTTTTACAATACAAAAGAGCGATAAAAATAATGGACTTTTCAACTCAAATGTTTTTAAATCCAACGCGGAAAGAAATGCCAAAACTGACGTTGACAGATTTCCAATGATAACTAATTTGTAAATATCAATCGTTAAACATTTAAAAATTAAATGCATTCTGTATTAGGATTATTTTAACTCCTTATTTAATTTTATTTATTCAGAAATCTTTCTTAGCGCAATTAATTTAATCTTTTCAGCCTTAAATGGAAGCACTTGATATAAAATTCTGAAAATTCTGGGTGTAAATAGAATTACCGTGAAGAGTTTCTCAAAAATCTGTCGGCCGGAGCCAACTTTATGCTTCGATACCGCTACTCATGGATAAAATTAACACAGAGAACATAAGTGGTGTGAGAAACTATGCTGATTGAAGGTTTGTAGTGACCAATTATGTAAGTACAGTATCGAACAAAACCTAAGCACCCCCTCAGTACATTTTTTAAAAATGATTATTTTTTAAGAAAACAAAGTTATTAATAATTTTTTTTTAATTTTTTATTTATTTATATCCTTATTATTGAAAAACACGAACTTAAGGAATTCAAAATTCAATAAAAAAAGTTATGATTCAAAATACATTTTAAGTCGAAAATATAAGCGGACAAAACTAAAGCACCCCCAATTTAAGGTACAGATAAAAACTATTGAAATCAATATTTCCTTGCGAATCCTTTATTCTGGACGACGCACACACATCTCTTAGGCATAGAGGATATTAAATTATTAATTATTTCATGTGATATTGCTTCTCGGGCTATTTTTGCGGCTTCAAATAAATCTTCTTTGATTTTGCAATTTTGTCAGTTGATTTTTAAGTTAACGATCTCCCACAAGTTCTCGATTGGGTTAAGATCAATCGAGTGCAAGATATTCGATCAGCAGATCAATTATTTCTAGGCTAATTAAAAAGTTTTTACAGATTGTTCGGACATCTCCTACTCATTCTGGAGGACGACCACGTGAAACTTCGCGATATGAAGACTCCTGAATTAAAAGGACAATCCAAAATGATCCCACAGGATCTTCTAGCTACATACGAAACCGCTTAAGTTTAAAAATTAGCGAAAGAACGATTTGCAGAAGGACGATAGAGGCCGAATTATTCAGTCGACGGTTCAGTGGAGATAATACAATGAATTTTGAGACAGAATAGAATGACATACGTATTGCCAGATTCGAAATAACCGATGGTTTAAATTTAAAAAGGTCTCCCTGAAAAGGGGAGACCCTACGATATACACCAACTACATGGATAGAAGCCTCCTCTCTATCGCATATAATGTTCTGACAAGCGTATAGTGTGAACGCCTGAAGCCAATCCGCAAAATGCTGATTGTATATTATCAGTGCTGCTTCAGACATGGCAAGTCCACCATCGACCAGATCTTCACACTACGCCAAATCCTGGAAAAGACCCACGAAAAATAACTCGACACACACCACCTTTTTGTCGATTGTAAGGCTGACTTCGATAGCTACATAAGGGTTCGTGTTTTTGCCGCAATGTCTGAGCTCGGTATACCTGCGAAGCTGATAAGGCTATGCAGAATGACGTTGAGCAATTCCTGCAGCTCCGTCAAGGTAGGAATGGATCTCTCCGTACCTTTTGATACCGTGCGAGGTTTCAGACAAGGCGATCTCTTATCATGCGACCTCTTCAACTTCGCAATGGAGAGTGTTCTGCAATAATCGGGAGTGCATGGCAATGACACTATTTTTCAAAAAAACGTCCGGTTGCTTGCCTACGTTGGCGTAGGCTCCGCCGTTACCACCAAAAATGATGTTAGTCTGGAGATCAAGCGCAGGATCACTCTTAACAACAGGTCTACAAGACGCTCATCCTACCCGTTCTCCTTTATCGCGCAGAGGCATGAGCGCTATTAAGCACTGATGCAGCAGCCCTGAGAGTATTCGAGAGAAAAGTACTACGTAAGATCTTCGGTCCAGTCCAAGTTGGCGATGATTTCCGCATCCGATCCAAAAGTGAGCAGTATGAGCTCCTCAACGATATAGACGTTGTGCAGCGTATTAATATACAACGGCTGCGCAGGAGGATATTCCGGCTGGACGGGTATTTGATGCGGGGATCTGCGGAAGTCGGCTAAGAGGACGACCTAGTATGCGTTGGAAGGACCAAATCGAAGAAGCCCAGTCATCGATTGGTGTGACTAACTGGCGTAGGCGCGCAAGAAGCAGAGGCGCCTGGAACGATGTGTTGCGGCAGGCCGAAATCCGTTAATCGGTTTGTTAATGGTCAATTAAGTAAGTCAATAGGTTAAATTTAACCCGATAGATAGCCCATATATATAGCAGTTCTCGATTGGGTGCTAAAAATGCTGGATAGTGAAACTCGCAGAAAGCTGTGTTGCATCGGATGGTTAAAGAATCATAAATCAGAACAATTTTGAGTTAACCCGGGATTTCGGCTGCAAAACCAGATCGATGCTATGAGTTTAAGGGGAAAGCCACGAGCTCCTAAATCTGTTAAAGCGATCAATATAGATAGCTTCCGACAACAAAAAGAGCAGTTTGAACCATACATTCATTGGTGACTAATTTGTTTACTTCAAAAGACGAACAGTTTTATTGGCCTGGCAAAAATTGCCTGACAGTTGGAAAAAATGTATAGTTACAATTAATTGTTTTGATTATTTATTTGAATATAATGTTTTTTACTTTCATACCCTTACACCTGGTATATAGATACTAGACGCGTAAAGGCACAACTCATATAATAGATGCCTTTTGTTTACTTATGTAAATGGGATTTATAACCCTTCTTCATATATTTTAAATGGGGGTGAAAAAGAACAACACATTCGTAGGGGTGTTTTCATATTTTCATATGAATATAGCCTAGAAAATTATCGTTATTTGAAGGCATAAATTCAATCATTCATTCAACTTTTGTTAGGTACTTTTAAAGGTGTGACTGAGACATTTAACGTATTGTGGAATTATGAAAAACACGCCATTGTATTAAGAAAATAATCGTACTGAAAATATGGCAATTCTAGCTTCTGTTTATTTGATACTCTATTACCTCCTACACATATTTTTAGTCTATTGTCTGTCCATAACTGCCATATCTTATGAACAAACACGAAACGAAACACTTGAGTTGTACAAGGACTTTGTTTTTCATATCAAATTGTTTGGGTTGAATGAATTTTTATTTCAAATTACCATTTGAATAGACGGTTCGAGTATCTATATATCACGATAAGTATTATTTGCAGTATTAAGTATTTATTTGAACAAATTTTTTAAATGATTACTTCTTAAAAACATTATTTCTTATAACACAGTTAAAGTCAGAAATAAGTGTCATATGAATTACACTATGGGGCATGTTCAGTTAGTTAGCAGTTGTGTAAGTCTTTCACATAAAAATATCGCATGCAATATTTTATTTCTTCTGCCTTTTTTATGAGAAGGACAAAGAAAAGTAGTGATGTACAATCCAGCGATTGCAGATTGATTAGTCGAATGAGCTATGCCAAAATTTTCCTTAAAATTCAGAATTCATTGTAGAATTTATATGATAAAAAGATAATGGACGTCAAACTAATTGTATTCAACGGTAATATGTGTACAAAAGAAACGCAGGTTTTCATACGGAATCTGATTAAAGAATACCGTAACCTACAGAAAGAATTATGAAAAACCGTTAGACCCTTTACAGAATGACAAAGTGATAAAAATTCGAAATTCTGTCGGAATAAGCAGCAATGAAATGCAATGTATAAAGAATTTATATTTAATGAAACTTCACAGAAAACTAATATTTACTCAAAGAAGAAAGAAATTCATTAGAATATGTAGTAGAATGTAGCAAATCCGAGATGATGCCGCTTTAAAAGCTGATAGTATGAGAGAACTGTGAATCTTCATTGCATATTAAAAAAAAAAAAATTATTATTAAGGCAAACAATATTGTCATAAGTGGGAAATATTTTAAATAAATATTCAAAATGCCGACTGAATAACATATTTTAATCCTAGAAAAATATCGATATTCTATTGTACGTTAAAGACCTAAGACCTATTATTTAATACATACTGTATGATATTATGACGGTGTATTTAATCAGTTTTTCTTTGTATATTTTAAAGTTTGTAAGATAAACATAATTCATACTTAACAACCCTTTAGTCAGGACCTAGACCTAGCTTCTGACACCAATTTCGTTGCGTGTGTTTATTTTATACATTAGTGGTGGGACAGTTTAAATTCTACTCCGGATAACAGAATTTTTAACGGCAATTTTATTTAATCTCAAAATTTTTCTCAAAAATCTGCTGAGACGAAATCGCCGATGAAATATTTTTTCATATTTCGTTCTTTTCGGGATGTCTGAACTGGGGTTTTAACCGAGGCCTCATGTCTAATAAGCGAAAACACTACCTTCTAGGCTACGAAGACCGAAGGATTGGAATTGTCAAACAAATACTTTTGATCTGCACTGTAAGCAGCTAACGAGATTGAAGACAACAAAACAAACAAAAAAAACGTATAATTAAAGCCGCTAGAATTGATAAACAGAAAAAGTCTTGTATTCCAGGTGATGACCAGTCGGAAACTGAGAAAGATGGAAACTGGAAAGTTTTGTTGTGTTTATAATACTGTCCAGACTACTTTAGATTATGATTTCTCTTGATCCCTGTAGAATTTTTTAATGTTGTAAACTTAAATTCCGTAGAAATTTGCGCTCTGATATGTTTTTCGTTGATAGAAAAATGGCTTAGGTTGTGGTAACTTAAAGTCCCACAATATTTTAATGCTTCAAAAAATAAAAATTATTAATTTATTTCATTACAAATGGTGAGCCATTTAAAAGTTTAAATTTCAAAATGCAATAAAACAAAAATGGTTTAAAATTTTGTCAAATTTACTTTTTTTTGTGAAGTACAATTGTTTCGATTAGAATGTTTTTCATTCATATGGCTGTCGCGGCTGGCCTCGCAGTACCTCATTCGATCGGATCAATTTTAGTGCAGTTTTTGGAGTGTATGGAGTCGTATATCGGCAATAGTATCCCGAATTCTGGCCTTCAAAAGCTCAATTATCTCTGGATTGTCGGCAAAATACTTTTTAACGGAGCGTGAAATGTTCAATTCTTTTGAGCGATGTCGCACACTCTTAGCCACAGCTTCGTCTTGGCGCATCAACAATGAAGCAATTTCACGGACTTTAGCAATAAACTTACGTATACCAAGCACTGTTTTTTCTTCTCTGCGACCAAATTTTGTATGATATTTTCGTGCATTTTCCGATTAACTGTCTTTGTTTTTGGAAATAAATTTCCAATAAAACCCAATATTAAACCGGAGCATTAGGTTCAGTGGAGATAATCTACTGAATTTTGTGACAGAATACAATGACATAAGTATTGCCAGATTCGAAAAAACCGATGGATGTACTAATATAGTAAAAGATGTGTCAATTAACCTCTACGTCAACAGTAACATATACCAGAGTATGCCAACAGATTTTATATGGGAATTTGCACTTTTCAAAATATATTTCTCTTTTGTTTTCATTTGAAAGTGTTGGCAAGTGATTAAAAAAATAAAAGTCTAACGAAAAAAAATATTGTGCTACGGCAAATGTATTTCAAGATGTTGCAGAGGAAAGTGAAGCTGACGTAACTCCAGATTACTCCGACTTCGAAAAAATCCTGTTACTAGAATATAACCTGGAAGAAAAACCATAGATGATGAAGAATTCGCTGAAATACCCTATAAAAGTGGAGTAGACTATGTAAGCAAAGACGGAAATTCCGACTGCCAAATTCCGTGCCCAAAATTTTTTAATTTATTGAAAACTATTAAATCCTATGGAATAAACATTAAAAATGATTTTATTTTTATTAGTTTGCATATGAGAAAAAGACTACAATCATTATTTGATTTGACCAATTTTATACAAACATCAGAATAGGTTAGACAACACTTCTAGTGAGAAAATCATGAAATTTCAGCGTGTGATATGAAAGCCAATTTTATAGATACAGAGTTTTTAAAATTCAAAACATACCCGGCTATGCAGCTGTTGACATAAAGGTTAAGTTAAAGTAAAAATAACTGTTAAAAAGCCTTTAAAATTTTTCACAATGTTTTAACCTTATTGTTACCAATTACTAGTACACAAAAAGGCTTTATAATTGCGAATGTTTAAAATGGAAACAAATACTTTGTTTTGTTGTTTTTTTTTTTCAAATAATTATAGTTATTCTTGTAATTATTATTTTTTATTTGTTGTTTTTGCTATACGATACTAGAATACTTCTAAGGAAAATTATAAAGACTTCCTTCATGAATATAACACACGAAATACTTGCATAATGAAAAATAATGGCCAGTTAAACTTTGTTTATGAATTGTAGAATAATTAAAGAACAGTTTACAACCAATTATTAAGAAAATAAAAGAAAAATAAAAAATATAGTAAACTTTTTAATAACTCAGTTTATGTTTAAATTCAATACATACTTTTCTTCCTACTCTCATATATATTTTAAACTAAAAATTTTATATTTAAAATTACATGAAGTTATTTCACACTTTTTGCCTTATCCGAACACAAATTTGATGTAATATTGCGTCAGGTAGAGATGTCGACTTCGTACATGTCATTCTTAAAAATTGCCTGCCAGTTTTGTGTCAATGCTGCCCACGTGACAAAAATAAAGAAAGAAAATTGAGAAGGAAATACGTCTGGAAACATATTTTTAACGAGAAGAAAAAAATAAAAGCATTTATAACATCTAGAAACATGTTTTTATTGATAGAAAAAGGAAAAACTAAATTTAAGAATAAGCTTTAGCTGGTTATGGTTAAAGATATGTAAAGTGTATAGAAATTGTTTTCTATTAATAAGGTTAAACTTTTTTACTGCATTCAATTAATTGCATGTCAAGAGCAGTTATACCAAATAAAATCGTAAGACATATCAAATGAACAAAAGATGTGTACAAAGATTCATCATGAAGAATTGTAATGACGTTCGTATGTATTAGCTTTCGTTAGTTTTGATCTTTTCGTATATTTCTGTCGGCACTGGTGACAGAAGGTCTTTGGATATCCTTTTTTTAGTGATTTTTATCCGAGCGGAAATGGTCTCAATCTATCGATAAAATGTACTCGAACGTCACAAATTGAGGCAATGAGTGGAAATTAACCAACTTTCCTTATTAGACGTGTGACCTCGGTTCAAACTCCAGATCAAACATATCCAACACAGTGAAATATGAACATATATTTCTTTGTTAACTTCCTCTCAGCAGATTTCTGGCAAGTTTTTCAGAAATCTGAAGGATTGTGATGGCCAATTATGTACGTACATACAAGTGCAAAAGAGAATAAAGTTATCTTTCCAGTGAAAAATCTTTTCCATTCAAATATCAAGAAATCTTAGAAAAATCCAACTAGAAAATATATCATACTTATGCTTGAATTACATATATGATTATATATTTAAGTCCATTTCTTCTTATTTTGAGATATTTAAGGTGTTGCGTTTGAACTGTTTCAAAAATATTGTTAACTGGTATTAAGTTGTTTTTATGGCTATGAGACCTTAAACGTATTAGAATGTATAACGTAATAGGTTTTCTAGACTTTACTAGAAAAATAAGCTGTGTTTCAGAACCTCAAATGGACTTAAACCACTTTCAAAATGAATAAAATTACTTTTTTGTTTGTGAAAACGAATAAGTCCACTTTGTGTTCTTTGTTTAATGTTATTATAAGTTAATTTTTTTCACTTAAAGTTACTCCACTAGTGATAGTGATTCATCTAAATAGATATCCTTATACTTAGGAGTTGGAATGGGACGTACATTTTTGTATAATGGTGTTAATTTTATTTTGCTGAAGTTCCTTGGTCTTCCCCGACAAGGTAATAAATCAAATATTTTGAACTCTGTATCCACTTCCATAGATTCTTTATAAATCATTTTATATTGTTCACTTTTTATAAATCGCATCCAACATATATTTAGCCAATTTACAGGTTCGCCACTAGTGTTTTTTAATCTTTTATGAATTGCTTCCTCCAGAGGTTTTGTAGAAAAAATCTTCACGTTTCATTTTGGTTAATATAAATTTGTTACTCTTTCGACATGTTTTTATGGTTTCATAGTAACCCTGGGGGACATACATTAAATTATTTTTCCTCAAAGCCACTCCGAAATCACTTTCATTTGGCAAAAGTGAATGTCCTGATAGTAAAAACTTATGGTCAATATCTGCATTATTTTCTGCTGGGTGCACAATTTTCAACCATGTTACTGCTAATTTTATGAATTTCAATGGTCTTAAACTAGTTTCAAAATAATTTTGTATGCATTTCGTTAACTAGCTAATTTTCAAGTGTCCCAAATCATAGCGATTTTAATGATACTAGACTCTAATTGTTTATAAAAAAATATTATATAGGATTGTGATTATTGTTATCATTAACTAAATTTTTTTAAAAATGGACTTAAACTACTTTCATAATAAACGACTCATATGTCCACCAGTTTATACGATTTCCTTAGACTGACTCAGTCTTGCATACAAATATTTATTTTTGTATAATTTGTGTCAACATACTTTTTTATTTAATTTTTATTTTATTATTTCTTTCCTTTTCTATTAAATTAATGTTTTAATTTCATCACAAACACCACCTGTTGTAATGCTTTGCAATATACGTACGTGTTCCTAAAGTAAACCATAATGTTGACAGTGCTTGAAGGATTTTTCATTACATCAGTTGCGACGTGCAGGTTATAGTGATTCATCCTTTACTTAATGCCTTTAATGAAAATGCTTACTTTGATAATAATGATAGCGCTGTCTGTATGTGACATTTATGGCAGTTTAAAATGAAGAAAATATAAAGAAGTATATATAATTGTGTTACAATTATATAATTATACTCGTATAGGACCACAAACCAAGCCTGAAATTCCCTTTATATTCTTTACATTTTAAATATTTTACGTTAAAAGGCATTAAGATTTTTGTAAGAATATTTTTGAAAAAAATTACGGTTTTTACTTTAGGTTGTAGATTAAAATGTGTTTCTAATTTAGCCCAAAGTTATAAAATATTATTTTATTGCAGTTTTTGCTTAATGAATTTAACCCATTTACAGGTTTAGAAAAAGTATTGAATAATATTAAATAATTTTTGTGTTAATAATTATTACGAAGACCTACTACTATGTTCAGATATGCATCTTTATTACGCCATTATTGAGCTCAATATTTCATATAAATTTTCAATGAATTATTGCGCAATAAATACGCAAATTGTTATAATATTGAGTAAAACTTAAAATGCAGCACTGTCACAAGTATGTTTAGTGAGCACAATTAACCGAACAATTTTTGACAACTCAAATGGCAAGCAAAAAAAAAACAAAAGAAAAAACAACAAAACAAAATAAAAACAAAGTTGTTGGAACAACAAGCTGTCAAATGAATATCGAATAAGCAGCTGAACTGCTTTTGTTATGCCTGAACACTTAAAACATAGTACTCAATTAACCAAATATTGTTATAACAAATTTAAGTTATAACAAATTTAAACGAATTGTGTGTGTTAATTTTAATCCATAAGTGTTAGGACCTACAATTTAAAGTCGATTGCGTACGACATATTTTTTGAGAAACTTTTCATAACAATTACATTTACTCTCAGAGTTTTTGTTGGAAATCTGCTGAGGGGAAGTATGCCGACGAAATATTTTCATATTGCGTTTTGTTTGAGATATCTACTCTGGAGTTTGAAACATGATCTCACGTCTAATAAGCCAACACACTACCTACTAGCTACTACGGCGACAGCAACAGCCATTGTGTACTAGAATCATAAAAATGCAAATCAAATGTATAACTTTTTTACAAGAAATGATTTACGTAATTTAGGTTACCAATAAGAGACAATTATTAAGAAAATGATGAAAAAATTAAGAGCTGGGTTTGATTAAAGGTTTTATAAAAGTAACACACAGAGAATTGCCATGATAGTGGTGGTTATTCGTTTTCATGGTAGTATGCTAAACTTCTAGTGTCGAGGGCGCGGGTTCGATTCCTACCAGCGAGTGTTTGTGATTGTCTAATTGTATTTGCAACATTATATATGGATTACTCAGAATTAAAAAAATGAGAATTACATATTACCATAAAATAATTACAAAAAAAAAACATGAAGGAGATGTATACACTCATTAAAAAGTTGACGCACACTGTTCCTTTTTTCGTTCACCTATAAACACAACACATTGCCTTATATGAATAAGGGCCATCTCCTGCCCGTGGGCCTTAAAAAAAGATATGACTTCAATGTTCGCCTCTTTCATGTATGCATTGAAGAAAACAAGAGGGTCCAGTTACAATTGTGATGAAAAATATGCAGACTTTTTCTAAAGCGGTTTTAAAAAAAGAGGCGCTGGACGCCTTCTTCCTTAACTGTTGAAGGGTTCCAGGTAGACACCGCTGATCACGTTTCCGTAAAGCTTTTAAATAGATAGATTGTAGAATTTGCCACAACACATGACGCTGGAGTTGACTAAATGCAAGAAAACTCTTGCATTGTAAATATATGTTTAACATAACCAAAACTTAAATAGCAGATGACAGAGTTCTTTATTTTAACAAAAAAGTCGCCTAATAGGTATTGTGCTGGCTTATTAGACGTTTCAAAGCCCAGCCCAGACATCTAAAAGAAAAAAATAAATATTAAAAAAAATTTATTCGCCAACTGCCTCTCAACAGATTTCTGGCAATAACTCTGGGAGTAAATAAAATGGTCATGGAAAGCTGCTCAAAATATCTGTCGTTCGGAGTTGACTTTAAACTGTAGGTCCCACCACAGTACAAAATTAACAAACACAACATAAGTGTTGTGAGAATCTAGGTCGTAATCCTAACTGAAGAATGTATGTATGATTACGAAGTTCATTCGATATATTCTATCGAGTTTGATACAAAGGACTGATAATTGCAACAAAATTTTCCGTTAATTTTTCGAAGCTGCCGATAGCTCTATTATTGAAATGGTGATGGAGGAGATGTCAGCTACATAGTACATACATAATTGTAAATTACAACCCTTAAGTCAGGGCATAGCTTCTCACACCACTCATGTTGTGTGTGTTAATTTTATACATGAGTGGCGGGACCTACAGTTTAAAGTCGACTCCGAACGACAGATTTTCTGAGAAACTTTTCAGAGTTTTTTCAGAAATCTGCTGAGAGGAAGTCGCCGAAGAAATATTTTTTCATATTACGTTCAGTTGGAGATGTCTAACCTGGGGTTTGAACCGTGGCCTTACGTCTAATAAGCCAACACACTGCCTACTGGACTACAGCGACTTCAGGTGATCTCAACTAGCCACTTAAATCGGGCAATTTGACCCCGTTAGGTTTATCCTTTTGGAGTTTTCTTAAGTTGCAGCACTTGCAAAATAAAACAATGTAACACTAGGCATCGTTCAAATTCAGACTGATTTGTGCGTTGGATAAGTGGAAAATTATAATTTCCGAATACGCTCTAAGCAGAGAAGTCATGACAGACATTTGAATGATGTTGTATTTCATTCTTAACGACATCAATAGGTGATATAACCTCTTTGATTTATTTAAATTTAAAGATAGGAAGATGAAATAATAAATTTGTGTTGCAATATAAAATTGGAAAATTTATTTAAATTTAACCAGCATAAGTATACAGCTATAACGATGCATATGAGTACAGATTCAAAATTTGAATTTTATATACTCATCATTCAATTTCCGTCATTTCAAACAAAATTTTTACTTTTTTCTGCTGCAACCGACTAGCATAGCAAATTATAGAAATCTTAATGAAAATAGAATTTAAAAATTCGAATGGAATCCAGCGCACAGAAGTAATTAAACTACAAATTCATTAAATTGAAACACAAATACAATTTCTATGATAAAGAAAACAACTAAAATGGCAAAAAAGAAAAAACAAAATGGAGCAAGGCAAAACGAAATAAAGTGGATGTCAATCAAATAATTAGCATCACCGGAAATGAATGCAGTTTTGATATTAACCGTAGATCGAGCTTTGTATCAAAAATGATACATTTAAATTTTTGAGACTGTATAACTTTAATTTAGAAAAAGTTAGATGTCCGATATTTGTTTAATTCGTTAGTATTGTTATCGCCATTATTTTAATCCAAATAAAAAAAATTTAAACAGGACTTAAAAAATTCAAAAACTTCATAATTCTGGCTTATGTATCATTTTTGATACATACGACTTTCTTAGAGATTCTTTGGTACTGTGTATGTAATTTTTTTTAAATATTCAAAGAGTTTGTGAAGTTTTATCGTAAATAATACATTATTTATGGTATTTGAGATGGAATTGAAAGTTAAGTGTTGGATGAAAGTGAAAAAGTTGAATTTTCTGTTCTGGACATCTTGAGATTGATTGAAGTAATCGTAGTCTAGTATTAAGCATGTTTTAAAAGTTTTCGTAATATATTGATATTTTAGCAATTTCATTAATTATAGCCAAAAGTTTGTATAAAAATTTATAGTTTATATATTTATTTTATTAATTTATTTCTGTTTTATTATAAAACAAACAATTTTTTAATGTTTTTCATAAAACAAGAGAAAAATAAGGAAAAATTTCAGATGACCCCCAAGGAGAACCCCTAGTAAATTTAAAATTCAAAGGCGTATTATATGAAAATGTTACACTTGTATTTAGTAGAATATCCCTTAAGATCAAGCACTCCATATAACCCATTATGAATTGAATATACAAGTTTTGTTTAGTGTTTTCTGATGGCACCATGAGCAAGTTTTCGGGTTGATTTTTGTTTGAGGTTTAGCGATTAGGTAACCCTTCTTTCAAATGACCTCTTGAAGTCATATCGGGACTTAGTGCAACAGTATTAGGCCTGTGGGGACTTTTTTTGTCAAAATATATTGCCATACTAAGACTTTTGCTGTCCACTGTAGGTAAGTATGTGTCACATCTAAAGGTATCCCATTTTATATATTATTTACCCATATTTATATATATATGTATATATATATATATATGTAGCACTTGCACTTGGCAAACAGTTTTAATATAATTGGACAATTTTTAAAATTTAAGGTTTATAGTTTTTGATCGTAATTAACCACTACGAAGTCGCCGTAGTCTAGTTGGTAATGTGTTGGCTTATTAGACGTAAAGTCAGGGTTCGAGCCACAGGCCAGACATCAAAACGAAAATATAAAAAAAATATTATTTCGGTGACTTCCTCTCAGCTGATAAAAAATAAAATTGCCGTGAAAAAGTTTCTCAAAAATCTGTCGTTCAAAAATCTGCAGGTCCCATCACTCATGCATAAAATTAACACACAACATAAGTGGTGTGAGAAACGAGGACGTTGTACAATGGGTCAATTCGACCTCCGGGTACTGTACTTGTCTTAATTGACAAGTACATGTCCTCTAAACTAACCTAACCACTATTAAATAGAAACCTTGTCTGGATCGATAACTTTCTGCCAAACAACCATGTGTGAGTTAATTTTATCCAGTGGTGAGAAGTGGTGGAAGCTACAGTTTAAAGTCAACTTCGAACGGCAGATTTTTGAGAAACTTTTTAATGGCAATTTTATTTACTCTCAGAGTTTTTGCCAAAAGTCTAGTGCACACTACCTGCTAGACAACGGTGACTTCTTGAGGTAGAATGCCTAGATATTTAATGATCTCACAATTAACACGAGTGATTAGTGTTCTTCTTTGAAGTAGTCAGCTTATGGGAAAAATATCTGTCTGTTGCTGCTCCCATATAATTTATTTGATTAAAGTCAGATTTTATATAATCCGTGAAACGCAGATTATACGTACCCAGGGTATCATGCTTTCAGAACATTTGTGAAATTCCACAACTACTGCCTCTTCAGGTTGTACAAAATTAAATCCACCGTCACTTAGTTTCAAAATAGTGACCCTGCAGAAACTCTTGCGATAAGGTTATTTGAATGACTACAAATATCGAACTGAACTACAATTGCACCTTTTGGGCAAGACATCGATAATGTAATATGCTTGGCCAGTATGGTTGGAAACACTTACAGTGAAGGCGGCAGAAGAATGTATCTTCGATATATCGCCTAACCGCGATTATATTGTTCAGTGAATTCAGGACGATATTTGATGACGTTAGAAATATTGGCAAATGAAATGAAGCGGAAATTTTTTAGCCATCTTGAGGACATAGGAAAAGCTGAGGCTATAAAAACGAATATACACGTGCAAAAACAGTCTCTATGGCAGGACAGCGGACATTTCACTTCATCTCTAATATAACCTCTTGGTCTCAAATACAGCGAGTTATAGTTCTGCGTGACCCATTTCTAGAAGTGGTTGCTTCAAAAAATACCTGCAAAGAAATGATAGGTTCCCTATATGGCTGTGTGGATGAGAATGAAGAGGCGGATTATATTCCATTATGCTATGCGAGATTTTGATGGATGAGTGATGTGAGAAGCTAGGTTGAAATTCGGACTGAAGGCTTGTAAGGAGCAATTAAGTAAGATAGTAAGTATATGACGCTAATTTCTAATCATTTTATTGAATTGAACTGTTGAAATTATTTTCGTCTGTAAAACGCTGTGTATAAAGTATAATATTGTCACGTTTTTCCCTTTTTAAAAACCTTTAAAGTATGAGTTCGAAGATTGCAAATAAAAAATAAAAATAAATTTGTGTTTAGTTTTAAACCAACTCTTTATTGTTCGTACAATGCCGTGTGCCACCTTGGGCAACTTGATTTAAACAACAACAATTTTCTTTATTTGTTATTCTTCTTCCGCGTACACACTAACAATTGTTCGTAAGATCTTTATAACGGAATTCTTCAAACCACAATTATTCTCTTCACACGCAACGTGTCTTCACACAAGACTGACTGAATTCTTTCTGATCCGTTGCTTGCTTTGTCTTGCTCTTTTATATCGCATGGTAAACAGTCTGATGGATGCTCTTGAAGGAGAATGAATACCTTTGCGAAATCTCTATAAATGTAAATATGTTGTTTACGTTACTGTTGTTTGTATTTTGTTTACGTTCGTCCTTGCAGTGTTGTTGTTGCTTCTTGTTTACTTGTTTAACCCCTTTTTTATACTGATGTTGTTGCTATATTTTTGTTTATTCGTTGATCAAGTCCTCTGTTTTTGTTGCTTTTGTTTGTTAGTTTAATGTTAAATGATAACACAATACACATAACAATATTGTTGAATATGATGTTCAAATAATATGTTTGAAACAACGTTTTAAAACAGTTAACGAGAATGCAATACAATGAAATGTACAGAACAGATAATTTGAATTTATGTTACATGTTTGCAGATATGTAAGTTTATATACATGTTTGTAGATATACATGCATCTTAAATATTGCTGAATAGTTATGTACTCTAAAACATATTTATGAACATGATATGCAATTTTATGAAATTGTCTATAAACAGGGCCATAATATAAATGTGTCTGCCTTATAAGATAATATGCTTGTATATGGGCATACAAACTGTATGTATAGGAGTGAAGGATATGTGTTATTTTTACACTCACATCAGATGTCTGCCATAGTAACTGTGCAAGAATATGAAGGTTATTGTCAGCATGTCACATGATACGCATCAAGTAAAACATGGTACACATACATGTGCTGACAACTATATTGTATACCTCCTTCTAATATATCACTTGTTTGTGTACATTTTACTTGATGTGTATCATGTCACATGTTGACAATGGTATGAATTCATAATGACTAGAAAGAGAGATATTTGTTAAAATTAAAAATTACTAAAGCTGACGAGTTAATTTGGGTTAAATTTTCAACCATGACAAGTGTAGCCAATGACATTCAAACAATCTGTGTGATTTATACAATTACAGAAATAAATCAATTATAGGTATGGAGTTTATTCCCTTTTAATTGATTTGCGGTACTGAATTTTTAATACAATTGAAGTACATGTGTTCCCGAAATACAACTTATTAAATCGGATGCATATTAATTAAATAATCAGCATCTGGACGCAACTCGAACTTTTATGAGCTAAAAATAAACATCAAGCTCGCTCCAGGTTATACATATACATATAGGGCATAACTTCTGACATATACGTACATAATTGACCATTACAATCTTTCAGTCAGAATTACGGCCTAGCTTTTTACACCACTCATGTTGTTCGCGTTAATTTTTATACATGAGTGGTGGGACCTACAGTTTAACGTCGACTCCGAACGACAGATTTTTGAGGAACTTTTCATAACAATTTAAATTACTCTCAGAATTTTTGCCAGAAATTTCCTGAGAGGAAATTGCCGAAGAAATATTTTTTTCATATTTCGTTTTGATGCCTGACCTAGGATACAGGCTTTACGTCTAATAAGCCAAGACTACGGCGACTTCATGTATGTATGTATACGTATATATTTTCTGTCACACAATTTCGCAATCATGAAGTTTCAAACTGTAGTTAACCCTGTTAAGGTGAGCAAAACATAATATAAAGAAAATTTTGTGTATAAATTCTGTGCTTCTGTGAACACTGAAAATTCATAGGACGACATTACGATATCTCACAATCATATTATGAAGAAGAAGTTGACGCAAGGTTTGGAAAAAATATAAACACTGAACATGGGATAAAAAAAGACGCTTATCGCACCACTTATGTTGTGTGTTAATTTTTTGCATGAATGGCGGAACGTACTGTTTAAAGTAGACTCCGAACGACAAAGTTGTTTTTTTGTTTTCTTTTGAAAAACTTTACACAACAATTTTATTTCTTCCTAGAATTTTATTGAAGGAAATCTGCTGAGAGTAAGCCACCGAAGAAATATTTTTCAATTTTCGTTTTATTGTAGATGTCTGAAGTAGATTTTTAACCGTGGCCTCATGTCAAATAAGCTAATCTACTCACTACTAGACTATTTCTAGTTACACTCATACGAATTATTGCAGTTGATTTTTTACAGGGTTTAGAGCAGAACACATAAGTTTTTAACGATTTGGCAGTTGCCATCATTTAGAAGAGTTTTATTTTTTAATTTTTAAAAATTGAATGAGTTTTTATTAATTACAATTGCTATCGTGTAAACTCTTTTCAATTATTTCTTTCGTTCAGCGTTTTAAAAAACAAAAATTGTTTCCTGTGTCATGATCTGTTGACTTTCATCAGTTTAATTAAAAAATAGCAGCTGTGTTAAATGCCACAACAGTTTTTGTGTTATTTAAATTCAAGGTAAATTTGTTTAAAAAAAGGAAAAACAAATATATTTTTCAATTGTAAAGTTTTTTACACTTGTCAACAACTTTTATACCATATAACAGTAAAATTCTTTTTATATTCCTTTTTAGTATTTAAACTGACTAACTAATACTTACATACACAATTAGTGGTCATAACAATTCTTCAGCCAGGATTACAACCTACCTTTTCAAACCACTTATATTGTGTGAGTTAATTTTATATATGAGTGGCGGGACCTACGGTTTAAAGTCGTCTCCGAACGACAGATTTTTGAGAAACTGTTTCATGGCAATTTTATTTACTCGCAGACTTTTTGCCAGCTGAAGATGTCAGCAAACGTTTTGATCTTTGGTCAGAGCAAGAAGTAAAAACTCTTTAAAATTTTTTTATTTTATCGTTCAGAATTAAAGCTAAGGACAATAAATATCAATTTCACTAGTTCTTGTTCTTTATTATATTTTATATATAATGTTCCGGTATGTAGTGAGCGTTATGATACAAATGCTCTATTAGAAGTAACAAACAGAAGATGGTTTCGACGGTTCAGAGATAACGATGTTGATGCAAAAATGAAGAACGTGGAAATCCATCAAATAAGTTTGAAGACTCCGAGTTGGAAACAACACGTATACAATAAAAATTATACAATAAAATTAGTGTTGCATCGAATTGTTATTGGCAATAAAAAATTAATTTATCTTGATAATCCTAAATGGAAGAAACCATAGTTAAATGGGCGACCACCAATAACTTTGGTTGCAAAACCAAATCGACTCGGTAGGAAGACAATACTGTGTGTCTAGTGGGACAAGAAGGCTGTATGGTACCACAAGCTCCTAAAACCTGTTAATACAGATCACTACCGATCAAATAATCAGCCATGTAATTAATCGAAAAATGACCTGAATGGGGACAAGACACGATAAAGTAATTTTACACAAAGCAAAACCGGTTCAAGTTACAATAAGAGCATTAGGATGGGAGGTGGTACCACACTTGCCGTATTCACCAAACTTATCTCATTCTGACTGCTGTTTGTGTACATTGCTGGGACGAGCAGCACTTTGATTCTTACGAGGTAGACAAAAATTTGCTATCCGATTGGCTTGCTTCAAAAAACGACTTGTTTTATTAGAACCCACAAAGGACCTGAAAGGGGATGTGTAGTCCGCAATAACCAATGATTGTAAAGTATCTTTTACTTTTCCATTAAAACTCTGTATTCATCGAACGAATAATAGAGTGACGATCTGCAATACACTGACATTTGCCGACTTTGTGAACCGCAAAACTATATGGAATGTCCTACAGTGAAATACAGCGAAACTTATCAATGATTATAAATGACGTTATGCAGCAGCGTTAAGCGGGGTCTTATTGTAATTACAATTTCATATTGTAACAACAGCAGATTCAAAAAAATACTTCACAGAGGATGCCGTGAGAATCTTGCGACATATCTTTGCGACACATATTTATCTCATTTGACAGACAAACATTAGAAAAAGTGTGTTTCGTCCTATGTTTTATTTCATAGGTATTACAGACTCTAATATTTTGGTCAACTACTTAAGTATGAGATAACAGAATCGTTCGCTTTGATAAAATGCCACTCGGAAACGATGATACTTACAGCCATATTTGGGGAAATCCGTAGCCGGGATACCAGAGAGGAATCAAAGAGAGAGCATTATTATATAGTTTTTTATCTCACACGACGTTGACAACAAATTTTTCTAACGAAATATAACAATAGTTTGTACCATCAGGTTTCAGCCACCCCTCAATTGGGAGCGTTACTGATGGGAGTGACAATAAGCTGCCCCATCTAAACAATTGGAAACTTATAAGTTGCCGCAAAGCAAGGGTGCTAGATGCCAAATTGTTACCATTAAAAAAAAAATAAGCTAAGCTGACATGAAGTGTTTGATTTTTACGTAAAAATCCAAACTGTAATGTACATCATGTCAAAATTTTTAATAAATTTCATTAAAGTGATAATAAAATGTAATAATATAAAATATTTTTATTCAAATGAATTAAAATAAATGAAAATTTTAAAATTTTTTAACAAAATCTATCAATAATTGCGAAAATTCTATGTTACTACAAGTATGTATCAAAAGTGATACATAATAATACCAAATACTGAATACTATGAAAATAACCAAAAACAAAAAAACAGTGCTTTGAAAGTAGGGCCCATAACTATTGTTTTCTAAATAAAAACAAAATCCTGCAAAATATTTAATTTTTGTAACATCCCTCTAAACACAAACAATCATAATTTTTATCGTTTTATGACACTCTGCTTTTTATGAATGTTTGTTTGACTGCACAAAACAAAAATGAAAAAGTAAATAATGAAATAAAAATAAAAAAAATTATTTCTACAATTCTTATTTATTATCTCACTTTATTGGCTATGGGGCGTGTGTATGTATATTAGTAGGCGCTTATTCTGTGGCATCGATAGAGATATATATAAAATAATTTCAACGTAATCCATCGTTTGATTAAATACTTAAATCATGAAAAAGAAACATGAACGTTTCATTGTTGGCAAACTAAATCCTACTCTCACTATACGCCAGAAATATAAAAGAAAGTTATCCTATCAAGAATTGGTTACAAACTACTTACAGTTAAAGATTATTCAACGTATTGTTACGAAATGGAAATGGTGTTATTAAAATCATAAACAAAAGCTACAAAAACAAAGGACTTGTTTACATGATCAACAAACAAGCAAAAATATAGCAACAACATCAGTATAAAATAAAGGGGTTAAACAAGTGAACAAGAAGCAACAACAACACTGCAAGGACAAACGTAAACAAAATACACAAACAACAATAACGTAAACAACATGTTTACATTTAAAGAGATTTCGCGAAGGCAGTCATTGTCCTTCAAGAGCATCCATCAGGATGTTTACCCTGCGATATAAAAGGCAAGACAAAGCAAGCAACGGATCAGAAAGAATTCAGTCAGTCTTGTGTGAATATGCGTTGCGTGTGAAGAGAATAATTGTGGTTTGAAGAACTCTGTTATAAAGATCTAACGAACAATTGTTAGTGTGTCTGCGGAAGAGTGTAAAGAAAAATAACAAATAAAGCAAATTGTTGTTGTTTACATCAAGTTGTGAACAGTGGCACACGGGAAGTTACTAACAGTGGCTCTGCCGACCAACCAAATTTTGCAGCGTAAGCTTTTTTCTACCAACACGCGCATCCGGTCTAAATACAATAATTTTGTGGGAAAATAATTATTGCTTGATCAGCGTCTGTATTCTTGCACATGTTGGTGCAACGTGACCTACCAACCAACGAGCGGGGGTTGATGAAAGAACGGTTAGTCTTGGCTGCGCGTCCGTTCGTTAAAGTCGGATTTAATTAATATCGTGTTAAATTTGTATTTAATTATTATTGGTAAATTGTGAATTTAATAATTAATTAATATCGTGTTAAATTTGTATTTAATTATTATTGATAAATTGTAAATTTAATAATTAATTAATATAGTGTTAGAAAGAAATTTGTATTTAATTATTATTGCTAAATTAAAGTTAATCCAAATTAATAATTAATAAATATTCTATAATTACTAATAATAATAAATTGGTGTTTGAAAAGAAAAAATTATAACGCGTTTTATTTCGGCGCCGTTGATCGCGCCTTGAAATAAAATTTATTTCATCGAACTCACGTAAGTTCCTTTAACTGGGATTGTGCGAACAATAAAGAATTGATTTAAAATTAAACACAAATTTATTTATATTTTTGTTTGCAATCTACGAACTCATATTTTAAACGTTTTTAAACTCTGTTGCCTGTTGTCGTTTACCTTCACTTCCTGTATAATTGGATTTTGTTTTACAAAGTCACGATGCAAAAAGGCTGAATTCTTGTAAACGACGTGAACGGACAACCTGCGCTATCACAGTACAATTTCTTTGCATTTCTTTTTATATCTTCGTACAGAAATAGTCACTGTATTAGCTCAAGCTTTAATACACACCCTTTAACTTTTCAAAGTGTTTTCTTAACAGTTTACTGGCTCAGCTTGGCCGACATCACGTTGAACTGTATAAATGATATTGTTACCAGGGTCTCAACGAGTGACTCCGGCACTAAAAACGAAGCTAATATGTCACCACTTCTAAAACGTATAAAATACTTCGAAATTTTTTGTGAATCGGAAAGATGACGGTCTCTTCGTTTGTGAGAGAGTCGATTAGGCTACTAAGAACCACAATAACTAGACAAAGATTCAATCTATATATTGTGGTAGGTATTGTTTTTACGTCCAACGCTTAGGAGATGGCAGTGCATTGTCTTGAAACTAATAAAATATGATGTGGAAAGGAGGACTAGATCTGAACTTCTTCAGAAAGACCTCCGCAGCAATGGACATCCACATACGAATAGTTGGGCTAAAGAACGAATTTTGTCTGTAATGCAGTGTGATATCCGCTGGCCAATCGACCACAAACGTATGTGCTCTGCGAGAAAATCGAGTGTTACGTACGAATGCATGATTCTTGGTATCGCATGGTTGCTCGAGTGAAATCCATTGTAGTCTTCCGAATGAACATTGAAACGCAAGTCACATTGCGGCAATGCTCAAATGAATCAATAGATCGGATATCCTACCTTTATTAATTTTACATTTTCGCCCTCTCCTGTACGGGGTCTTTAAAATTGACTTTGAGGTACCGGTAACTAAGTTGTACTCCATTCTGGATCGGATATAAGTGGTGTAAATAGCAAGAAGATGAGATGAAGTAAAGTATTTCTTGCACCGTCTAATGCAAACGAAGTCGCCGTAGTCTAGTAGGTAATGTGTTGGCTTAATAGGCGCAAAGCCAGGGTTCAAACCACCGGTCAGACATCAAAACAAAATGCAAAAAGTATTTCTTCTGAGACTTTCTCTCAGCAAGTTTCTGGCGAAAACTCTGAAGATGAATAAAAAATTGCCATAAAAAGTTTCTCAAAAATCTGTCGTTCGGAGTTGACTTTAAACTGTAGGTCCCTGCCACTCATGTATTAAATTATCACACACAACAAAAGTGGTGTGACGGTCTAGGTTAAGAGTTGTAATGGCCAATTATGTTTGTTATGTGTGCCTTATGAAATCGAGACACTTGAATGCTCCTTCTCTTTAAAATGCGCTGTTTCCAGCGAACATCACACAGAATATCAAGTGTTTCTGACGCCCTGATATTTAAACCACCCATAGTGACAGATGATGCAATGTTATTGCAGCGCTTCTGTATAAATAAGTTCGAGAGGGAAGGAGAATCAGTACGTCAGTTTTAGTTTCGAAAGTGGTGTAAGGCAGCTTGTAGCTGGAACGAGATTAAGAATGAGATGCCCTAGAAATATATAACGGTTGAATAAGGGTCATTTAGTACGTGGGGTTGGTTTAGAATTATTAAGTTTGGGGCAATGAGCCATGGGTCCTTCTAGTGAAGTTGCGTGGTAAACTTATTCGAAACATTTGCAACCTGGCTTTAACCTGTTCTATCTGGTTACCAATGGACATGCATTTTTATTAGAATGTAAAATTTAAAATTCCACTTCACAAAGTACTTTTTGCTTATCGCTTCTTACTTTTCTTTTCATTGGTTTGTCACACAAAACGTCTTTACTGATTTTTTCCCTCAAAGTAAGCTATTTATGTTTTTTAAATCCTTTTTTGCATCCGTGTATTCCCTGTTCAACATGCAATACACTGCACAGCATGTAGTAAAAAGTGTAAATATTCCTCAGAGTCACATTGACAGTGCAGTTATTCTTAAGGGCGAGTAGATTTTTCCCTAACCCAGCTGGTAACGATGAATATTTCAGTTTATATATTTCTTTTTTATTGGATATTGTCTATATCCAATATTTCTTGCATTACAATAGTTTTAAATATTTTATGTTTTACATCATATAATAAATGTTGAAAAGGAGAATTGTTTAAAAGTTTTTCATTTTTTTTAACATTTTGATTGAAAATTTTATGGAAATATTTTTTTCTTTTCAATTTTTTTTTCTTAAGAAATATTACCAAGTCTTACCAAAAATTAAAATTACAAAGACGAAAATTATTTGGAATTTAATTACAATTTTGAAGTGTTTGAATTTCTTATGGGTTTTATGAAAAAAAGTCCATATTATGGCTGCTAAAGTATTCATACAATAACTTTTAAAGGTGAAACAAAAGTAAAAATCTTTTTTTTTATTTAACATAACATAATTGGCCATTACAACCCTTCAGATTACGACCTAGTTTCTCACACCACTCATGTTGTGTGTGTTAACTTTATACATGAGTGTCAGGACCTCAGTTTTAAAGTCGACTCCGAAAAACAGATTTTTGAGTAACTTTTCAAGGCAATTTTATTTACTCTCAGCAGATTTCTGGCGAAAACTCTGAGAGTAAGTTGCCAAAGAAATATTTTTTTCATATTTCGTTTTGATGTCTGACCTGGGGTTTGAACCTTGGCCTTACGTCTATTAAGCCTAGAGTACGGTAACTTTTTTTATTTAGATTATTTTATTAAATACTTCACAGGAAATCTGTGGTCAACATCCATTAATTTATTTGAAATATAAGATCTCTCAATAGAAGTGATATGCATGTATAATTTTCTACGTCAATAACTATTAGAAGAAGTGCAGAGTATGTCACTCATTAGTCCTTAGAAATTCATTTCAGAGTAATCGTGTACTCTAAAAAAGTTTATTCTTGAAGTGCTTTTCAATTTCAGCAATGACTTCTGGTTATCATTTGACTGCGAAATCCATATGTAGATTATAATAGAATGTCCACTTGTTCACTTAGTTTGACAGTCCAGTGAGAGGGAAAATAATATTCAGATTTGATTTTAAAGCGTGTTGACACCAGCTGTGGATAGTTAAGAATTTATTGAGGAAATAATGCCCAGAAGAGTTTATTTAAACATTGTAAAGAACAAATGCACCAAAAGTTCGGAAGAATTAAGAATTCCTTATGGTTTCTACTTCCAACAAGTCAATCCAATCATATTGCTGCTAATATGAGGATGTGATCTACCTTCCAAAGTCTCCATAGGCATGATATTCTTATAAAAAGTCTCGATATGACTTCAAAATAGTGTCTAGGAAATCATTTCTAAGAACAGTACCTACGATTTTGTGGTTCAAACATATGGAGTCTCTTATTATTGTTATGATTTGAGAAAAACATTAAAACATTTTGTGTTTTATAATTTAAAAGAAATAAATAATTAAAACAAATATAAAAACCATAACTTTTTTTTACAAATTACACGGTGCGACAGTGAAAATACGCCCGAATAACTACATAGTCCAAGTTATTGACTAGATTGAGAAGAACACAAAAATACTTTTTTATTTTTTCGAGCCCTCTAAACTTGTTTTATTTTGACAAAAACTGTTTATTTTTCTTTGATCATTTCACACATAAATTATTGATTATCCAAATTGAACATATTTTAAAAATTTAAAGTTTTTTAGAAAGAGAAAAGATTAGTCTTTAAAACGGTATATTTATATATATATATATATATATATATATTTATATTTTTACCAGTTTAGCTATTTCTAATTGCAAAATTTAATTAAAAAATATGAAATAAGTGATGACATTCTGAAAGTGCATTATTTTGTGAAAAGATTGACGCTTCGTTTGATCAAATCGAACAAAAATTATCGTAGTTATTGATGAAAGGACTTGATCAGTAGTTCCTTTGAGGAAATTAATCGTAGCTAGCTCCGTATGCAATGTGGTTCCGTCTTGTTAAACATGCTTATCACCAAAATAAATCTTGAAGGCTTTTAAACCAATATCCTTCAAAGAATTGTACATTGCTGGGTTCACATTTTTCTCAATTTTGTAGCAAATGTGTGGATTCCGCGCCAATACAACTTTTGTCATGTTTAAAAATTAACTTGCCGTGCCTTGTGAATTAGTCTGGTCGTATTACGATCAATACATACATACAGATTTTTGAGATTTTGCTGAGAGAAAGTCGCCGAAGAAATACTTTTTGTAGTTCGTTTTGATGTTTGGCCTGGTGTTTGAACCATGGCTGTTCGTCTAATAAGTCAACACACTACCTACTACTACTACGGCGGCTTGCGATCAATGCATGGTTAAAATTGATCATTTGTTGTTAGTAACGATCTGTGTTAATGATTTCTTCATTTGCAAGGAGCTCGTGGTACATTACACCTTTCTGGTCCCACCAGACACATAGGATTTGTTGTGTAGTCGAAGTTGATGGTTGCCCCAACTTAATGCATGGTTTTTTCCGTTAAGGACTTTAAAAATTAATAAATTTTTCATCGCCAATTACAATTCAAAGCTACACCGATCTTCTATAGTGTCTTTCAAGGAAAATTTCATAAGTGGCTTTTCGGTTTTCATCTGAGTGCCATTCAATTCGCTGGCCATCCATTTCCAGGTTTTTAGATCGTTTTCATAGCTTTCGAACAGTCAGAAATTGGTTGTTGTGCAGCATTTAAGATTTCTGCCAATTGTTTCTGACTCAAAGTGTCCATCTTCATCCATTATTGTTTGCTTTTTTGCCGGTTTTCCACGTTCTTTATTTCTAACATCGAAACCATCTTTTGCATGCTGCTTCTGATAGAGCATGATCAAGCACGACAACAAGCATTCGATGCGACTTAATTTCATTTTCTTCCCACAAAAACAAAAAAATTAATGCTTACTGTAAATCATAGTTTTCAGATAAAAATTCGCCATCTTTAACACGATGAAATAATATAATGCCTCAGCATGATTCAGACCTTAAAACATTTTACCACAGAAGCAAAGTCAACATTAAACTGGATTTGTCAGAAGAACGACTCATGCAGTACAGAATTGTTCAAGGCGAATTGGAATGTCTGCCTACTAGAGATTCATGATGAAATTTTTGACGGAAAGGCAAAGAATATTATTTGTGTCTGCTACAGTTGTAAAAAGTGAATTATTTTTACCTTAAAGTTGTGCTTTTATATCCATTGGATTTTTGAAAAATGTTTACATTCTGTTGATATAATTTTAAGTATTATATAATTAAGTTTTGCTTTACTTTACTTGTCCATTCTTTTCCGTAAGCTCTTGTTATTTGTATATTATTATATATGTATGTATGCTTGATGTTTTTGTATATACAAAATATAAAAATATGATTTCCTAACTTAAATTAAATGAATTTCAGAATCAGCTTAAAAAGTCGATTAACCTTAGAAAATAACATTCAACGAACCAATTTTCGTGCAATTTTTCGAGTGTATGGGGTCGTATCACGTCAATGGCATTACGAATGTTGGCCTTCAAATACTCAATTGTGTCTGGTTTGTCTGCATAACACTTCTGTTTAATGGTATCACACAGAAAAAAGTCCAACAGTGTGAAATCGCAGCTTCTTGGTGGCCAATTGACATTACCATTTGGGGTAATTAAATGGCCATAAAACGTTTGACACAATAAATCGCTTGTGGCATAAGATGTGTAGCAAGTTGCACCATCCTTTTGAAACCAAACATCGTTTACATCAATACCATCAAGAGAATACAAAGAAAACGGTTATCATTTTGCAATAGGTGTATCCATTGACCGTATTGGTCCCCATTTTCAAAGAAATATGGGACAATGTTGTCTACGCTCCACCAGCCGCACCAAAAAGTCCCTCGTAATGGTTGCATTGGCTTCTGTAAGACCACGTATAGATTTTCTAAGTCCCAAATACGATAATTTTGTTTATTAAGGTATCCAACAAGATGAAAATGAGCTTCATCCGAAAAGATGATTTATATTTGTAAAATCTACATCGTCGAGCAGTTTCTCGTTGGGTCATCTATTCTAATAAATCGATTGGATGCTTGAGCAGTCAATCGATTCATTACGTTCAATGGTGCTAATATACTGAATGTTATGACAGAATAGAATTACATATGTATTGCCAGATACGAAATAACCGATTGTTCAAATTTAAACTGATACGTGACCTCTTCGATATAATGGAAATTTGAAAAATATCAAGGGTAGGCTTATTATCTAAAAAATTTACATCAAACAGAGACTTTTTGGTAATACATTGGACGCTTTTGGATGTCATATAGATTAGTAACGTTACCAGTTGTTTGTTTACCTATCAATTCACCCAGAGTTAGGTCTCATCGTTGAAAAGGATTTTTCAATGAAAATTGGGATCCATCAGACTACTGGTTGTGATTTAGGAAAACTAATTAAATGACAACTAATCTGACTGATGTAGTTTGAACAACATGGCAGACAAAGTTGGAAGTCATTATTTAAAATCAGTCTTTAAAATCATGCATACTAAAAAATTGGGCAAATATTTTTTTAAATTAAAAAGGTTGCCAGACAAAACCGATTATTTCACAATTACTAATTTATGGTGATGATAAATCCATAAAAAGCTTTTCCAAAAAACTTGACATTGAGACACTCATAGAATACAGAGAGGATTTATACGTTTATTTAGGTTTACTTTCCAGTAATTTATTTGAATTTATATTTTCGGTAACCTGCTTGTCGTTCTAAAATTTAATATGATGAAGGAAATATCTCTTTATTGTACATGTAAAGTAAAAAATCTCTTTCACAAATACATGTATGTACCATATATGATGTCATGTAAAATGTATAAAAAAGTGGTTAAAGCATCGTTACTAAGGCATTGGAAAATTGATATTGGTTTTTGTGGTTGATGTTGTCTGTATCCTGGTATAATATATTTGGCTAATATTTAACAAGTTTGTCACTTAGTGACAAAAGACTTTTGATAAAAGCTTTACTTGTTCTATAAAAAAAATCAAGAAAAGAGAAAAAATTCCTTAAAGAAAAACCTAAAATAAATAGAAAAAGGAAATATATTCTAACCAAAGTAATTTCAAAAGTAAAACTGTTGCTATGAGAGCAAGAAACAGAATATATCGAATATTTATTCAATAACTTACTACGTATTGTACAATTGGGTATAAATAAGGGCTTAAATCTTTTCCTATGGTTTCTCGTCCTTACAAAAAATAAGGCCAGGACGACCGTTATGACTGCTATAAGATTCTTAGGATACATTCTGTATGAATTTAATGCAAATCTTATTCCGCGTTTATTTATAGATACATACGAGTACATACATAATTGGTAATTATAACCCTTCAGTCAGGTTACGTTGTGTGTGTTAACACGTGCGTGGCTTGATTTACAGTTTAATGTCGACGTCGAATGAAAGATTTTAGAGAAATTTTTCATAGCGATTTTATTTACCTTCTAACTTTTTGCCGGAAATCGACTGAAAGGAAGTCGGCGAAGATGTATTTTTTTGATATTTCGTTTTGTCCGGCATTCACCTTCCCTCCCTCAATTATTTGCCTCCAGCAGATGAATGCCAATCTCGTTTTTATTTCAATGTGACTTTGTCCGGAATGCATTAAGTCGACTTTTCTCTGCACACGCAACGCGTCTTCACACAAGAATGACAGAAATCTTACTACTCGTTGCCTGCTTTAGCTTGCCTTTTTAATATGCCCACGTAATCTGTGTGACGAAGGTTCTTGAAGTCGAACGTTTAGGGTTTCGTCTTCTCGAGAATTGTCTCGCGAATTCATTTTTATTTGTGTATTTTGTTCTCATTTATTTTTGTTGCGTTCTTGCTTACTTGTCTATCCCCTTTTTTGTTACCAATATTGTTGAGTTACTTGTAACAAGTTCGTTGTATTTGTTTGTGTAGCTTTTGCTTATTTTAAAGTTAAACGATGTACACCGTTTCCATTTTCGTAACAATAATATGCAAATATAAAGGTCATATTTTTTATATTATGTAGCCACTTTTGCTCGTCATTGTAGTTGCATTACACTTCTCGATTTCTTGCATGATTTCGGCATAAGCTAATATTATGCTATTGATTTAATTTAAGACTCTTATCGAGTAGTTAAATTAATATTTTAATAGCATTACTAACAATATATATGACATAGATATGTACATGTATGACCGTTTTAATGAATTGTGTGTAAGGTTATGAATACTCTATGCAAATACTTTTTTTCATTTTATTTTAATTAAGGACAACAATGAAATTGCATTACATAATAAATGAAATAAATAAATATTGCCATGGAAACTCAACATCATTGACCAGCTTCTACAAATGTTAATAAATAATTACACGGTCAACTCAGTGATAATGAAAGTCGGAAATAATAATTAAAAGAAAATAATAATCAAAAATAAATCTTTGCATCTGATGTTTGTGAAATAAATTTAATTTCTTTTTAAAAGGTTTCATAATAAAAGTTTAAAAGTGGTTATAATATGTTCTACGAGTTCAATTAATTTTAATATTTTATACGATTGTACATATAAAATAATTAAATAATTTTTTTCATTTAATTTTTAAAGCATTTAAGGCATTGAAGTACTTTGTACTGAATAATCACAAATGCAGAAATTAATAGATTCAGGATTTTTTCTATTTGGGTCCAATTCATGGAGACTTGGTCGTGCCATCTTCTCAAACACAGTGGCCATGCTTACAGGCCATTGCGTTATGGGTAGACAGGACGTGGCTCCCATTTCATGACTTCTACCGTGGGTGCAGATCCCCTGAGGAAGAGGAGACTGTTATCCACTTTTTCTGTCAGTGCCCGTCTCTTGCAAGGTGCAGATATAGGTTATTTGGCTCTCCATTTCTTGTCAGTTTGACGGAGCTATCTTCTATTGACATCAAGGATATAGCTTCGTTTATCAAACTTTCTGGCTGGTTATCCACCGTAGGGTAGTCGTGCTTTTGATGGACAGCCCTTGCGCTGACCAACTTCTTCCTCTTCCCTGATTTTGGTAGAACTTGGTCAGTACAGGTACTGCGTCCACCCGTGGCATCACAACGGGCCGCTATGCGTGCTCAAGTGAGCTTTTTGATATCAGAGGTACCACTCCGACCTAACCTAACGTAACCTGGAATAAAGTAAAGATAGAATTTACGTGCCATAAAAACTTACTTAAATTATTAACATTTCGATTACTTGCATTACTTATTTTAAAGCAGACAACTTGCTATTAATTTGTTATTATCTTTTAACAAATTTGAATGAAATATTCTTACAACTCTTTTGCTTGAAAGTATAAATAAAACATTTTCTATTCCATTTAAATAAACTTTTGCCAGTAAATATGAAAATGAATATAAATCGACAGTTAAAAACTTTACTTGTTAACATGCAAGCATAAATAAAAGTCCGCACTCAAAGTTATTATAACAACACACGTACAGACTTATATACGAGTGTGAATAAATAAATTCATGAATATCTTGCTACAGGCATCTGTCAGTTGAATGCTGTCAAATTTTAACAAGAGTAGTTAGTTGTAGTCGCGGTAGTCTATTAGATGATGTGTTAGATGTGGTTGCGAAGTTCAAACTCCAGGTCAGGCATTTACAACGAAACGAAATGTGGAAAAAAGTATTTCTTGGCGACTTCCTCTCATTAAATTTCTGGCATAAAATTGGAGAGTAAATAAAATCGCCATGAAACTGAAGGTCACGCGACTCATGTATTAAATTAAAACACAAACAAGATAAGCGGTGCGAGAAGTCAGGTTGTAATCCTAACTGAAGGGTTGTAATGACTAATTATGTATTTATATCTAGTCAGTGATAGACATCCGTACTTGGCGAAAAATACCAAGAAATGAGTTAAGAATTCATTTTTCAACTGTCATATAGCTCTGATTTCATTTTAATACTATATTCAGATATGCACTTCTATTGAGTCAATATTCACTTAATTGAGTAAAATATTTTAAGTATTCAGGCATAATAATATACGCAGTTCAGCTGCTTATTCAATATTCATTTGACAGTTGGTAAACAAAACAGCTGGTCGTTTCAACAACATTGTTTTTATTTTGCTGTCAAAAACCGTTCGGTTAATTGTAATATGCTCAATAAACACACTTATGACAATGTTGCATTTTAATTTTTACTCAATATTACAACAATTTGCGTATTTATTGCGCAATAATTAATTGAAAATTTATAAGAAATATTGAGCTCAATAATGGCGTTTATTGCGATTTGCGCAATAAAGGTGCATATCTGAACACCGTATAAGTGGCTATATATTGTTGCCATGCCTGATAAATTGTTGCAGCAGAAACGGATTTTACTCTAAAGCACATGTCCCACAAAATAGTACCAATTTTATGCCCTCCAAAATGATAAAACTGTGGTTAAGCTCCATAAAAGCTTCAATCATAAAACATAATCATGAATAGACTATAGCTGACGAAATGTTACAGAAAACAATAAATGTTGGATGATTAAAATAAAATTTAAAACAAAACAACAAAAAAAGGGGATTTATATGAATGTCTTAATGAAACTCTTAAAAGTTTGTCTTCATGCCTTTTGTTACAAGAATATTTGCTTGCTTACTTGCTCTGCTATTTTCAAGAAAAAAGACAAACAAACATACAAACTTAACTTGTTATTTGTGCTCTTTGATACCCTTTTTATGCCTTATTGTGAAGCTTATTAAAATGTTAAACATTGTTTTATAAGGCAAGAAAGAAAATTATCTGCCATTAAAGTCCCAAAAAAAAAGAACACAAATCTAAAAACATTTACTTTCTTACAGTAAAATATTCTTTACACTTGACATGTGCTGTCTGGTAAATTTATTTCTTCTCCATCATATCCACCTACAATTTTCAAAGTGCTAAGAAAATTATGCCTGCTTTAGTGGAGATTTTAGAATAGCAGTGGTAAACAGTTATTTAATTAATCACATGTCTTTAAAAAGTAGAGACAAATCGTTTTTTTGTCGCGGGGAGCATCCCAAAACTCAGTATTAGCTGTCGAATTTAGACTGTATGTCCCTCCTCTTAGGTATAAAATTAACACACACAATATAAGTAGTGTGAGAAGCTAGGTCTTAATCCTCACTGAAGGGCTGTAGAAGCCAAGTATGTATGTCAGTGTTATCTATATATATAAAAATGAATGTTTGTATGTAATTAATAGAGTCGTAAACTAAACTAAACTAAACTTTGATCATGCTATGATCTTCAGCAAAGTTGTTGCGCATGAGCCGGGGAAGGTTTCTAAGTTGGTATGACCAATTTCCGACAGGCGGCGTTACTGAAAATTACTTAAAATGAATTAAACCGTAAACTGTACATTTGATCATGATATGATCTTTAGCAAAGTTGTTGCGCATAAGTCGACGGAGGTTTATAAGTTGATGCGATTAATTTCCGATTGATGGCGCCACTAATAATTAATCAAAATGAATTGAATCGTAAACATGTGTTGATCCGGCAAATACCAGACATTTTAGCATTTATCATTTATAATTTTAATAATATTTAGTATAACTCATTCATTCTCTTAAAATTTGAAGCATTTTAATTTTGGAAAATTTTAAAAAATGCTGTTGTGTTCAATTGAATGATTCTATGAGATTCTAATAAATTTAACACATTTTTCACGTCGTTCCCGTGTCATTATGCCTCCAAAGCGGCAAGCAATTGGTCGACCTATACCTCGAGTACGGAAGAAAAGACCATTACGAGCCTCAGAATCAGACGGGCAACTAGCATTAAAACTGGAAAATCTTCGAGTATATGCCGCTGAGACCCGTTGGCATGAATCACTTGGGCAACGAGAAGTGAGATTGGAAACTGATCGAATGCGGACAATGGGAAACAAAATCAATAAAATGATTCAAAATTAATTTGATATTTGTGTAATGTCTTTCCTTCAAATTTATTTTTGTTGGTGGCGTAGCAACACGCGCAGGGTACAGCTAGTTATATAATAAATATGATCTGAGGTATGATTAAAAATAATTTTTTTTTTTCATTAAATATTTTACAGATGCTGTAAAGTTTGCTGTTAGAATTTTTGAGCGTTGAGTTGAAAAGGTCAAATTGTTACAATTTTCGTTTTATTGTGTGGCTCCAGGTATTTAAACCTCTCAATATGATATTTTTTGCTATGTTTAATTTCTTTGTGTATGAGTACAGAACATATTTTCTGCAATTATCCGGCGGTTGCTTTATTGTGTGGCTCCAAGTGTTTAAAGCATTCCTTCTCCAGACAATATGATCTCAGTTTTCTTTGTTTGGTTTCTTTTTGTGGAAATACAGGACATATTTTCTGTTATTTTCCGAAGCATGGGAACCTAAAAAAGAGCATTTAAAATTCTTAAACACTCAGAATATAATGACAAATCATGTCCGGTTGACTGGTTGACTGAGATATACTAACCAGTAATTGTGATTGTATGATGAAATAGCTGACATCTTTGTTAGTACTAAACCTAACAGAAATAAGTTATGAGGAAGTTGGCAATTCAATCTATCCTAACCTAGGGTTTGTTGATTCATCCATGTAGTTTAAACAGCATTCTTTTGTATTTGAAATCCATATAATAAAGTCACTTAACTTTAAAATCTGTTATTTTATAGCCGTCCAGTTTAAAATTGCTGGATATAACTGGTGAATGAACCTTTTACCAATTTGATTGAATCTCCTTGTTGAACTCGAATGCATTTTACCTTCTTTTATAACTTTTATTTGTTTGTTCAGTTGTAGAAAAACAAAAAACCCACAATTATTCGATTGCTCCAGAAGTAGTGAATTAAAACTAAGAAACGTTTACTAAAGCATATGCTCTAGGAAGTACTGAAAGTCCACTAGTAGTACTTTGGCTTTTTATTTCATTCTCAAAGTTCATGTCCATTTTATGTGAAAGGACACACATTAATGCCCAGTTGTTCTAAGACTTCCTTTTTAGGGTTTGTCACAAATGCATTCATTTCAAAAGCAATTTTTATGGAATATTGGATAAGAGACACCATATGCTGGACTGTAAGCTTAAAAAAATAAAATTTTATGGACAAGTGTTTAGAAGAGTATTATCGTTAAATCTTTTAAAGTGATTCTAAATTTTAAAATTGTATGTTGTTTGGACGTTTAGTTTAAATATATTAAAATAGTTTTGGTTTTCAATTTAAAACTATTAGGTTGTTCGGAAACTAATTTTGTTTTTTCCCGACAGAGGATTTAATTGTATTTTTTTGCATCCAAACTGTGTGGAACTAAAGCCGTATAATTTTTATATGCTTTAAGAGCTCATATAGTAAGGCTTGTGTGTGAAAAATTCCAATTAATTCTACGCAGTAGTATTTGGTTGGTACCCTTTTAAATATGGAGAGCTATAAGCAGCATTTTCGACATATCTTACTGTTTTACAATATAAAGAAAAGAAAACCCCACAAGTAACAGTCTAAGGGGGTCAAATCATATCACCCCACGTTTAATAACCATCCCTTCAAATCGCTCATGTGGACCATGCAATGTGACATGAATTGTTTGGCATGTACCGCCGTTCTATTCAAACCATATAACTTTGGTAAGTTGGTAATATAGAGTTATAGTGCTTACCGTTGACAGTCATATCAAAAAAAGACCTATGCTGACGGCGGCCGAAAATCCACGGCATGTGGATTGACATCGTATCAGATTTGAAAATTTGTTTTGTTCGCGTACTTATTCGCCTAGAAATGGGCCTCATCTCTGAAGATGATTTTGCTATGGAAATGGGAGTCAGTTGCAAACTATTTGAATATACTGAAGTCGCCGTGGTAGTGTGTTGGATTGACCCCAGGTCAAGCATCTCCAGCTGAACTATATAAGAAAAATATTTCTTCGGCGACTTCCTCTGAGCAGATTACTGGCAAAAACTCTGAGAGTAAACTCTGAGTAAAAAATCTGTAGTTCGGAGTCGACTTTAAACTGTAGGTCCCGGCACTCATGTATAAAAGGGTTGTAATGACCAGTTATGTTACGTATGTATGTAACACACCTTGTTGTTTATGGTCGTTTGCCTTCAGTTTCCGGATCATTTGAATTCTATATGGTTGCCGTCTGCGATGATTTTTTTGCAGCAACGTGAAATCGACTGCCGCGAATTGTCCTCCACAATCACATGGATTTCTCTAAATCCAAAGAAATGCATTGTATATACAGAGACCATTCTTTAACTTTTGGTTTTATTTAAAAAAAATTTGTTAGATTTAGGATTAAAACGAATTCGATTAAGTTATTAAATTTTATAGCAAATACATCTTTCTTCTCCGTTCTATACAATCATATGTGCTCGAATTCCTCCCTCTTTTGAAAGCACTGACATAAAATGGAATTGGGAAATCAATTTTATAACTCTGTTTGTTCGTTAAAATTATTACAATTTTATGATGTTTTATAATTTGCGATGACACGCTACTTCTGAATTTTTATGACTGTTTGACTATAATAGCAATGGCTGTCGTTGATTTTATAACTGGTATTACAAATGGCAGGAATACTGTTGCTTTTTCTATCTATAAAAAAGCAAACAGACGCATGCACAATACGGTGGTGAAATAACGACCTATTTGTATTTCTATATGTACATTTAGGTGGCTGTAGATCAACAGCAAAGGGTGAAAAGTCACGTCCAATATATAAAATTTGTGGAAATGTAAGTCATTTCCTTTTGCTTTTGCTAACTTTGCTTCAATTCGAGTTCGTTTGTTATTTTCATTTTGGTTGCTGTTTATTGGTAAAGCATTTTGTTGACACTCATCTGTCCTGCTTAATAATATTCGTAGTTTTGATGTGATTCTTTCGTGGTTTTGCTTTCTACTTTGCTTTCCGACTCAAATACATCCTGTGGTTTTAACTGTATTAATATATTTGGCCACTGTCACGTAGTGCCCTTTACATGCGGCTAATTAAACACGTTGGTTTCCCGGGTAAATTTCTCAACGCTGTTGTAAATAAATCGCAGAAGTTAAATATGAAAAGAAATTTTTTTAAAAACATTATTTATGTCCTCTATTTGGGCAACCAAATATGCTCAATTGATACAGAAAATATTAGGCCTAGAAGATTAAATCATACTATATCTCCAATCAATAAAAGATGATTTCATTTATAGCATAGGAAATTATAATTTAATAAGAATATTAAAATTTATGTATTAAAATATAATATGTGTTCGACAACCTTCGATTACAAACTGTTCGAATTTTTTATTTATTTATTTATATTTCATTATTGTAAGCAGTGGTCGCAAACCCCTGGTCAGACATCTCTAACAAAACGAAATATAAAACAAATATTACTTCGGCGACTGCCGCTTAGCAGATTTCTGACAAAAACTCGGAGGGTAAATAAAAAATTTGCTATGAAAAGTTTCTCAAAAATCTGTCGTTTGGAATCGACTTTAAATTGCAGGTGTCGAGACTCATGTATAAAATCAACATATACACACAACATAAGTACTGTGAGACAAGCTAGGTCTAAATCAGTGGATACCATTTCATAGCACAATTGTGCAGAGAAAATTCACACATACTGCTTATGTCGTGTGTGTTATAATTTAAAAAAAAATAAAAAAATTAAATATTAAAAATAAGAAACTTTTAAAGTAAAAGTGACAGTCGAAAACGGTTGGAAAGTAGAAGAGTTAGAGCCTATTGATACTAATTCCATAGACGATATGTTTGATGCACAAGAGTATAAAATAAAGGAAAACCTTAGCAAAAAAAAATTTGATATTATTAACCTAAAACCCAAACAGTTACAGAAAAATTCTATAAACGAACAATACAGAAATATTAAGTAACATGAATAAAGAAAATGTGCTTTAGCAATAGATGAACATAGCACCAACAACAACAATAGAAAATAAAAGACAAAGAACATAAAGTTATGACAACAAGAGCCTAAAGAAACAACAGTGTGGGTATCGAAGCATCTGCTTGTGAAATAAAAGAGAGACCAACTGGTAAAAGCTGAAGAGCGACTGAAAGAGAGAACAACTGGCAAAAGCTGAAGAGCGAGTAAAAGAGAGAACAACTGGTAAAAGTTGAAGAGCGAGTGAAAGAGAATAACTAGTGAATGCTGAAGAGGGACTATAAACAAGGAACAACAACATATACAATTGAAGTGTTATGCAGTTTTGTTTGCAAAAGATGAGTCATTGTAATGTATAAGTAAATTTATTGAGAATTTTAACTGAAATTAATTTTTTTTATTTAAGTTTATACTTTTGATTGAATTTATTTTTTTTATTTCTGTAAAATTGTTTGGTTTAGTAGCTTATATTTAAATTTGTTTTGAGATCATTTTATTTGAATTTGTTTCTGACATTTTGACAATGGACGTAGACAGTATAATGTTGATGAATTGCGATTATTTGCGCACAAAGTTGAGGGAATTAGGGTTGGACACGACTGGGTCGAAGGCAGTGTTACAGGACAGGCTCCTCCAACATTTCGGTCATCAAACCGACGGGACTGGCGCTGGATCGACAAATTCTCAGTACCAGGAAATTGGTGCTGGTGCATCGCCGGAAATCCGCTTTAGTGGCCCTGTCTTTACGTTGAGGGACATTAGTGAAAATTTGTCTACGTTTACTGGTAGCGATTCTCTTAGTATTGGAAACTGGATTGAGGATTTTGAGGAGAATGCTGAAATGGTTGGGTGGAATTCCATACAGAAGTTGTTTTATGCGAAGCAGCTGTTGAGTGGCGCAGCCAAATTATTTGTCAGAAGCCAATCTGGCTTAAAGAATTGGGAGGCGTTGAGAGCAGCGTTAATACAAGAATTCGGGGAATCAGTTTCAGCTGCGGGAATTCACAGATTGTTGAGAAACCGACGTAAGGGCCAGAATGAGACCTACCGTGAGTATATATATGCTTTGATGGAAATTGGTAAGCCCATAGATTTAGATATCGCGAGCCTGCTGGATTATTTTGTTGAGGGCATACCAGATTCTCGTTTTAACAAGACTATATTGTACCAGGCAAAGACAGTGGAGAAAATGAAAGAAAATATTAAGATATACGAGAAGATTCGCACTTCGTCCAATAGAGATAGTCGGAGACCTCTGGCTTCTAATAATACGGAAATTGGCATTACGATGAGAAGAAGTAATGGTGGCAAAATTCAAAACTGTTTCAAATGTGGACGTCCCGATCATCTAGCTAGGGATTGTAAAGAAGCGCAATTTAGGTGTTTCAAATGTAACAATACAGGACATCGTGCAACTGATTGCAAGGTCTACAAACCGGAAATCAAACAGGAGCGCAGTAATGTCAACACGTTTATCTACGATAGAGAACCTTTCGAGCCAGGAATGATATTTAAAAAAATTTCCTTGGGAGGCATCGAGTTGTATGGCTTAATTGATACCGGATGTAACATGTGTACTATAAGATGCGATGTTTTCGAGAAAACTCCGGTTAGTATGAAACTTTTGCTGAATGATGATGTACCAGTAGCTCAGGGTCCTAGAAGAACTTCATATGAGGACCAAAAGATTATAGATGGTCAAGTGACAGAATGGTTGAAGCAGGGTATTGTGGTACCAAGTTCGTCCGAATATGCCTCACCGATCGTGTTGGTTCTGAAAAAGGATGGTACAAAACGGCTATGTTGCGACTACAGAAAGCTCAATGAAAAAATTTTGCGAGATAATTTTCCGATGGTGATCATGGATGATGTTTTGGAAAGCAAATGTGTTCACCACACTTGATTTGAAGGATGGATTCTTCCACGTACCTGTAAATCCAGAGTCTACTAAATACACTGCATTTGTCACCAGAAATGGACAGTATGAGTTTAAATTTGTACCATTTGGAATATCGAATTCACCCGCGGTATTTTGCAGATTTATTAACGCTATATTTAGAGATTTGATAGCGGAAGGTGTAGTAGTAACCTACATGGACGATGTAATTGTTCCATCGAAGGATGAAGCGGAGGGAATAATTAAGTTAGAAATGGTACTGGAAATCGCCGAGAAGAATGGGTTGCATGTAAGGTGGAAGAAGTGTCAATTCCTACAGAGGAAGGTAAATTTTCTTGGTTATATAATAGGTTATATAAAGGGAACCATACGCCCTTCGAAGGAAAAGACGGCGGCCATTGAAAATTTTCCACTGCCCCATGACCGGAAAAGTTTGCAACGATTTTTAGGGTTGACCTCCTATTTCCGCAGATTTGTAGATGGATATGCAATAATCGCTAAACCGATGTCTGATCTATTGCGAAAGGGAAGAGAATTCAAGGTAAATGAAGAGATAATTGCTTCTTTTAAACAGTTGAAACTAGCGCTAACAAAAGATCCTGTGTTGAAACTCTATAATCCGAGGGCAATAACAGAAGTCCACACTGATGCTAGTAAGTTTGGATATGGTGCAGTTTTGCTGCAGAAAGACTCGGAGGATCAGTGCCTCCATCCAGTTCAATGCATGAGTAGAAAGAAGTCGCCAACTGAAGAGAAGTACCATTCCTATGAGATAGAGGTCTTAGCAATAATAGAAGCACTCAAAAAATGGAGAATATACGTCATGGGTTCGAAGTTTAAGATCGTTACGGACTGTAACGCTTTCACCATGACCATGAAGAAGGCAGAGGTTCCACTTCGTGTTTCGAGATGGGCGATATTTTTGCAAGATTTTAATTATGAAATTGAACACCGATCTGGCACGAAGATGAGGCACGTAGATGAATTGAGCAGAATGACTTGTTTATTGATCGAAGATTCGTTGCGGCACAGATTAAAAGAAGCTCAGTTGGAGGACATGTGGGTGAGAGCTGTAAGGACAATTCTGGAAAAAGATCACTATGAAGACTATTATATCTACCATGACATTCTATATAAAGATTCAACGAAGGAACTAACAGTGGTCCCATCTCAAATGGAGGACGAAATAATAGCCACAGCGCACAGGAAAGGTCACTTTGGTAATAAGAAAACACAAGAATATGTTGAGAAATACTTTTATATTCCACATCTGAGCGCAAAAGTTGGTAAAGTGGTAATGAGTTGTATAGACTGTATAATGATGAACTCAAAATCCGGCAAGAAGGAGGGTCTGCTGAATCCCATCGATAAAGAGGATCAACCGCTGGGTGCCTATCATATTGACCACGTTGGTCCCATGACATCGACGAATAAGCAATATAACCATATACTGGTAATAGTCGATGGATTTTCCAAATTTGTTTGGTTATACCCTACTAAAGATACTAGCAGTGACGCGGTAATCGAGCGGCTGGAACGCCAATCAGCGGTATTTGGCAATCCGAAGAGAATCATTTCTGACAGAGGTACCGCATTCACATCTAATGCCTTTAAAGAATATTGCGAAAAGAAACGAATTCAACATTTACAAATAGCGACTGGAGTGCCAAGAGGAAATGGACAGGTTGAAAGAATACATCGAATTGTAGTGCCAATGCTAGCGAAACTATCCCCTGACAACCCAAACCAGTGGTATAGGCACGTAAACAAGGTTCAGCAATATATCAACAGTAGTCCACCGCGATCGGCGCAATGCTCACCTTTTAAAATCATAACCGGCTGTGAAATGCGACTCGAAGAATTTCCAGACCTAAGGGAAATTATGGAGAATGAGGCAATTGAGAACTTACAACTTGAAAGAAATAAGGAACGAGAAGCAGTATACGAACACATCGTCAAGATCCAAGAAGAGAACAGAAGAAATTTTAATAAGAATCGCAAAATGAAATGAAAATCAAAATAGGATTTTCGCTCTCTTACTCACTAATGCACAACCAAAAAATTTTTGGTAATCCCTGTTCTAAATATTTACTGAAGGGTTATAATGACCAATTATGTATGTATGTATGTGTGTTATATACGTTTAAAATTAAAATAATTTTGAAAACATTTTGAGGAGAAAAATTCAGTTCATTCTGGTCGACGAATCACTAAAAAAATTCAATGAAATAAACAAACACATTGGGAATGAATGTCTTCAATGTCTATGACCAAACAATTTTCAATAATTTTTAGAAAGGTGGACACACAAAGAAATTCTATATTTGAGTTCATTAGTGAGTGAGGATTTTATTGGATCGATTTTTATTTCACATCACTGTTAAAACGAAATGAAATTGAACCGTTTATGAAAGAAATTATTATTAATGGTGACGTAAATTGTACTACGTACAATAATAAATGCATAAAAGGCTATGGATGAAGCAAGGTGAAGTTTCGCAGACAATGGAAAGACCAGGATTGATACTAGAGGCCCGCATTACTGCATTCACTTCATTCACATGCACTAAATGCATCTTATGCAGTGATGACGTGTGCTACACAGCACACACTATGTATACACATTGAGTCACAGAAATAGAAACTTATTAAAAAATATTTATAACTCTTCACATTACAGCAGAGCAATAGAATCAAATAGTGAATCAATCCTACATTCATTAAAAACCACGTGTATTCTTTCCTCATTTCCTTAGTCTATGTCTACTTAAAAGTCGCCGTGGTCTAGTGGGTAGTGTGTTGGCTTATTAGACGTGAGGCCTCGGTTCAAACCCCAGGTCAGCATCCCCAACTGAACGAAATATGAAAAAATATTTCTTTGGCGACTTCCTCTCAGTAGATTTCTGACAAAAACTCTGAGAATAAATAAAATTGACAAGAAAAGTGTCTCGAAAATCTGTCGTTCGGAGTCGACTTAAAATCGCGACTCATGTATAAAAATTAACGCACACAACATAAGTGGTGTGAGAAACTAGGTCATAATCATGACTGAAGAATTGCCATGAACAATTATGGTTGTTTGTATGTATTTTCATTTCAAATCACTGTTAAAACGAAATGAAATTAAACCGTTTAGGAAGCACACGTGGTGACGTAAATTGTACTACGTATAATAATAAATGCATAAAAGGCTATGGCTGCAGATACACACTAAATTCATCTTGACGTAATGACGTGTGCTATACAACACTCACTATATACACACATTGAGTCACATAAATAGAAATATTTCATTTAAACATGAATGCTCTTATAACTCTTCACGATGCAGCGGAGCAATAGAATCAAATAGTGAGTCTATCGTGCATTCATTAAAAACCCCGTGTATTCTTTTCTCATTTCCTTAGTCTATGTCTACTTTAATTGTTTCACACGTTTGCCGGTTTATATGGAAAACACGAAGAATATTGTGTATTTTCGTGCAAAATCGTGCGTCTTACAAAATCAGGCCTTAACACTTGCAAGACGGTGAACGATATACTTACTGTGTTGATTGCATATTCATTGTTGTTTTTATTTCATTGAATGCTCATAATTCTCTTACACATATGGGAGTGAATGCAGAGGATAATAAATGGAGTAGTATTCACGGTTAAGGAGTGCGCTTAACAAAACTTGGGCGTAATCTTTTCTTCGTGAAAACTAAAATTAATGATACGAGCAGTTTAAACTCTATTTAAATTAGAAAAAGAAAATCAAAGCATAAACTTAATACTCTTCTTTTTTTTCTTTTGATTTGTGAAAGACATTAAAATTTTTTTGTTTTATATTAATGGAGAAATAAATAAATAAAATAAATATTAAAAAAATACCAATTATTTTTACATATTATTTCTTAAAACTCGTGAAATTACAAAAATATATTGTGGCACTTAGACTTTTGTTGTTCACTGTATACACTGTTTTAATTTTAATTTTTTTGTCGTTGGCTATTTATAACTTAATCAGATATTTTCCTTTGTAAAATATTTTGGTTTGCGTATAAACTTATTGGTTTATATTTTGGAATAACTTTATTAAATTTCATGTGCGTTGCGTCGCGTCTTTATAAATATTGTAAATAAATGGCAACAGAGAATAAATGAATTCGCAGCATAAAATATTTGGGGTTGGTATTTTCATTCTGTTCACGATTTGTTTATTTGTGTGCTTTTTCGGTCGTCTGATTAATCAAGGGATTTAAATTAACGCAACGATAAATTGCTACTTATTTTACCACAATAAAGAAAAGGTGTTTTCTTTATTATTCTTTTTTTTTTTGTGGTTGGTTAAGATTTAAATAAAAATGCTTGAAAAGTGTTTTAAATATTTTGTAAGGATTTAAAAGACGACGAATACAGAATACTTTTCAGAGAAACGAAGCTATTTGTATGCAATTTCTTTATAAAAAATTTAATTTCAAAAGCGTGGTGTAGTGGTAAAATAAGTCGAAATACATACATACATAACATAACATACATAGCTTCTGATACCACTTTTGTTGTGTGTATAATTTTGTCCATAAGAGGCGGGACCTACAGTTTAAAATCGACTCTGAACGACGGATTTTAGAGAAACTTTCATGGCAATTTTTTATTCACTCTCAGAGATTTTGCCAGAAATCTGCTGAGAGGAAGACGCAGAAGTAGTATATTATTCATATTTCGTTTTAATCGAGATATCTGACCTGCAGTTTGAACCGTGGCCTCGCATCTAATAAGCCAGTACACTACCTAATAGACTATCCAAATACAAACCCCAGAAAATTTTTAAATTGAGAGGCCTCTTGGGAAAGCGTTATCCCATTCTCAATTAATTAATACCCATATTCACTTGGTTTTAGACTCCACATTTGTTCGAGCATTTCTTTCGAACAATTGTTGGACTTTCATTGTCTGATGATAAACTGTTTTTGTAACTGTCCTGACTAAAAGCATTAAAATTCTTTAGATATGAAAAGCTCTTTTGATAACATCGTTATAAATTTATTAGTTGTATTGGGATCTGCAAATTCTCTCTTTTTCCACTTTCCCATTATCGTCCAAATAGATTACGGAATAGGAGCCAACCAAGTCTGTACCTTGTACAGATTTCCTTAACTTCTTTCAGTCCACTGCTCTGAGACGACTTATGTCTGGTATAGTGTCATCCCCAAATTATTGGGTTCTCGAGCTTACGAAAGCTGGACAATGACATAAAAAATGCTTCACAGTTTCGATGTCTTCACCACATACCTAGCAATCATGATTGTCTACTATGTCAATACGGTTTAGGTGTATATGTAAGATGGATTATCCCGTAAGTACTTAAGTACGCTCATTAACGTGCTTAGGTCGCCCTTATTTAGTTTTAAAACGCTCATAGTTCTCCCCTTCTTAGGATTGCCCCAAAGTATTTTTGTTATTCTTACCACGATGTCATTATTTCACAGTAGTCGATATAATGCCTTCTCCCACTTTCCCAACTTGGTCTTTAATGCTCTGAAAGGCCCTGGATTATCCAAGCTTTATTTGGCTTTTTTTGACAGAATATTTCCAATTTCCGATCACTCCACGACAACTAGGTACCGCAGCTCGTCTGGCGTAACTGTTAATTTCCTTTTTACACTCCAAGACGCTCTTTGCTTTCATATTCCTGCATGTTATTGTCGTAATTGCCATTTGTGTCTCCGTAAAGACGTTTAAAATCCTTATTAGGGTCTGTTCGGCTAAGTTTGGTTTCTTGTTATTTTATATAGAAGCCCAGTCTCGTCCTATCTTCCTGTTTAGAGCCATCCGTTTAGCGACTAGTCCCTACGGCAATTTGTGGCATAGATCCGCTTGACCCAGAAATTCAATCCGGTATTGAGTGATGCTATTGGTTGTTATTGATATGGCGAACATTCTGTAGGATAACTATGAGTTAAGTGAGAAATCATCCAGTATTCCAATAAAACTCCAGTATTACGATTTTTGGCTCTGATTGACCTATCTCCCCAAAGCCTGAAGACGGCACGTCGTAAGTGCCGCCTCATACTCAACCCGTATCGGTTGAGTGAAGAGTATTGCAGTGCTCTTGTGGGTGATGTTCGCATTGCATCGCTTATCCGTAAACAACATATACGATGAGTCCTTTGAATTATTGTAACGTTGCATTTCCTCTCCATCACCTCCACACTCTTCTATAAAGTAAGTAAATATTTATAATCAGTGGTACGTTACATAAATGTCTTGTTAATTACACTCGTAACCGCGCAAATACTTTCATTGTTATGCTGCTTCACATTATTTAGCATTCCCGATAATGTTTCGCAACCCCTTGCTTTAAATTTCACCCTTTGATTCCTGCTATTTAAATTAATTCATGCACTCGACACCGACCATGCGCTGGAACTACTCTAAACTGTAAGGTTATTTGCTTGTAGCATTAAAAGTTGTATTCCTTTGTATCTTGCCGCACACAATGGCATTTTAGAAAATTTATAGAAATTCCGTAGAGAAATTTATTACCAAGAACCGCAATATTCAAATTTTTATTATAATTTTCGCTTAGACAGGGGAAATAAATTTTTTTTGTTAACACTAAGTAAATAAAAAAATTACAGTTTTAATTTAAATTATGCACACAGATGCCAGATTCTTTGTGAACTCATTTCGAATTTAAAATTTGCAAAGTTGCGAAAATCCCCAGGACATTAAGTATTTTATAACAAACAAACCTCAGACACTTGAAGAATGCAAAATGTTTCTTTACATATATACATAATTGATTATTACGTCAGGATTACTTACATAGCTTCTGACACCACTTATGTCGTGTGTGCTAATTTTATACATGAGTGGCGAGACTTTAAAGAGGACTCCGAGCGACATATCTTGAGAATCTTTTCATTGCAATTGTATTTACTCTCAGAGTCTTGCCTGAAATCTGCTAAGAGGCAGTTGTCGAAGAAATATTGTTTAACGAGTCTATCCGTTCATAGAACCATAGAAAAACGACATATATTCACTAACTGAGCTATGGAGCAGTTGGAAACTGACCCTAACTTTCATTGCAAAATAGTCTTCAGCGATATGGCCCACTTCCGAATGAATGGGTATGTAAACAAGCAAAATGGAATGCACACGGAATCCCAAAGCGTCCTGTGCTTACTGCAGAAGTCACTTTTGAAGTGGATCTTGGATCGACGGCATCATCGATCCATATTTCTTAGAGAACGTCGTTGGTCATGTCAATAATAAACATCTCTTTTGGCCTGAGTTGAGTGATTTAGACACCAACGACATATGGTGTCAACAGAAGGATTGTGCGTGCCACACTGTTCATGCTACATCGGATATTCTGCACTAGCTATTTAAAGGAATGGTGATCTCACTTATGGGTGTTGTAAACTCGCCACTCAAATCATACGATTTGCCCCCGTTAGGCTATTTCTTTAGATATTCAATTAAGTCGCATGAGCGTGTGTGGTCGCACAGCGGTTCCTAACCCTGGACGGTTACTGTTCGTCGAATTGACGACGCTAATTTACTCTTTATCAAATAACTCTTTTATGTTTGATCAAATTTCGCTGTTTTTTTCAACAACATAAGTTGATACTGAAAGCTTGCAGTCAGTAGACGAAAATAATTTTTTTTTTCGTCGATTCAACGAACAGTAACCTTACTGTACAAAAATGACCATCCAGGATTAAAAAATGGGTGGCCAGGGTATGTTTACTCACTACAAGCTTCAACTCAACGGCTGTTTTTAACTTCTCCGAACGAAATAAATTAAGTTAACAAATCTTTTATGAAATGAAATTAACACACGAATTGTAAGTAAAATTTAATTTACGTCTTGTTTCTGACTTTTTCCCATAATTTTTGGTTTGACATCACGAAAATATTTTCGTATATGAACTTATTTTTTAATCATTAAAACATTAATTTCACACTAAGCTTTTAATTTATAAGAGAAAAATGCACAAATCCAAACAGAAGGCACTATAGGGTGCAATAGCGTGCCACTGAGCAATAAACTGTTTATAAAATTTATCATGAATTCTCTAATAAAACATTTTAAAATTGTTATCGCTTTGTATCTGATACGTTTTTAATGTTTTATTTACTTTGTAATAATATTTGCCATATTTGTCACATACAATGGACAGTAAAAGTCTGCGTAAATTAATATATTTCAGCATTTCATGATTTTTAAGCAATTATATATACAAGTGATAGATGTTATTTATATTTATTATTTAAATTAATTGCTTTTGTAATATAAAACAAAATAATTTTTAAGTTTTTTACAATCCATAAGAAAAGAAAAAATTTTTGTACCGCAAAAGTGTAGGTACCTTCAAGAAGATCTCATAGTAAATATAGAATTCAAAAGCCCAATATAATTAAATGTAATGTAAATAATTATTCAGTAGGATATCCCTTAGGGTCAAGCACTACATTTAACCCATTTGGCATTGAATGTACCAGTTTTGTTGAGCGATTTCTGTTGATATTTGCCACCATGCGCTCATGAACAAGTTTTTAACTTTCAAATACTGTCTTGGAGTCAAATCGGTACTTTGTGTAGGAGTATTAAATCTGTGGAGACTTTGGTAGGCAAATCACATTTTCACATTAGTAACACTATGATTGAGCTCTCTTTCGATCTTTAGGTAAATTTATTGAGGAAATAATGCGTAAGAGAGAGACTTTCTAAAGATATTTCTAATATCTTACTTTGTAATAATATTTACTGCGTCACATACATATGTGTTTTATATACTTCAGATAAACAAGCGAATTATTTGAATGCCTAGTTAAACGATAGTGGAAATATATAGCAAGAATAGGCTTCTATATGGGGTAGTAGACTTTAAGGTCATTGATGTTGAATATATAAGATGTCTCTTTACCAGACATTATTCATTTAGAAAATGCCTATTGGAAGAAATTTGGGAAATATATATTCGATACAGATTTAATTTTAATACTTATTTGCTGATATCTTTAATTGTAATCGCACAACTAGAAAGCGCTACGACTTAGGCAATTTGTCTGGATTCTGATCTTCCCCACTTAAAGAATATTCAGAATTAAATTTGACGAATAAGATGATTTATATACACGATTGCCAGTTCGTCCTGGATCAAAAAAGTTATATAGGACTTTTCTCTCGACTTTACTCTCAAAGCTGCTGCATAACAGCTTCCACTGGGAGGATGAGCAACTTGTAGAGTATTAACATCGTCGCACTTAAAAAGTATAGTTATCGGCCGTATACTCAAATCCAATATGTCACATGCCTCTACTTGTCGGCAACGTATAATTCGTTAAACTTCCGTTCAATAGCGCTAAAGGTAGCAGTAATCCAAAGGTATGCCCAATGATGTCAAAGGTATCAGCTTTTCGGATATTTTTGCGGTCTGAGCTGGTTATCGTTTATCTGCGAAGCTGATAAGGCTGTACATAATGATGTTGAGTGATTCCTGCAACTCTGTTAAGGTTGGCACGAACTTTTCCGAACCTTGCGTGTCTTCTTCAACTTCGTCATGGAGTGTTTTCTGTGGACCAAAACAATAAATAGCTTTACTACAGCCCCTGCGCTGACCAACTTCCTTCTCTTCCTGATTTTTGTGGAACTTGGTCAATACAGAGACTGCGTTCACTCGTGGCATCACAACGGGCCGCTATGCGTGCTCAGGTGAGCTCTTGGATAGCGGAGCTACCACTTCGACCTAACCTAACCTTTACTACTTGCAATCTATTTGATATGATATTTGATATTCTACTGTTAAGTCTTTGTATCGATATTACGTACATTGGACATTACATTTCACATTCCTTTATTACCCAGGCGGCCTAGCAGCTTTTTACACTACGCATGTTATTTACTTATTTACTTAATTGGGCATTAACAACACGGATTTCGGCTTTCTTTCTTTCTTTCTTTTTTCCATGAACGTGCCTTTAATGTGCTGCATAACGTCCATGTCGTTAAGGAGCTTATGGATCTCATTATTAGATTGATCACGAAGGATCATTTTCATCCTCAAAGATTTCTTTTCAAGATTTCATTGTTGAGGAATGAGTTCGAGATATTCGCCTGGTAAATCAACAATTCATGTACCACACTAAGGCACCACTACGCGTTTATTAATTTGCGGTAAAGAAGGGTGAAATGTAAGCACGAATATTAACCCATTCGCTGCCAAGCCTAAATTATATATATATATATCGCTCAAATTGCCATTTATGTATTGGACTTCATTATATATTGGACTTTGTTACAAATCCTATCATGAAGATAAGATATGTATCATAAGTGATTTAGTTGCTATAAAATTTTGTTATAAGTACACGATGAAATTCATTTTTGCGTGAAAGATCATTCTCTATAAGAAATAAAGTATTATTTTTGTAAAAAATTTTATTTGTAGTATTTTTCAAGTTTTTGACATATTTATATTATGTTTGTGGCAAAAAAAAAATTGATAATTCAAATGCCTGCATGTTATAATATATCTAATGTAAGTCGAGTATACTCGTCTTGGCAGTGCGTGATACCCTGTCAAAGACGAGTATTCTCGTCCTTGGCAGCGAATAGGTTAATAAGTATTTTACATTGTAGAGCTGACTTGATATTTGTAATCCATTTAAATGATGTGTCTGTTTCTACTGATAATAAATTTCGAAATATTTTTCGTTTCGAAAACAAAAGGCAATAAATTATTCAAGAAAATTTAATATGAAAAAGAAAAATAAATCAAATAAACCAATGACTTCCTTATTATTCCTTAGATTATAACAGCATTAGAAAGTCATCCATCAAACTGTCAAGATGTAAAATATAAATTAATCTACGACATTAACAATAATATTAGGAATGTGCTGCTCTGGTCAAAGACTTCCTATACAAATACACTCTGAGTGGGTTCAGAGATAAACCAACGTTATGTGAAATCAACACTTGGTAACTGGAGATAAATGTAAATTGCAAAGATAGAAGCAAATGAAATAAAAAACAATGTTTAATAATAAAAAGAAGTAAATGTCGATGAATTTGAAAATATAAGAAGACTTTGCAGACTTCTTTATCTTCGTCACATTGGCTTCGAAATTGATAGAAGATATTGGCAGGTTAGTTTGTGTGTTTCATTTATATTTTATTCATTGAATTTTTTATTTATACTCTTAACCAGGGGCTATATATATTTCCTTGAATAATTCAGTTTGCTTTAATCGATTTTTAAAATAAAAAAAGCAAAAAATAATCGAACAAAGCCCGGAAAGTTAATGGGATTTTAAATTGAAATTGGATATTCGAAGATAAGTTCATAAGAACTATTCCTTTAAAAAAAAATTATAACAAGAAGGATCAGTAATTGTAAGTAAATATAAAAATATTTTATTTTTTATTAAATTTCTCTTATCTATTGTTTAAGTTTCATTTCAATACTCAATTAATACAATAATAATAGAGAATATTGAAATTTTTTACCTGTGGTGAAATCCGACGTGATTTTTGACGTCAATTCCTCGGACAGGCCACAACATGGCTACTGGTGAAACAACCTCCTCAATGGAACAGTTTACAACTGCTCAGCGAGCAACAGGAGAACTGATTGAGTCCATCATTCGGAATTTTAAAAAGGATGAAAAGGATTACTACGAAGAAAGGATCAAAAGATTAGACTCCGCTTGGGCAGAATTCGAACACACAGATAATAAAATACGATGTCTTGAGAAGCTCCAGTTAGACCACAAATATTTCACCGAAAACTACTATCAAAAGATTGAGGAACTCGTCACAAATACACGGATATATTTGAATCAGGTGCGGATGAGACATCGAAAAAGCCAACGCTGGACACCTATCAACAAAATACCAGTAAGGCGACTGCAGCATCTGCAAGAACATCTTCGAAATGTACTTCAACAAATGTTTTATTAGAAGGCACAATGTTATGATGTCATCATTACATCGGCTACTCGAAACGGAACCTACGGCAACCAATATGCAGCTGAAAGAAAAATTGTTGGGAACATCCAAGAGTTACTTTTTAAAATATGGGAATCAATCGATGATGCACTGAAGAAAGACACAATAAAAGCAACGCAGCAAGCACAACAATTTTACAATTGTAGCCTAAAGTTAGCTACGTGCTTATTAATTATAATAAGGACAGTGGAAGCATTAACTCTTTATCAATGAAGTCACTAAAACATTCTTTCGCGTTATATTTCATACATCGTGTTTTAAAAACCTCTATTTCATACATGCTATTGTATTGGCAGCATTAATCCTCGCATAGCAAGCACAAATCATGTGAACACTAATTCTCTCACTACTGCGAATAAAAATAGAAATTACAACAAGACCCCGCTTAACGCTACTTCGCTTAACACAGTTACAGTATTACGCGGTAGTATTGTGATTCTCCTAAATAGCACATTGTATTGATACTGGTTTTATATGTGTACAAATGAAACGACCATGTACCAACTGTAAACGTTAAAATACTTTATTTTATTATTATAATTAAATTATTTTTATTTGCTCAACTAGGAGCTCAAATAGGATAGGTTTAATGGTACATTAATTATTAAAATTATTTTGGGAATTGTGTCTTTATAATTGTTTCCTCTTTTATACCTAATTTTATCTGATTCGACAATTTCAAATCAGTCCCTTAATTCTATGCAAATTCTTAAGACTATTGTAAGTATATGTAAGTATGTTTATTAAATTACTTACATACTAGTTTAGAACAATATATATGCTTGAGTGTTTGTTTATTAACGGACACTGTGTGCAACACGATCCCAGCACAATTCCCACGTTAGACAGTGGAGAAAACACCAACAACAACAACATGCATATAAAGTAGCGACAGTCAATGACTCGAAGTAAGTCAAGGGTACATCGTGTGTGCTATTTACTATTTATTAGTTATGCATTATATTGCGTTGGCATTTTATTCGTTCAAGACAAAAGTTCGTTTGCTTCACGCTCTTTTCAATGCTGATCTACTAGAAAGAAATGTTGGCAATAGTAAGGAATTATAACCTTTATTTTTCGGTAGAAAAGTTGCCTTATGGACGAGTGTCCTTTAGCGTTTATAATAATTTTTTTTACGTTTTCAACGCCCCTAAGATTTTTTTTTTTTTTTAAATAAGAAAATATACAGACCGAGCAATAAATAATTTATAGCATGTATAGTGACCAATGAGATTTACATATCAAACACTTGCAAAAAATATTATAATATCAATTGCAATAGCTTCAAGTGACCATATATAAAAAACAGGAATAAAAGTAATATAACACCCAACTGATTTCTGTAGTTCCGATTTTAGAAATTTTCGGTTTGGGACATAGTGTACTTGTGATCATTAAAGCGTTAATTGTTAAAATTGCATCCACTTTGAAATACAGTAGAACGTTCCTGTTTAAACGTTGCTTTGTTTTATATTAAAACGGGGAAATTTGTGATTTTAAATGGGTAGTATTATAAGTCGCCGTGGTGTAGTAGGTAGTGTGTTGGCTTACTATTCGTAAAGCCCGGGTTCGTATCCCAGGTCAGACATCAAAAATGAAATATGAAAAAAAAATATTTCTTCGGCGACTTCCTCTCAGCAGATTTCTGGCAAAAACTCTGAGAGTAAAATAAAACTGCCATGAAAAAGTTTCTCAAAATTCTGTCGTTCGGAGTCGACGTTAAACTGTAGGTCCCGCCACTCACGTATAAAATTAACGCACACAACATGAGTGGTGTGAGAAGCTAGGCCGTAATCCTGACTGAAGGGTTGTAATGGCCAATTATGTATGTATGTGTATGTATGTATGTAGTATTATAACAAGTCTGAGCAAATTTAGATTATTTGATTCCATTTTGATTTCTGGTCTAAATTGGTTTTATGTTGATCAGTGTAACATTTACAATCTTCCACCCTAGTTGGTTTTCATGCCTGTTTTTTGTTGATTTGTGTTGTTTTTTGTCTCTGGGTGTAGTCCACTAGAAATTAGGACTTACCTGCTATTTTATTGAATTTGTAACATATTACTCATACGCATCATATTACAAGTACTAGAATATTTACTCTAAAAAGTATGCAATAAAAATTCTTCGATTTTGTTGTGTATGAAACTAATGGAATTAAATATCACTCATACGTCACCTTTGTACATATATCTTGTGATGAATGGATTTTATATATTAAAATTATTTTGATAAAATAAACAACTTTGAATTGATTATGGAGGTCCGTCTTTTGCAGAGATCTTCTCAAATTTGGGTCATATTGGTGACACAGTATTTAGTTGCCTCTGCACTTCTACGGCATTGCAGTATTTGTAGTATTTGAGAGTAATAAAAGTCAATGCAGCAAACGATTAAAATCGATAATCGATACAGTATACAAATGGATGGAAAATAGCGGTACAGAATTGAAATTACAAGAACCCTTGGAGAAACTGGAGTATACCTTCGAGTGGAAGTTAACACCAGAAATCAGTAATGCGTATACAAAAAGATAAGTAGAATCGAATCATACTCATTATTTGTGATACTTTACGCATTCATAATGTCTATTACTGTATTGCGCTATGAGTTAATAAATACAACGTTTAGATCAATTATTACAACTTGCCGTTAACTAAAGGGGTATATAAATGGACAGATAAATTGTTTTTCATTATTATAAAGGTATAATAAGATAGAACTGACCGTTAAGCTAAAGGGAGGATCATCCTATCTTTAACTTTTAAAGTTTAAGTTAAAAAAAAACTTGTTTAATTGAACAGTTTTATCGACATTGTTCCGGCACTGCTTAATTTTTGAAAAATTTTTTATATTAGGTTATAATAACGCAAAAAAGTTAAAAATGACTTTAAAGTTCACTTTAGCTAAGGTTACCTTTAACTAAACCCAACTTTAGCGGCAAATTGTAATAATGGCCCTTAATTTGATAAGAAAAAATAATGCTGCGAATTTAAGGATCTAAACACCGTAAAATATCAAGCAACATTTAATTTAGTTTTATTTTGTGTAACAATTCAACAAAAACATAAATTTATTGTATGAAATGTTACGACAATTCAGTTATTGAACGCTAGACAGCTTTCCGACAACCAATTATTGGCATTTAATTTGACACTTCAACTTGCATTCGAAATGAGCATCAAGCGAAATCCCAAAATGTGCCGTTAGTCTACAAAAACGTATAACTCTAGTCTTATATTTCATTCAAGCATTTACTTACACACAACTGAAATTTAATGGAAAACTGATAGCTCTACACAGAATACATATGTATATACCCAAACAGCCATTCTCAACCAAAAAGGAAGATTTTAAACGGAAAATGAAATTTTCACCTGTTTATCTCTGTGAATTTTCTCATGCCATGAATATTCTCACACAAGGACCACAAGTAATGAAATCAATTTTGAAATGTTACAACGTGCCAGCCGAATTCGGGTCGCAAAGGGTGAAAATGTAATAATCATCGATTGGCAAAATCAAAAATTTTTTTAAAAACAGTTCAAACATTACGATAACAGTTCAAAACAATATAAAACGGCAATAAAGATAGTTAATCTAAAGGAAAAAATTGGGGAAATATTGAAAATTTATTTCCGAATTTCACACAAACTATTTAACTTTTCGCCGCGTACAAGTCAAAATAATACTGTTACGAAAATGGAAACGGTGTACCATCGTTTAACATTAAAACGATAAACAAAAGCAACACAACCATATACAACGAACTTGTTTGCATATACCAACAACATCAGTATGAGGGAAGGAGACGTACAATTACGAAGGAAAGCAAGAACAAACAACGTAAGCAAAGTACACAAACAACAGTGAAGATAGAGCGATAGAGCTCTCAAGAAAGCGAAATCCCGAACGTTCTACTTCGAGAGCGTCCATCGGACTGATTACGCGAGCATATAAAAAGGCAAAACAAAGCAGGCAACGAGTAGTAAGAATTCAATAAGTCTTGTCTGAAGACGCGTTGCGTGTGAAGGAAACAGTCGTGATTTGAAGATCACCATTGAAAAGATCTACGTTGTAAGCAAAGGAGAATAGCGAATACACAAATTGTTGTTATATCGTCAAGTTGTATACGGTGGCACACAAAAGTAGAGCGAACAATAAAGACATTAATTGAAACTAAACACATATTTGTTTTTATTTTTGTTTGCAATCAACGAACTCATATTTTAAACATTTTTAAAAAGGTAAAAACGTAACAAAACGAACTAAAAAAATACATTCACTTTTTTAAACGTCTTCTTTCTTTAAATTTATATAGAACAAAGTGTGTGTGAGATATTATCAAATTTTTACAATCATTTTAAAGACCTGTAAAAGCCATTGTGTGTGGCAAATATTTGGTAAATATTTATTCAGTTTCTGTTGCCAAATCACTAGAGAAAACGACTGGAGCAATGGGTAATTGACCTTAATTTTCATATAAAAATCACCTTCACTGATGAAGAAATTTTTGAAGGAATAGTAACGTTAACAAATAAATTTCTTGAATTTGGAACGATACCAATCTACACGAGATCCCAGAACATTAGATGCATTCATAGCCTCCATATATCTTTGAGAAAGACATTGACTTGTGGTCTGCGTTAAATAATCAAGATACCAAAGCCATTTGACTTAAACAAAAGTGTGGTGAACTTTGGACATTCTGCACAAGAGCGTGGTCGAATTGATGTGAACTGGGGTTTTCTGAAATCGCAAGTATAAACGAATATATATCAAGTTGCCGTTGTTTAGTAGGTAGCTTGTTGGCTTATTACCTCATGACATTATGAATATAAGTGAGCCAAAAATATTGAAATTTAACTACTCTGATTCATTTATACTCACTACTATGTTGATTTACAAGTACAGGTTGCAATGAGTATGCATACAACGTTGACATCAAACTCATACCATTCGAAATATGTTTGATTCATAAGCCTACTTATTCAGATTCATAACTTATATTCATTCAGATTCATACTTATAATACTTATAAATGATTCGAGTGAAGCAGAGCAAACACACAACCTTCTAGTGAGAATTTTAGTGTTCGTACACGAATCATACTTGTTTTGTGTTTCGTTTATGTGCTGAGTTATGGAGAGTCGAAATCCATCGAGCATCATACGTGTTGTTAAGTATGAATATGATGAGTACTTCAAACTTTGAATATGAGTAGAAGTTCCATGATATTAAAATAAATATAAATGCGTATAAGTATCAGAAATTATGAGCATGATTCGATTCTATTCATCTTTTTGAATACTCATTGCTGATCTCTGATATGTACATTGACTTTATGTAGAGTCAACAGAATAACAAAATACGCTATGCCTTGTCGTGTTCTCTAAAAGTAAATGATACTTTGCTTAGTCACAATCATCCTTCGGTCGAAATATTTATAATCCCCATTGTACGGTGCCTTTCCATGTAAGTAACTTGTAATACCAGTAGTGTATTGCCGTCAGTTTGACCAGTGAAACTGCGTACCACAAAAAAAGCCGTGTAAATCAATTTTTATAAATTTTCTATCTGTCCGACATGATAAATATTATTTTTATTGTTTATTAATTACAATACAATTATTTCAAATTCCAGGTCAGACATCTTCAACAAAACGAAATATGAAAAAAATATTACTTCGGCGACTTTCTCTCAGCAGATTTCTGGCAAAAACTCTGAGTGTCATGAAAAAGTTTCTCTAAAATCTGTCGTCGGAATCGACTTTAAACTGGGACCTACAGTTTATGTATAAAATTAACACGCACGACATATGTAAGTGGTATGCGAAGCTAGATCGTAATCCTTACTGAAGGATTGTAATGACCAATTATATATGTATGTATACGAATATGCTCCAAACTATTGCAGACCTCAAAGTCGTCAAAGGGAGCCGATGAGATGCTATTGGTCATCATTACAACAGTTGAAATAGAGTAAATAAAATTGGCATTAAAAATTTCTCAAAAATCTGTCGTTCGGAGAAGACTTTGACTTTAAACTGTAGGTCCTGCCACTCATATATAAAAAAGAAAGCACATAACATAAGTGGTGTGAGAAACTAGGTCGTAAGCGTCACTAATGGATTGTAATAAATATGTATGTATGATATATATTTTTTGCACGTGAGACCCATGTATTGAAATTTGTTTTCCTACATAAAATTTTCTCGTCTGAATTACAACGACCTCATCCAGACCGATAAAGCAAAAGAAAAATGCAATATCCGGAAGCAGACGAAAATATGCTCATTTTACCCTCTATAATCCCTTTCACGACATTTAAAGCTTGGGACAAAAAAAACCTTGAATCACAGGCAGTGCATGCATCTATTTGATAGACTATTAAAAAAATACAAAGTAATTTAGTTGGTAAAATCAATCGCTTGCTGGTTTCATTATGTTTAAAAAATAAAAACCACATCCGTCAATGCCAACAGTACTTACAATGTTGTAAACCACAATGTTGAAATATGCTACATAATATTTTACCAAATCCAACGCACACATAACATTTGTTTCAATTACACGCAAACATACTGTTTCACATCACATACTAACACATTTACTTTCATTTTCAAATCGCAAATTGAATATTTGAAAACTTTTGGCTGAGAAAGGAAATAAAAAAATAAATTGATTGTGAAGAGTTTTATAAAATTTTTAACATTTTGATCGCAGCTAAAAAAGCATTTTATGCAATATGAAATATGAGCTGACAAAATTTGTTTGTTTAGTTACTTGTTGTGACATTGTAACGCAATAAATTTAAGGCATGAGTTATGGGTATAGTCCTATAGTATATACTGACTTTTGTATTCATTGGCTGTTGAATATAAATCCATCAGGAGATTTTATTTTTTGTTATTTTTGCAAGTTTGGAAATTAAATGACAGCTGTGCAAATCAATTATTTTGAAGGTAAAAATGTATGGAAAAAATTTCAAAATATGAACAAAAAACTTGCTTCAGTTTCAAAATGATTCAAATGATGGAGTACATATGTATGTACATATGTATGCATATTCCTTTGATTAGTTAACTTTTACTTAACAATTTATTATTTATTTCTTTTAAAGTCGCTGTAGTCTAGTAGGTTGTGTGTTTTCTTATTAGACGTAAGGCCACGGTTCAATCCCCAGGTCACCTGTTGCGATTCCACATTGAACCGGCACCCAGCAGGACAGAACTTTGTCTACCGCACCAACCAGCACAAATTTCTTTGAAAATGACGGCAGTGTTGTCAGTGTGGCTTTACTATCTGAGAATATAATTTCGTACATATTTCTGATTCCCATTTGTACATTTGTCTCTGCCCAGACCGAAATTGCATCAGGATCAGCTAGAAGTCGCCGTAGTTTAGTAGGTTATTCGACATGTAAGGCCACGGTTTAAACCCCACGTTAAACATCTCGAACAAAAAATATTTCTTCGGTGACTGCCTCTAAGCAGATTTCTGGCAAAATCTCTGAGAGTAAATAAAATTGCCATGAAAAGTCTCTCAAAAATCTGTTATTCGGAGTCGTCTTTAAACTGTAGGGCTTGCCACTCATTTATAAAATTACCACACACAACTTAAGTGATGGGAGAAACTAGGTCGTAATCTTCACTTAACGTTCGTAATGGCATACTATGTTTGTACGTATCAGCTTGAAATGCAATTGATTTTTTCAGGTCTCTGATGCTTTGTAATTAAAACTTTCTTTAAATATGTTTAACTCATAAATCTTCTTCCATGTTTGTGTTTAATACACATGTTAAATACATATGTAAATATTATATTAATTTCTTTAACGATACTTATTTAATTTACTTGACGTACGTGTGCTATTTAGCGTGTGATATATTTTGAAAAATACCCTTCTTCATGAAGAGGGGTATTTCAATCACTTTTATATAGTATTAAGAAATAAATAATTCTGCAAATAGATGTGAAAACTGTAACCCCTTCATTTGTACTTCAGTTTGATATTTTACTATTTGTCTTCTGCTTTTAAATTTTCTATTGTGTTATGAACCATGTCAGGACTATTGTCTGCCTTTTTATAGCCAATAAACAAACATAAAAAAAGTGTTCGAAGATATGTAATTTTATTTTAACATATGGTTGCTTAGAAAATATTGCTTTTCAAACAATAAGTATTTATTTACACAACCTTTAAGAACTTATTCCCATAAAACATGCAATACTTTGTCCACAGTATTAGATGGCATGAATGTGAAGTGTTTACAACAGATTACGCTTAAAATTAAAGGAGTTTCTTAATGAAAACTTGAGATGTGTAATAAATAAGTAAAAATTCTTGGAATACACTCATATTTATAAAATCTTGAAATAAATATACCATTAAGGGTGTCTCAGTAGGAGTTAATTTTTTATTAATTTTAGTGCCATAAATTTGTGTACATTGGGAAAATCGGAAATTATTTAAAATGGAGAAAGAAAAACACGTGTGAAAACAAATTTGTCAAATTATGCTGGCACTGTTAGCAATCTTTGAAGAATTTTCAGTCGAGAAAGTGCAACTAATATGTCAAGTATTCTAAGATTGGTCAAAATATTTGAAGAACATGGGTTGGCTATGGACAGTAAGTATTCTGTGTTAACATATCGGTCACTCTTTTGGAAGCAGTGCTGCTGTAATAGACAATATATACATACACACAACATAGTTGGTCATTACAACCCTTTAGTCAGAATTACGATCTACATAGTTGCTCAAACCACTTATTTTGTGTGTATTAATTTTATACATGAGTGGCGGGATAACTCTTGCCAACAGGTGCCACTATGATCTCAATAGGCGATTGAGTAGCAGAGACCTCTGTCGTACGACAAAACTAATACTCTACAAAGACGGTCATCCTACCCGTGCTGCTTGATGGTGCAGAGGCATGCATCCTATATTCGAGAGAAAAGTCCTACGTAAGATTATCGGTCCATGAGAATTTCTGCATCCGATCCAACAGTGGCTGTACGAGTTTCTCAACGACGTTAAGCAGCGTATTAATATCCAGCGGCTAGGATGGCTCGGCCATGTCATTCAAATGGAGGAGGATGCTTCGGCGAGACGGGTATTTGATGCGGGGATCTGCGGAGGTCGGAGAAGAGGACGACCTTGTATGCGTTTGAAGGACCAAATCGAGGAAGCCCTGTCATCGATTGGTGTGACCAACTGGCGTAGGCGCGCAAAAAGCAGAGGCGCCTGTTGCGGCAGGCCGAAATCCGTTAAACAGGTTATTAATGGCCAATTAAGTAAATAAGTAAGTCATGAACTCTTCGGACGCTCTTGGTTGAGACAAGCTGTAGCGAAGATATAAATATAAATGATATATCTCACACACTTTGTTTTTGTTTAAATTTAGAAGTAGGATGCGCTTAATGAGTGATTCCATAAAACTGCTGGCTTGTATTCCTAAGCCATTCCGATAGTTTTATAAACAATTCTATCCCAATTACCTTTGGCTAGACATGTTATGCCAATAAATTCTGTTTTTCCACAGCCTATTTAAGGCTAGTCGCTCTACACAACTCATAATAATCAGATATTCCAATTAACATCTATTGGATCACTTTCTATCAGTAACACTACACAATTCATATATATGGTCGACTGAGTTGTTATCGCCAATTGAAATAATTATTTGTTATTTTTTAATATCAATACTCTATGGATAACCCAACTCAGTGAATTCTACTGGAATGCACGACTTCACGCGCACTGATGTCGCATAGACCGCTTTTATGCACTGCACATCTTTTCAGAACAGATTATTGAATGTCGTACCCTGCCAAAGACTTGCTTTATAGATGCCAAGAGATCATTTGATATCATCAAACACAACATGTTGTACGACGCCACAAGAGCAGGGCGGCGATAACTGACAAAATAATTCAGTCAGCACAGTGCTTTTGATCACTGTCCTCGTTTACTTAATGTTGCAGGTGTTCAAGAAACATCGAAATGAATTGCAAAATTGAAGTCGCCGTGGTCTAGTCTCCAACTGAACGAAATATGAAAAAATATTTCTTCGGCGACTTCCTCTCAGCAGATTTCTGGCAAAAACTCTGAGATTAAATAAAATTGCTATGAAAAGTTTCTTAAAAATCTGTCGTTCGGTGTCGACTTTAAAACTGTAGGTGCCGTCACTCATGTATAAAAATTAACGCCCACAACATAAGTGGTGTTAGAAACTAGGTGGTAATCCTGACTATTTATGTATGTTCTCAATTAAGCTGAATTATGTAAGTATGACGACTACTGCCTCCTCTCTAGAGGAGTCAAATTAATGAGAAATCAATCAATAATTGCACGAATTGCTTGGTTTTCAAGCAAACTTTCATTATTTGAAAGCTTTGTTCTGGCTTGGCACAGTTCTTGATGACGAACGTTACTATATGGAAATTCCAACACAAACCATAGCTATCGATATCAATAGTTCGCTTGCAGAAATAAAAAAAAACATCTTATATTTTGAAAATTAAACGAATTATATTGAAATTTATTTGTACTGGCTGTCCAGGTAGTGCTTCAGTCTGCCAGAGTGTAGGTTTCAGTTTCTGTATAAGACTCTAGTCTCTTACACATAAAGCATAAGTCAAATATTAAAATCAATATTGAGTGCCCACCAGAGACTCTGGTCTACTCCGAGCATAAGATCTAAGCCAATCAGCTCGTAATAATTATAGTATGGAAATAAATAAATAATTCAACCTTATAAACTATGGGACGAAGTACCCCAGATTCCTTTTAATTTATATAAAAGAGATAAACCAAAATCTATTTTATATGAATCCTTTAAATTAAAGGCAGTTCATAAAAGTTATTTAATAAAAATGCCTTTAAATTTGAAACTAAACTGAATTTCTATACCAAAATACCTGAAATTGTAAAAATCAATAAAATTGTAACATTACCACCAAATGACACCCGCAGGAATATACTGAATATCACATACATTGAAAGCGACACTACAGAACAGAGCAAATCAGTATGTAGTGGAGACGTCAATCAAACGTTCAGCATCACAGGAAATGAATGCAATTTTTATGTTTCGTGCCACAAATATAATTCCATAAAATAAATCAGTTTTTAATGTGTATATGAGTGTAAAATGTTTACATGCATTTCACATATTGCATATATTTTTTATTCAGTGTATACTTTACCAAGTGTTAACAATGACATGTAAATTCTTGGCAACATTTTCTATTATAGAAATTCAAACACTTTGTATTTACATACAACATAATATATAATGTATTTACATTCCATAGGTTGGACGTTCGTCACCATGACCATATCTTCAAATGTTCTGTCACCTAAAAACCGATGACGCCTGTTCTGAAGTGTAAGGCAGTCGCACATATGTTGCACCGATTCCGTTTCATCCACAGCATGTCAGCTTCTGCAGCGATCCAAGTGCGGCAGAGCTAGTTGGTGAGCGAAATGCCAATAGCGCAGTGTCCCATTAGAATTCCTATTAGAATGCAAACCGTTCTCTTGTCGAACTCATGTAGTTCCCTGGTTATCCTGCTGTCCGCTGCTGGACATGGCAATTTTTAAATTCGGCAACCAGTTATGTCGGTCCACCCACGGTTTGTTGAATTCCAAGTGCCTTTTTCCAATTTGCAGAAGTATTCCTGAAGTCGCCGTAGTCTAGTAGGTAGCCTAGGCTTATTAGACGTAAGGCCACGGTGCAAACCCCAGGCCAGACATCAAAACAAAATACAAAAAGTATTTCTTCGGCGACTTCCTCTCAGCAGATTTCTGGCAAAAACTCTGAAAGTAAAAAAAATTGATTTCTCAAAAAATCGGTCGTTTGGAGTCGACTTTAAACTGCAATTCCCGCCACTCATGTATAAAATTAACACACACAACATAAGTGGTGTGAGAAACTAGGTCGTAATCCTAAGTGAAGGGTTGTAGTGACCAATTATGTATGTATGTATTCCTGAAGAGGCGCATATGTCGGCGCCATCTCTTCCTTAGACATCGTTGATCCCTTCGGTGTCAGTTCGATCGCTTTTTCGTTTGCCTCTATGCCACAGTCACCCGGAACCCAGTAGAGGCTGGTGTTGTGTCGACGTATGCGGTGTAGAGAGTCCAAACAAATCCTAACGCCATTTGATTTGACGAGATGGGATCCTTTTGATGCTTTGATTGCTGCTTGACTGTCCACACATATTATCCAGTTCGATAGAGATATGTCCTCGGTTTCAATCATACGTGCATAAGTTTCCGCATGAAATTCGCTGGCCTGGCTAGGTAATCTGTATGACGCGCTCATAGACTCCGGATCCAGTTCCAAACTCCATTTTTCAGCCATCGTTGAAGATCGTTATATCACCGCCACCGATAACAGCTTTAGTAACCCATTTTTTTCGTATGGGAGTGTGTGTTCTGTATGTTCGTCCGAAAACAGTCTCTAGTACCGTGTTGTTACATCTAAAACCCGGGTGATTCAGTTCTACTTCATTCATGTTTGGATGTAAGAAAGGAGTAATCTGTATAAGACAATCTTTGTGACTGGCCAGCTCTATGTGATTCAAGACTCAGACAACTGAGTGGATGTCTTTTCCATGATCTGAACTATCACAAATTGACAAATCTGGACTATACAAAAGCACAGGAATTTACGCAAACTACTTTATAAACAGTGTTTGGTTCAGGATTTTCGCAAGCAGAATATATTCAGGATGCTCTGTCCTTCTCTGGCGTTTAAAAAAAATTAATAAATTTGTACTCAATCGGGCTTCTTAATGGAATAATTAATTGAACGTATATACATATATCTAAGCGTTTGGCCTGCCCACATTGCAACATTGTGAGGCGATTTTGGCCGAAGCAGAAAAACTCTAAGAAACAAAAAGTGTACTCTCCTTGCATATCAGTTCAAACTCTATATAATCCAAGAAACATTGTATTTTTACAGGTACACAAATAAAGTGATATTCTCATGTAGTTTTCTAATGTATTTTGGAACATGACGCAACATGTAAATATGATAGAAATTTCAATGTGTCTAGTTGGCAATATAAAAGTGTCATGTGATATAACATACTTATTACAGTGATATCGGATGCTGTCTGCAATCGCATCATAAATATTGATTGTTAACATGTGACATTGTACGTTACATTAAAAATACCAACATACATATATACACATATATTAGATTAGTAATTTAATGATGGGTTATCTAAATTATAAATTTTCGTAACACAAATGAATTAAAGCAGTACATGGTATGGTAGATGAATATCTGCCCTTTTATTAAGCGCTTCCTAGCTTTAAATATAAATAAAAGAAAGTGTAAGTGAGATGCCATTGAAATTTTAATTCCTTTAAAAAATCTATTGACACCAATATTTATGGAATATAACAAATGCTCAAATCAAATGTTCGCCACGGTTTCTCTGAGTGGAACACAACCGAAATTTGTATGATACTGTCGCATATATCAAATTAAACTTGACCGATCGCATTGGTTATGTTGACTGTGTGGACCACTATGGTTTGTTGGTTATCCCTGTACACTTGCGACTTAAGAAAATATCTAACTGAATGAAATCGCCTGATCTCGATGGACCAGTTCACATTACATCCACGTGGGATGATCAAGCCCTCATTTGCCTAATGTAGAATATCCAACGCTTCAGCGCTTGCCGTTGATAGTGAAGACTTGATTAACGCCATTCTCAATTAAATATGGACTGATGATGCCGAAGATCCATATGTTCCATCGCAAATTAGATTTAAATATCGCTGCAAGAAAAGTGAAGGACGGAGCACTCCAATAAAGTTGCAAGAAAACATAAGAATCGTATGTTGTAAAGCGGGAACAGAATTTGATTAGACCCATTAACACTAGAGTGTTGATAAAAGGATAAAAATATGGTTTTCCGATAGTGTAAATTTAACTGGAAAAGTTAAAAAAAACAGACATTCGGAAACCACCAATAAGAGGTTACTTCTAAGTATTGTACGGTAGTGGGAATGAAATAGCGTGGGGGCGCTTTTCAGTCAACGGAAACGGGCATCTGCATTCTATATTGTTACAAAAGTGGAACTGGTGTTACATCGTTTAACATTAAAATGATAAACAGATGCTACAAAAACAAAAACTATGGACTTGTTTACATGATCAACAAACAAATAAAAATATACCAACAACATCAGCATGAAAAAAGGGATAAACAAGTAAACAAAGGGCAAGGATAAACGTAAACAAAATACACAAACAACAATAACATAAACAACATGTTTACATTTATAGAGATTTCGCGAAGATAAAGTCATTCTCCTTTGTGAAGATCTAAGGAACAGTTGTTAACGTTTACGCAGAAGAGTATAAAGGAGAATAACAAACAAAGCAAATTGTTGTTGACAGTTGTTTTTGTTTTTCTAGGATTTGTTTACAATTTAAACTATGTGAAAGCAAAACTTAATTTCCATATTCGTAACAATACTTTTTCTTTAGATGTTCGAAATATTAATTCAGATGTAATTGGTCATTACAACCCTTCAACCAGGATTACGATCTAGCTTCTCACACCACTTATGTTATGTGTGTTCATTTTATACATGAGAGGCGGAACCTACAGTTTAAAGTCGACCCCGAACGACAGACTTTGAGAATCTTTTCATGGTAATTTTGTTTACTCTCAGGATTTTTGCCAGAAGACTACTGACAGGCACTGCAGAAGAAATATTTTTCCATATTCCGTTTCTTTGTAAATGTACGATCTGGGGTTTGAACCGTTGCCTCACGTTTAATAGGTCAACACACTACCTACTAGACAACGTTGATAGTACCAAACTAAAATCCTTTGCAAGTCAACGCAGTATTTATTAAAAAAAATTATTTGAAATAAATACCAAATGAAAATAAAAATAATTTGTTTGTGAAAACCAAAGCTGAGGAGCTATATACGTAAAATCAAATAATTGTTTAACAAATTCTATTAAATAGCCAAAATAAATCATCATTTTTTATAGTCAAATATTATTATTTATTTTGTTGTTTATATCGTCGTATTTAACACACTCTATGAATGAAATCAATTTGTGGTTTTATTTCATGGAGAAGAAATTTTCATTTTCTAAGATAAATGATGATAAATTGGTCATTTATTTATTCATTGTTAACAGAATACTATTTTAAATTGAAAGCATAATAAAGAATAATTACGTTTAAAAGAATTTTAGAAAATATTTCATTGAATTCAAGGTATGTGCGTACGTACGAACTTATGGTGGAGGAATAAAAAATATATGAAATATTATTTACGCATTATTCATTAATAAAATCACAAGGTGTGGCCAGTTTTTAATTTATTGAAGAAATAATGAATAAGACAGAATATTTGAACACTCTAAGACTTCGTGTTGGTTATTGCTTTCAACAAGTCAATGAACTCAATTATACTGCTGCTAATATGAATATGTGACAAGCAGACAAAGTTACAGGTTTGCTTCTCACAACCTTATGATCGTGAAAAGCTTAAATTAAAAAGAGGACATTTTTGATTTGAGATTGGTCAGTATGAAAACAAGTATGAGTAATTTTAGATTGAAATTGATTCCACTTTGCTTTCTAATCTAAGTTGTTTGTATGTTGAATAGTGTAACATTTACAATTTTTCACGTAAGCTGGTTTCCATATCTATTTATTGTTGATTCTATGTGATTTTGTGTTGTTTTTAGTCTGTGTGTGTAGGGTTAAAGTATGACTATAAAAAGTATTATAATTTAATAAATTTATTCAGGCATAAACTGGTGTTAATGAATAATAAAAAGAAATAACTTTTGTGTTCATAAAATAATTTTTAAATAAATAAACTGTAATAATTTATATTAACATTACTGATTATTAAAGCTGTCAAATGAATAATTCGAATAGCCACGTATTTAAACCAATGCAAATAAATCATTAACTAAGTAGACTTGAAACAGATACAAAAATTTTTTTAATATAATCAAGAATAAGAAAGGAAAAGAACTCCGATAAATAATCTGAATAAATAAATAAATAAATTGATGGAAATAAAAATTTTTTTTTTATGAAAATAAATAAACTAAAGCTACAGTGTCACTTATAGTTGAGAAAATTCTGTGTACATAAATAGTATCTGTAAATCAATAAATTCACCAAATTAATTCGTTGTATACATATACAAACTGATACAATTTTTGTATACATACATATATGTATTATGTAATAAATTGCTCACCAGGCACCGAGCAGTGCAAGTTCACAAAGGGCAGCTAAGGCATTCTCCGCTCAACTCTCTGATAAGCTTCGTCGTTCCCCATCTAATCTCAGCGACATTGGTGGACTGTGGGCCAACATCTCCCACTCTGTATGCAATACTGCGGAGACAGTCCTCGGTTCGAGCGAGGTACGATGAGGAGTGTCGCGAGGCAGCTGCAGCGAAAAATGCCGCACACAAGAAAACGTTACATTTAGCTGCTACGCGAGCCATTGTCGAGAACTATAGAGGGAGGGGAGGGTATGAGAGACGAATTTTCAGACGCAAGAAGAGGAGCAGGAAAGGCATGAGCGTGAGGAAGTCGAGATGTATATATGTAGGAATAACGCTCAAAAATTATATCAAGAGGGCGCATGCACCAGATTATTTACAAAATATGGCTAGAGGAAAGTATGCCCAACGATGGGAACCTCAGTGTCCTCTGTCCTGTCCTGAAAAAGGGAAAGCCAACGATATGCGTGAACTACAAGAGTATAAGCCTTCTCCTTATCACATATAAAGTTCTTACAGGTGTATTGTGTGAACGACTGAATCCATTCGTCAAAACACTGATTGGACCTTATCAGTGCGGCTTCAGATCTGGCAAATCCACCATCGACCAGATCTTTACCCTGCGCCAAATCCAGGAAGAAACCCACGAAAAACAAATCGACACACACCATCTTTTTGTCGACTTCCCGCAGCTCCCCACACAAACGACCCCTCTATAATACTTCTTAAATAAAGTTGCATTCTTTCGCTAATAGAATTCAAAAATCTGCCCGAAACTATAATAACTATGTCGTCCGCATAGAATATTGCCCACAACCGACCTATTTTAATATGATTGACTGTTTGTTCAGCTGAACATACAACAACGACAGACTGCTCCTTCCTCGGTCTCAATAGGATTCTGTATTCGTATTGTAACTTGGATAAAAGCTAACCATCCCAGGTTTGACGTACAAATGAGACTCTCCCCGGTCTTCACCCAGAAGGAGAAAAGACTAATGATCTTTAACAGTGATGTGTATACCACTCCTAATATATAGCTTAACTGGTCTTTACAACCTTTTAGTAAAGATTACGACCTAGCTTCTCACATCACTTATGTTGTGTGTCTTAATTTTATACATAAGTGGCGAGTGTAAAGTCGACTCCGAACGACAGGTTTTTGAAATTTTTCATGGCAATTTTTATTTATAATTGCCAGAAATTTGTTGAGAGGCAGTCGCCGAAGAAATATTCTTTTATACGTCGTTTTGTTTGAAATGTTTTACCTGGGGTTTGAACCGTGGTCTCTCGTATAATAAGGCAACACACTGCCTACTAACCTGTGGCAACTACCTGATACTGGGGAAAAATGTATATCTAAGAAGATCGGCGAATTTCAGTCTCTGATATTGTAGAAGGTCTGTACAGAATTTGTTTCACCAACCTACTCAACTGTTAGTAATGAATGAATGAATGAATGAATGTACCATCCGGCTCAAAAGTTTTGTTTATGTTGAGATCCCATAAGAACGCCTTCGCCGAGCAGCGTTGAGTTCAGAATAACTACTTTACAGGCTACATGAATACATTAACGAGTAGGACTTAATTTAGTTTCCCATTTAAGTTCATCTGACATAATAAAATGAAAAAATTTGGTTTCTATGAAATTGAAAAACAGATTTTTCAAGACTATTTATAATTCTATTGACAATCCTCACTACCATACTGATGTTAAATTTGTTCATAAAGAATTTTATTACAAATAAATTTTATTCATGGAATACCTACTGTTTATGTCTGACGATCAATAGTTCCCATTCCTGCTGACATGAACAGGATTGTTTAAACGATGGCAAATTGGTAACAGATGGCGCTGCAGTGTAAAATTAAGCTTTTTGGTATTTTAATATTAGTGTTGTTTTTGGAATAAAAAATTTGTTTTGTTTATTACAATTTTGTTACTTCTTCTTTGTAACATCCAAAGGGATGCAACATAATATTTATAATTTTGTTAATAAAAAGACACACATTGTGCTATAAGAAAAGTTAAAATAATTTTCGTGCAATATTGAAATAGTGTTTGTGAAGGCATTCGGCCTATTAAGAAAAAATTCAAAATTGTAATTTGAAAAATATTTTAAAAATTTAAAATCTATTTGACATTTAATATATAATTGAAGATTTTATAATAAGAGAAATTGTGACAATAAATATACATATAAAAACGAGTGATTTGGTGTGAAGTTTATTTTATTGGAGATTTCCCAGAGATAAAGCTGTGAGAAGTTTAATAGACAACAGAAAAGAAAAAGGAAAGTGTTTTTTTTTTTTTGTATGATTTATTAGAGCATTTGGAAGTCTACTAATTTTTGGATCCCTTTTTTTAGTGTCCTGAATAACAGCCTTTTTTGTGTGTTCTTCCCCCCACATACAGTCGACGGTTAAACATTTGGTCCAGACGACCCGGATTTTTGGAACCCTTTTTTGTTTTGTGGATTTTACTACATCGCTACACCAACAATTTTAAAGTAACCTTCAAATTATAAGGTAAAGTTGTTTTTGTTTTACTTTTATATTTTTGTGAATTTTTTGGTGGTAATTTTATATACAAGTAAAGTTCTGTTAGACTAGACAACAAAACTTTGCAAGTATATAAAATTTATAACAGTGCATATATTCACAAAGTGGTGTGTTATAATTTCAATAGCATTGGCACACTTTGTGAATATATTGAATATAAGAACCAAAATCTTCTTGTATACACTGTTATACCAACGTGTCTTGGCTTATAATAAAGTAAAAAGTGACTGAGATATCGAAATGTGGTGTGAAGATCACGGTTGATAATCGAGTTCAACCACCCAATTTGATATCGGTTATAAGTCAATGGTGGTGTTATAATTGGTGATGGTGCGTTGGCTATTTTTCAAATCCACCAGAAATGTAAATAAATGTTATTCACTTTTATTAGTTAAAAATCTGGAGTTTTCAACAGATTAAATTTGCATAAAAGTGAAGTAGAATAACATAGTGACATTTGTGTATATATGGGTTTCCGTTTGATGTTTTATTCTTTTATTTATTCATTTTTGTAAGCAGTTGAAGTAATTTAAGTCAACTTTTTTTGTGACTAAAATTGTTGAACAAGTTGGATTTGGTATTTTTATTTGATTTAAATTTGATTTATTTAATTTTGAATTTAATTTATTAAATTTATTGCATTGACAAAAATTTATATACATATTTGCATATATATGTCTATGATTTGGAATACAAAGTGAAAATGAGTAGGTGTTCGGTACTACCTTTTCACCTTTGTATTTTTTTTTGTTGTTCCCTTTTTTATTTTGAGACACGGTAATAAGTATCGGGTTATTGGCCATTAGGAAATCGTCCTGTTGGCCTAGTTTCGCGAAGTACGTAATATTTTTGGAATATATGTATGTCCGTTTTATTGGACATTTATTACTTTTTGTTAAGTTTGCGGTAAAGCACTAAATTGATCGCGGTAGTACGCCGTGCATAACAGGGTGATCGCGATGACCTTTTGATTAATTTTGGAATAATTTCGTTTTTAGTTGTTTATCGCAAAATTAGTTATGATCGAGACGCGAACATTTTCGAGTTTCGTTGTGGTGCCATTTATTTAATTTTTTGATATTTTTGTTTGATTTTAATTTCGTTGAGGGAATTAGTGAGGAACAGAATCTCAACCACTCTGTTGATTCTTTTTGGTTCCTACTTTTGTTGCTGTTAGTTAGCTGAAAATCTTCCTGTATTAATCCGTCGGTGCGTAGGTATAATTTTCGTTTATACAAGCTCGGCATATTATTCAGGTTGATTCGTAGAACTGTTTTTGACAATATTTGTGACCATTGGAGCTGTACTACAATTTGGGTAGTTATTTAGAGCTGATTTGGAGCTGCAAGTTTGAGCGTTCGTTTGGAGAGCGTTTCAATCTGTCACAGAATCTTTTCATCCTTGGCCAAAGTTTTTTGGTAGTAAAACAGAACAACCTGTGTACTGACTGTTTCGATGTTGGTCATAGGTTGAATGAATGCAGGCGGAATTTGGATTGTTCGATCTGCGATTTGCGACATCACCCTTTGCTGCACCGGGAGGTGTTTGGATCCTCTCGGGAACTTGTCGTTTTCGATGCGGCAAGTTCTGGTCATGCAGCAAAGTGATGTGCAAAACTGTTTTGCTGCCACATATGGGCAGATTCTTTTAGGGTGTTTGTCATCGAGGGCAAATATTTAGAGCTAGGGCTCTGATAGACTCCGGTTCGCAAGCAACTTTTATTTCGGACAAGTTGCAGAAAAAAAATTAGGATTGCCAACAGCAGCAATAAGATAAGGTATAGGGCCTACTACTGAATGGCGCTTAGGTCGCATTCGTAATTTAGGTTTAAATAATAATGGTTACGTAGGAACTGTGGATTTAGCAACTAAACGTGGAACAATTATAAAGCCGATTGGACAGCTTGTAATTCTTCCAACGAACTGAATATTTTGAAAAACAACTTAGCTCATAGTGTCATGGTACACCGAGGAAATCCGGGAGAGGTGAAGATGTCGAAGGCGATAAATTGACGGGTTGATTGAGCCACGACCATACCTGGTGGACGTGTGAGAATACGGGCCGCTGAAGGTAAACCTTCCAATTACCGGGCAATAGACCTAGTCCGTCTGTCCCTAGGAAGGTTAAATTAGGAAACTGACGCATCGATGAGGATAACCCGTCCACTAGCCCAGAAAAATAACGGACCTCGTTCGTCCTAAAAATCCACCAGTGGACCTAGTTCGTTCCATGGTCGTGTGAGCTGAAGACCTCGTTCGTCGGAAGCTCTAGTTCCCATTTAGTAGAGGGACAATAAGCCTCAAGAATTCGATACCCAATCTTAGACCAAGACACTTATTTCGGAAGGCTTCTTATTCAATTTTAACTTTTTCTTTCTGACGGATCAGAGTTGGAACTGCTGCATGATGTCAAGTTTTTGGTTTCTTATTGTTTTGAAACATGAAACTAATATGAAAGTTTGTTTCTTTGAATTTTTCTTTTCTTTAGTCTTTAGATAAAGGACATCTTTTTTGGTTGCAGTACTGCAAGGACGCCGGTATGTTTATGTCTGACGATCAATAGTTCCCATTCCTGCTGACATGAACAGGATTGTTTAAACGATGGCAAATTGGCAACAGATGGCGCTGCAGTGTAAAATTAAGCTTTTTGGTATTTTAATATTAGTGTTGTTTTTGGAATAAAAAATTTGTTTTGTTTATTACAATTTTGTTACTTCTTCTTTGTAACATCCAAAGGGATGCAACATAATATTTATAATTTTGTTAATAAAAAGACACACATTGTGCTATAAGAAAAGTTAAAATAATTTTCGTGCAATATTGAAATAGTGTTTGTGAAGGCATTCGGCCTATTAAGAAAAAATTCAAAATTGTAATTTGAAAAATATTTTAAAAATTTAAAATCTATTTGACATTTAATATATAATTGAAGATTTTATAATAAGAGAAATTGTGACAATAAATATACATATAAAAACGAGTGATTTGGTGTGAAGTTTATTTTATTGGAGATTTCCCAGAGATAAAGCTGTGAGAAGTTTAATAGACAACAGAAAAGAAAAAGGAAAGTGTTTTTTTTTTGTATGATTTATTAGAGCATTTGGAAGTCTCCTAATTTTTGGATCCCTTTTTTTAGTGTCCTGAATAACAGCCTTTTTTGTGTGTTCTTCCCCCCACATACAGTCCATCAGATTTAACACATACTTTCAACCTTGACTTACTAATGTTCGTGTTCCTTTTTTTTTGCATGACTTTAAGTTCATTGAAAAGGAATATATTTTTAAAAAAGTTTTCCTTTTAAATTGTGTCATCGTTTTTTCTTTTAATTTTAAATTTGCTATTGAATAACAAACACCCTGCTGATTGTGATTATTAAAAAGCCTTGCTATCCTTGTCAAGTACACAAAGTACGCACAGATAGACGGCGACGACCTTGATGATATGCTGACTACGTATCTGAACTAAAAAGACAAACGTGACAGTTAAAATAACAATTTAACAATAGACTCCCTATCTTGAATAGTACATCGTATAATATAACCTCTTTTCATGCTTACAATAGACGTAAAATAGTATTCATAAGCTTGTACACAGGCAAATCTCTAGCACACATACACTCTTATAAATTGTAATTTACAATATTGAAGTCCATAAAATGTTTTTGGTCTGCAATGAATTGAAAATTTTGTTCTATTTCTGTTCGCCTGTTATAGAACTCCGGAAATGTGTGTATATTTCCCCGTACATATTCTAACAAATATACGTACGAATACATGTGCCCTTTTTTGCAGCAATTTAAGTTGCAAAATCGTAACATTAGCTACACTATGAGAAGCAGCAATCAAGGTAATATAACCATACATATGCGGCTTGTTAGTAGATAAGTTTTTATTATTATTTGCTCGAGTATAACATTTAGGTCGTATGACAATTTATCATTCATGTATTTACACACATATACATATGTAAGCTTTGTATAAAAGGCATTGCGAGAGGCGCGTTATAAAAAGTGTTGCTCATTTTAAGAAATTCGTTGTATATTTATTTCTGTTCGCTCTACTTAAGGTAAGAATCTTAATCAATAAAGAAAAATAAGCATATGGTAACCTTAACTACAATTTATTATTTTCTATTTACAATTTTCTACAACACATAACATACATACATTACAACCTTTCAGTCAGGATTAAGGACTAGCTTCTCACACGACTTATGTTGTGTGTGCTAATTTTGTACATGAGTGCTGGGACCTAAAATTTAAAGTCGACTCCGAACGACAGATTTTTGAGGTCCCGCCACTCATGTATAAAATTAACACACAATATAAGTGTTGTGAGAAACTATGTCGTAATCCTGACTGAAGGGTTGTAATGACCAATTATGTATGTATGTATTTATGTGATACAATAAGAGTCACTTTAGTCTAGAATGTAATGTGTCTTATTTGATGAAAGGCCGATAGAATCAATTCCTGGCTCAAACTCCCTGTCAGCAGTCTTCTGACATAAACCAGCAAATAAAATTGCCTTGAAAAGCTAATCAAAAACTTTGTTATTCGGAGTCGATTTAAGACTGTAGATCTTACCACATATGCTTAAAATTAACACAAACAACAGGTGTGGTATGAGAAGTTGTGTCGTAATGCGTATTAAAGGTTGTAATGACCAATTCAGTAAGTAAGAATATGTTAATGGCTAAAACATTGGTCTATCTTTTCGCACCCTTATCAAAACGATCGTCACTTGCATGGGCCATACGAGCGAACCTCAAAACCTTACAAGGATGTAACAGTCAGTTTTTTGATTACTTCTGCGTTATAGCTTTTTATTATATTGTTACGTTTTTACCTTTAAAAATTCGCACCAGAGACTCTGGTCTGTGACACTACACCGAGCATATGGTAAAGTTACTCCGCTCGTATATAATTAGAATATAATTTCTAATTGTATTATAATAAATAACTAAATAAATAAATACCTTCTAAAAACGTTTGAAATATGAGCTCGTAGATTGCAATAAAAATAAAAATAAATTTGTGTTCAGTTTTAATTTATTTCTCTATTGTTCGGACAATTCTGTGTGCCACTGTTCACAACTTGATGTAAACAACAACACAACGCGTTTTCACACAAGACTGACTGAATTTTTGCTGACTACGTTACCTACTTTGTCTTACCTTTTATATCGCAGGGTAAACAGTCTGATGGATACTCTTAAAGGAGAATCAAAATCTATATAAATGTAAACAGCGTTGTCCATTGCTGTTTGTGTATTTTGTTTACATTTATTCTGGTAATGTTTGTTATTGCTTTTTATCCCCTTTTTTATACTGATGTTGTTGCTATATTTTTGTTCATTCGGTGATCACGTAAACAAGTCCATTGTTTTTGTTTTTGTAGCTTTTGTTTATCATTTTAATGTTAAACGATGTAACACCATTTCCAATTTCGTAACAATATTATAAGCACAAGAATTAATTGAACAATTCAAACTACTGTAGTCATACCAAGCCATGCATCCCAAGTTTTATTCACATATATAACATAATAGGCAATTACAACCCTTCAGTCAGAATTACGACTTAGCTTCTCACAACGCTCATGTTGTATGTGTTAACCTTATACAGGACTGGCGGGACATACAGTTTAAAGTAGACTCCCAACGACAGATTTTTGAGAAACTCCTCATGACATATTTATTTACTCTCAGAGTTTTTGCCAGAAATCTGCTGAGAGGAAATCGCCGATGAAATATTTTTTTCGTATTTCGTTTGGATGTCTGACCTGGGGTTTGAACCGTGGCCTTAGGTCTAATAAGCCAACACACTACCTACTAGACTACGGCGATATAGTCTTGTAGTTTTATTCTACATTTATGAAATACATTCGTAGCCTCTATTGCTTACTTTCTTTCAATTTAATTGTAATATAAATAAATTTTTCGTTTATCTTGAATTCCCATCATAAGTTTTTTGATTTGATTTCCTTCATAAGCTTGGTTAAAGACATACCCTCGTATGCTCGTAAAAAGTAACATTTTAAACTTTTTTAAGTATTTGAGTTAGTAATGTAGAATATACATTATTAAATACAATGCTGTGAAGATGTGTTTTGGCACCAGGTGTAGCAGTTTAGAATTTATTGAGGAAATAATGAATAACCAAGGTTATTTAAACATTCTAAGGAACAAATTCGTCGAAAGTTCAGAAGAATTAAGATATTGTAATGATTATTACTTCCGACAAGTCAATGAACACAACCAACAATTTCTATCCTCAGACTACTTGTAGATAGTTTAACAAAGAACTCAAATAAACAAGTAATAATAGTGTAATTATAAAAATTCACTCACATTTTATTAAACTTTTAGTTTTGTAGTTATAGTTGATAGGTTTTCAAATGTCTTGTAGAACACTTCCCATATTCCAACCACTAGTTTCGATATTTTAACGAATCTGAAAAATATATTGGCTTTCGTATGAACGTCTTTAGTCAATAACTATTTCTCGCTAAAGTTTTGTAGATTAACCTGCAGTAAGGTTAGCCTCCATCAACGACTAACTAGGGGCAGACCGCAGGGGAAGTGGTAATATCACTTCTTCTGTAAAACCTAGTTATTAATCAAATCCTGATGGAAATGGATATCGGTGGCTTCAAAATTTTAGCATATGCTGACGACGTGGTGTTCTGGTTACTGGAAAGCATCTTTCAATGATCACAGACAAATGGGCAGAGAACAACGAGTAAAACGGAACTTGGCTTGTTCACTCGGAAATTCATGGTCCCTATCTTCACTATTCCGAAAAGGAATGGAACGGCTCTGAATCTCTTATGGAAGACAAAGTACTTGGGTATCATTCTGGATGTATACAGCTGTCTCTACGGGCTATTAGTATGGTGGAATCCTATACAAAAGACCTCTTTCGCTACGTTGAAAATGGTACAGAGGTTTGGTATGCTTGGGCATCACGGGTGATCTGAAGCCACGCCGAATCTGGAGTCTAGCTAATCTCTACAACCCTTGGACATATTCCTCCGAAATGTGGCTGCTAGAATAGAACTGAGGCTTAAGTTCTCAGATATGCTTATACCATGTATGGTGGGCCGCGTTTTAATACTGCATGAAGTAGAACCGATTCACCCAGGTTTTAGATGTGACTACATGGTACCAGAAACTATTTTCAGACAAACATACAGAACTCACACTACCACATTTTCAAATATCTCAGACCAGTTCAACGCAAGTATAATATCCTTGTCGCTTCCAAAAGCTTTTTCCTATTTTGCAGAAAAGTTCTGACCTAATCAAGGGCGTAAAAGTTATCCTTCTCTCAAGCTGAGCCACTGGCTCATTGGCGTGAACTCACACATCATCTGAGATCTTGATTTGTCTAGCGGATACAGATTTCTATTCTAATACTCAGTCAACCATAGAAGCTGTGTGCTCGGATGTATAGTATTATTATATTCCGACCTCTGTACTTCCAGTCCAAGTTGAATAAGCACGTCTTTCAATGGTGTAAACTTTTGCTTAGAAAAAACTTGTGAGCTTCATGAATGACTCTAACTTGGGGACACAACTTTTATTCCACTATTTGCATTTGACCTCATTCTCATTAATTCATACGTCTGAGGAAAGTCTAAAGTTCTTTGAAACTTTCTGCGATATAGTTTTATTGGATTACATTGATTAGTAGATAATAACGGGTGGGCCATCTATGCGGTTATTCAGAATGTGACACTTCTTTTTCATTCTATTCGGTCACAAAATTCAGTATATCATCTCCATTGAATCGATTTACGCTTGAACAACGTTGGGATTTATTGGAAATTTGAAACAATTGAGAATTTGAAGGCCAACATCCGCTATGCCCTCGCCGATATACGACCCCATACGCTCGAAAAAGTGCACTAATGAGGCCAGCCGATGCAGCCATATGAATGAATTAATATGCCATTTCTAACCGAAAAAATTATAATTCACAACAAAACAGTAAATTTGACAAAATTTCAAAATATTTTTGTTTTGTTTTAAATGGACCCCCACCCATTACTATATTTACTCACATTATTCTTATATTTAATATGTAAAATTCATTATGACAAGCATAGTTCATATGTGACGTATAAGTGATATTTAATTCCATTTGATTCATACATCACAATATCACAGATTTTTTATTGGTCAGGGTAAATATTCTAGTACGTGTAATATGATGTGTATCAGTAATATATTTCAAATTCAATTACATGGGAAGTATACTCCATCAATTTGGAATTAAACATTTCCAAGCTCTGATATGGCAATTCTAAAGGATTTTAAAAATTTTAAATATTTCGAGATATCCCAACCTAAAAGTTAATCAAAAACCACAATTCGTGTTACATCATGGCCTGTAGCTTCACAGTCTGTATCTTCCACATCTTGATAACAAAAAATAAATTTGGCAACATTTCTATCCGTTTTTGTTTTATTGCATCTTTAAATTTCCCACGCTATAATTCCCGCACACACTTCGCTACAGTACATTAATCGGGAGACCGAAAGTAAAGTTTATTTGAATAACTATACAACACCGTATCCGTCTTTGAGCCAATGGTGAAATGATGTTGTTAATCTGTAATTGTATTACACCATGGACGAAGCTTCTCTGGAAGGTAATCGAATTCCGATCGTGAGACCAAATTTAAAAGTAAGCGGTACACGAGCAATATAATTCCTCAAGAAGCTGCCCTGACTCCTTGATTGCCAGTGCATAAATTAGAAGCTAAGCTTTGATTTTATTTTCGAATAATTTTTAATTTTTTCTCTCTTGTCAAATATGAGGAAATTACTTTTCATTTAAGCATGCACAATACTGCTTAAGTCGCAAATGCTCAGTGTAATGGACGCAATTTTAAAATAAAAAAATTTTAAAATTTTAAAATGAGCAAAAGCTACACAAACAAATACAACGAACTTGTTACTAGTAAACCAACAACATCAGTATTAAAGAAATGGGGATAGAAAAGTAAGCGAGAACGTAACAACAAGCAAGGTGAACAAAATATACAAGCAACAATGAAGTCGGGATAGATTTCTCGAGAAAGCGTTGTACTTCGAGAGTCATCATCAGACTGATTACGCGAGGATATAAAAATGCTAGACAAAGCAGGCAACGAGTAGTAAGAATTCAGTTAGTCTTGTGTCAAGACGCGTTGCGTGCGAAGAAAACAGTCGTGGTTTGAAGATCGTCTTTGTAAAGATATACCGAACATTTGTTAGTGTGAAGTGTAACGAATAAAGCAAATTATTATTGGATTCATCAAGTTGTAAACGGTGGCACACAAAAGTATTGCGACCAATAAAGAGTTTAATTGAAACTAAACACATATTAGTTTTTATTTTGTTTACAATCACCGAACTCATATTTTAAATGTTTTTAAAAAGATAAAAACGTAACAATATTTTAAGAAAAAATTAAAAAAATAAATAAATAAAATAACAGTAAGAACATAAAACATTTTTACTGCAAAATACTCTGTAATTCTTTTTGTTTACCAATTTTCATTCCATAATTTTCATTTTAACGAAATGGAAAAGGAACCTACCCATTATGATGCTCTGTCATAGAAATAATGAGAAGGAGACACATTTTTCAAGTTAATTTTATGACCTTTATATAATTATCTGAATAAGAGTAAGAAATTAAACTGGGCGAAAGGCACTTGCCGTTTAAGGTATAACTACCTGACTGCACTAAAGAAAAACTGAACTGCTTTTTCTGATTTTAATTTTCTACAGTGTTCTCTTCATTTGATTCAGGTACGTTTTGTATTTGCTTTTTGGATTTAACGCTTGATTTTTATTTGTTAAAATGGCAAATTCATTTGAAAATATTTGAATAGACAAGTCCGTAAGCTCGTATGATTCGTTAAGTAATTAAAATTTAATTAAATATTTTCCAAATACATGCAATCTTATGAAGATAATTATTTGTTCACTCATCATCATTATCATAATTGTCTACATTGTGTGAGTGAAGTGCAACATAAGCTGAGGATCTATTAAAAAGTTTTTTATTGCAGTCATCATGCTGTTATCTTTACGTACAGTGGCATCTTCCATAATAGGTGGCTTCTTTAAACGAAAGAGTAGAATTAAGTCATGAATGGAGTCATGGGTGCCCCGACGGTCTAGTTGTTAGTGTGCAGAACCTCAATTGCCGAGGCAGTGGGTCCGATCTGCACCAGAGACTCTGGGTGTTTGTGGTTTTCTGATGTTTGTATGAGATTGTATATGATTAACCATAGAAAAAAATTAAGTGAGAATTATTACAAAGTTATTCACTGCTCATTACAAAAAAAGAAAGAAAAAAATACAGGCGCACACTACAACATAAGGTTTTGGCCTCAAAAGAAAAAGACAAGGTTGGTTATCAATTTTTTGAGAGGACGCTTTAGAATCAGAGTACACATATTCAGAACGGGGGTGCTCTCAAGCCAAACATAGAGATGAGGGTGAACAATCGAACAGGATATACCTATATAGACGCATATCAGGTGTTTTGTTGGACATTAGCCTTGTTGACACTAAACGCCATCTCGATATATAGGGGCGCGAATTGTCGCCGCTGCCTCAACCTTTCTGGGCGATTCAGTATCACACTTGTCTGGGTCCCTGGATACTGAGACATTTCAGGAAACCGCAGAGCCGATGAGTTAGCCAGAGCACTACTTCCGGAATCCTTTTCAATCAATTTAGGAATGCCACTTACCTTGTTCAAGCTGATCATCGCGCGAAAATACTTCCGAGACGCCAACCTATCCTGGATCAATGTCCTGCTCCACCGCTAGGCTCACTTGACCGTCAATGAATAGAAGGCGCACCAACCAGCTACTTGGACTTGATCGTAACATCATCTCGATCACAGTGGCCATGCTTACAAGTCACTGTGTTATGGGTAGACACGCGAATAGAATGCGGCTCCCATTTAACGACTGCTGTCGTGTCCGCTGAGGAAGAGGAGACTGTTATACACTTTCTTTGCCGGTGCCCATCTCTTGCGAGCTGCAGATGTAGGTTATTAGGCGATCCAAACATTGACAGCTTGACGGAGCTATCGTCCATTGACGTCAAGGATATAGTCTCGTTTATCAAGCTTTCTGGCTGGTTCTCCTACGTGGGGTAGTTGTACTCTGAAATGCTGACCAACTTCGCCTTCCTTGGTTCGGAGGAACTTGGTCAGTACAGGGATTGCGTTGACCTGTGGCGTCACAACGGGCCGATTTGAGTGCTCAAGTGAGCTTCTGGTACGAAAGATACCACACTAACCTAACCTAACTGACATGTTTGCTTAAAATGGACCCAAAATAGTGGCACGAAGATGTTTGAAATTAGTGTTTACTCGTCACAATCTTAATTTTATTTAACTTTTAAAAAGGAAATTAAGTTTGAGAAAGAGCTAACATTCAGGCTAATGTATGATTCAAGAAATAAATGACTAGATAAATGATGTAATTTTAACCTCCAGAATGTGTGGAACAATATCATAACCTATTTTTAATGCCCAAATTATAAATATTTCAATTATCAATAGCAAGACCAAAAAACTCGCCAACTAGAATTGAGAAAGAGAATACAAAAGTGAGTAACCGTATCCTGGCCACATATTTTTTAATCCTGGATGGTCATTTTGGTACAGTAAGGATATTCTTCGTTGAATCGACAAACAAACAAAAATTTTTTCGTCCACTCACTGCAATCTCTCATTATCAACTAACGGTGTTGAAAAAAGAGCGAAATTTTGTCAAACATAAAATAGTTATATTTTATAGAGTAGCACAGTAGCCGTCGAGGGTTAAAGGGCAGATAACTTGATTTTCATTTTTATGAGTACACAATAAGATAAATGTGAGCGTTAAGCTATAGGGAAGATCATCCTACCTTTAACTTCTAAAGTTCACTTTATCTTATTTATATTACTTTTAATACGGCAACTTTTAATATAAACGTGGAAAACAAACTTTAATATATTATTCGTTTTTGAAATCAAAATGGATATTGGCGTATTCATTATATTTATTTTAAAACAAAAACACAAAAATAAAAAAGATAAAACCTCAACACACAAACTCTATAAACAAATAAAAAGTCACGGTGTTGCCACTGCGTTTTTAAAGCACTTGTATAATTGACAGTCCTATCGACACTGCTCCGGCACTGTAGTCTAGTAGGTAGTGTGTTGGCTTATTAGACGTAAAGCCAGGGTTCGTGCCACAGGCCAGACATCAAGACAAAATACAAAAAGTATTTCTTCGGCGACTTCCTCTCAGCAGATTTCTGGCAAAAAACTCTGAAAGGAAATAAAAGTCCATGGAAAAGTTTTTCAAAAATCTGTCGTTCGGAGTCGACTTTGAACTGTAGGTCCCACCACTCATGTATAAAATTAACACACAACATAAGTGGTGTGAGAAACTAGGACATTGCACAAAGGGTCAATTCGACCTCCGGGTACTGTACTTGTCGTAATTAACAAAGTACACGTCCTCTAACTTAACCTAACTTATCTTTATTATATGTGTAGGTTGTAATAAAGAAAAGAAGTTAAAGGTGCCTTTAAAGTTCACTTTAGCTAAAGTTACCTTTAACTAAACCCAACTTTAACAGGCAAGTTGTAATAATGGCGCTAAGAGGTTTAAATAAATTTCTTTTATATTGCATTTTTTATTTTATTTTTGCTTTACCCCTCTTATATGGCCACATGGCATCTGCTTAAAAGATATACCACTGTATCTCCTATTTTTGTGTGACTTTAATATCCATTTAGTTTATTTTAATGGATATTTTTTAATACAGTTTTTTTGTGATACGAAAGTATAAAAAAGAAATGCAGCCATATAATATAATTTTTATTTCAGAACACACTTCTGCCGAACAGAGGCCCCCACGACACCTAAAAAAAATAAAAATATTCATATCAATATAAATACTCCAAAGACTATTTATGCCAAATTTCACTGAAATCGGACCACGGATTCTGGCGTTAGGTGTTAATGGGTTAAAAGTTTTTGCAAGATTAAGTGCAAGAGCGTTACATAGCTGTGGATTATTCTTGGTACAAAGCTTTCACGGAAGGATAACATTATTGATAGGGTTAGGAAAACCACAATAACACTCTAAACCTGCAAAAGGACCGTATGCAAGATCTGTTGTCTCAGGCCAACCATTACATACTGACTCTATCAGTCCGTGGTACACGTTCGGTGGACAGTACGCAGACATCAATGCCGCTGCTGACTGATGGACCGAGTATGCATGTAGCCAGCTGATCTGATTACCAGCGTGGTGTGTTCCACTCCAACATTTATTATAGCTTTATATACACAGTGTCATCATAATTTTTAAAATTTAAATCCAAAGCAATGATATCAGTTTAAAGAATTCTAAAAGCAAATTATTTAAACGATCTTTCACATATTTAGAAATGCAGTAAAAAATCTTATTTAAACAATTACAAAATTACATATTTAATGCTGATTTAAATTGTTCTATGTATTCCAACATGTTCTGTCAAATTTCACTGAAATTTATAATCAACGAATAGACGTTTGCATCATTGCTAGTTTTTCTCTATTATGTTAGGTTAGGTAAGGTTAGTTTGGAACTTTCATACCAAAAGCTTATTTGAACACGCATAGCGGCCCGTTGTGGCGCCACAGGTGACCGCAGTCTTTGTACTGACCAAGGAGGGACAGGTTGATCAGCGTAAGGGATGCACATTTCTAAAGCACGACTACCCTACGCTGGAAAACCAGCCAGAAAGCTTGATAAACGAGGATATATCCTTGACATCAATGGACGATATTTCCGTCACGCTGACAAGGGTTGGAGAGTCAAATAACCTATATTTGCACCTCGCAAGAGATAGAAAGAAAGTGGATAACAGTCTCCTCTTCGTTAGCGGCTCTGCACCCACGGCAGAAGTCGTTAAATGGGATTCGCATTCTTTCCGCGTGTCTACCCATAATACAGTGGCCTGTAAGCATGGCCACTGTGATCGAGATGATGCCACGACCAAGTAAAAGTAACTGGTTGGTCCGCCTTCTATCCATTGAGGGTCAAGTGAGCCTAGCGGTGGAGCAGGACTCCTCATTGATCCAGGATAGGTTGGCGTCTCGGAAGAATTTCCGCGCGATGGCCAACTTGAACGAGGTAAGTGGCATTCCTATGTTGATTGAAGAGCATTCAAGAAATAGAGCGCCAGCTCTAGGTAGCTCGTCGGCTCTGCAGTTTCCTGAAATGTCACAGTGTCCGGGGACCCAGACAAGTGTGACACTGAAGCGTCCAGAAAGAAGTTTGAGGCAGCGGCGACATTCCCTGACGATCCTGGAATTATTCGCAACGTTCTACAGAGACTTTATGAAAGCCTGGCTATCAGAAAAAATGGAGATGCGGCGTGAAACGAACACCGTGTGCGAGGATTTACTGCGCTTTTTCTCTATTAAGTTCATTGCAATCGATAATTCCATAATCTCAAACCACATATTAAAAATCTATTTTTATAATTTTTTTTCTTCGAAATCAAATAATGAAACTTTTAACAATTAAGGCAATTGCTATCATTATAATAAAAACTTATAAACAATAAACTCATCCAGAAAATACGTAATTCTTAAATCTCTACCGCAAAATCACATAACTTTTATCGCTTTTTAATGGGTTTAATAACAAGTTTTATATCGATGCAAAACAAATAAATAAATGCACAATAAAAGATATGTTAATACATTTCCGGCAAACATTTTTTTCTTATTTGTATTCCATGAGCCAATGTGAATAAAATAAGCAAATAAAATAAAAATTAATTTTAAATTTTTATATTTTATTGTTTCATTACAAAATTAGATCAAAACTAATGGAATTAAAAAACAAAAGAAACATTAAAAATTTCGTATCACAAATTTTATTATTTTATTTGCAATTGCATGTTTTCTATGGTCTGAATAATAAATTCATGCACAGAGTTTCAACGATAAAAGTTAAAATCTTTTGGTCAGTAAATTTAAAATTTCTGGCAACATCAGATTTTGACATGAGTATTAGTTGGTTTGAAACTTTTTAACCCTGGACGGGTACTGTTCGTCGAATCGACGAAGCTCATTTACTCTTTTACGTATAACTCTTTTATGTTTGATAGAATTTCGTTCTCTTTTTCAACAGCGTTAGTTGATAATTAAAGCTTGCAGTCAGTAGACAAAAACTTTTTTTGTTTGTCGGTTCTACAAAGGGTAGCCTTACTGTACAAAAATGACCATCCAGGATTAAAAAATGGGTCGCCAGAGAACGTTTACTCGCTGCAAGCTTTTGTTATCAACCAACATTGTTGATAAAAAGACTGAAACTTGGTCAAACATAAAAGTATTATATGATAATGAGTAAATGACCAATAATCAATTAGGGTTAAAGTGTTCGTTTAATTCAACGAAGAGCAAACTTAATGTGCAAAAATGAAGAGTAACCGTCCAGGGTTAAAGTAAAATATTTCCTCTCAGCAGGTTTTTGGTAAAAACTCTCAAAGTAAATAAAATTGCTATGAAAAGTTTCTCAATCTGTTGTTCGGATTCGGCTTCAAACTGTATAAAATTAACGCATCACTCATGTATAAAATTAACACACGATAGAAGGGGTGTGAGAACCTAGGTCGTAATCGTGACTGAAGGGTTAGAATGGCCAATTATGTATCTATGAATGTGTGTATGTGAGGAAATGAGATAATACACCCTATTGATCTGTATGTCTCTACGTCTTCTAAAACTATTATGAGTTCAATTTTGTCGTGAACTTATCATTCTTATTGACAAATTTGTGAAAAATGTATTCAAGATACGGAAAGTTATTTTCGTTGCTTTAGAAATTGTGAAGTTTTAGAAAACCCTGTACTTTGTAAAAGTTATTCTAATGAACATATACAAACAATTAACTTAGTCAATTAAGCTTTCTGGTTGTCAGTTTTAATTAGAAGTCTTACAAACTTATAAATACCGAAGGTACAATACTATGTATTTGTATTCGATTTATTTTGTTGTCGGCTTTGAATCTCTTTGTAAAATTTTAAATTCAAATTAAAAATCAGATTTTGTAGTTATTCACTAGAACATTATATTTCTCTTTCAACTTTTGCTTATTTGTATACCACTTTGAGGCGTACATTTAATTTATGCTGAAAGAAGTCTTAAGTTTCTGTTGTGGTCTTAAAATTTTCTTAATCTGATTTGCCTTTAAAATTTGCATACAAACTAATCTGGATTTAATAGCAGTACTCCAAGTACTGAAAGAAGATTTTCTTTTTAAAGAGTAAACACAAGAAAGATAAAGAAAGGAATTTAAAATATTTTTAATTTCTAGTTTTCTGATCATCGTCTATTCATGCAATTCAACTCAAATTCATTTTATTTGAAGTCAATCCATTGTTTAACTTAACCCATTAACGCCGAATGGGTAGAAAAATACCCAAAAAAAGGAGATTTTTTAAAAAATTCTATCTTGCCCCAACTAAACGAGAGCCCAAACGCTTCTCTAAGAACGAATAAAGAAGACATAGAACGATTAAAAAAAAATTAGTAAAGCATGATATTCACATATTTTTGATAACAACAGAAAGGTCAAAGATCACGAATTTTTCAAAATCAAAATTTCGTGCAAAGAACTTCTGCGGAATATCTGGGGATGATGTTCTCAGAAAAACCTTGAGATGCCATGTAATATTATATATCTTCTACCCGATGAAAAAACTTTTACTTGAATTGGTGTACCTAAGCTACAGGTGCGATTAAATGACATGGTTATAAAAATACCCACTTAGGCATTGGTATGAGAAAACAATTCATTTTATTATAAAGCTTTTAAAAATTAATTTCAAATAGAAATTTCAAGTCATTCATTCTTCTTTATTTTTTTTATATTTGCGAGAGTTCTGTCATGAAATTGTGCCAAACAATCCCTTGGATGCACATTCAAACCGCATTTTGCACAAACATACTCTGTTTTCCCACCACATTGCGCATAGCGACCGCGTTTTTCAATTTTATCAAACATGTGGTCAAATTTGTCAGTGCGTTTTGCTATTTGCTACGTATTTGTGACAACTTTTCCATCGCGGCGTCGATTTTCACGAATTTTTACCAACGCTTCAACAAAAACGCTCACCCAAAAATCGAGTTGGCTCATAAGTGACAAACCTTCACATACCCTGCATAAGCAGTATAGTTTCCATGCGTTTACCATAGCTGCGTCAATAGCGTTAGTGAGTAATGGCCAATACCACTTTTTTCCGCAAACTCGAATACGTTAATTGTTGACGCCATTATCGAATAAGTCAACTCCACCGATTCGCTGGTTATATATATATATGTATGTATTATGTATGGTTGCTCAACGTAAGGTGGTTACGATGTTTACTGTCATATCTTTTGATTTTGCACATCGGCTCTACACCCAAAAAATTAGACATCATAGTCATCAGATTTAATATATATACATGGGTATAACATGATAATAAATATGTGTGCAGGTAATTACAGTATTAGCGTTGGCGATATTTTTGTTTGGCGGTTATTTTTGTCAAAGCAAAAATCTGATGAACCCCGTGGTATCTTTTTCATAAATTTAGTATCATCCAACAATGCGTGATTGCTCCGATTATCTCGAACAGTACCTGTTGCAAAATAACCTTTTCGAGATAATGGTTATATTGGCTTGGATCTGAAGTAATCTCTAATAGTCGTAGAACCACGTTTTCTTCAAGGCCGCAATCAGCATTATTATTAGCAGAAGCGCAGGCATATGGGATAAAGGAATAACAATATGCTATCATAGAAGCTAACACCCAGTATTTGTAGCCAAATCGTATTGGCTTGCCCTTGCCACAATTCATTTTTAAGGCACATTTTTAATAAAACTCTCAAAAATAACTATGCTGCTTAGCAGCCATATAATATAATTTTTATTTCAGAACACACTTCTGCCGAACAGAGGCCCCCACGACACCTAAGAAAAATAAAAATATTCATATCAATATAAATACTCCAAAGACTATTTATGCCAAATTTCAATGAAATCGGACCACGGATTCTGGCGTTAGGTGTTAATGGGTTAAAAGTTTTTGCAAGATTAAGTGCAAGAGCGTTACATAGCTGTGGATTATTCTTGGTACAAAGCTTTCACGGAAGGATAACATTATTGATAGGGTTAGGAAAACCACAATAACACTCTAAACCTGCAAAAGGACCGTATGCAAGATCTGTTGTCTCAGGCCAACCATTACATACTGACTCTATCAGTCCGTGGTACACGTTCGGTGGACAGTACGCAGACATCAATGCCGCTGCTGACTGATGGACCGAGTATGCATGTAGCCAGCTGATCTGATTACCAGCGTGGTGTGTTCCACTCCAACATTTATTATAGCTTTATATACATACAAACATAATTGGTCATTACAGCCCTTCAGTTAGGATTACAACCTAGTTTCTCACACACACTTGTGTGTGTCCGAACGACACTCTCTCAGAGTTTTTGCCAGAGGAAGTCGCCGATAAAAAACTTTTTGTATTTTGTTTTGATGCCTGGTCTGGGGCTCGAACCCTGGCTTTTACGTCTAACCAACTAGACTACGGCGACTATAGCTTTATATGCCATACTTTATTGGCCACACTTTATTGGCTCCCCCCAATATCCTATTGCGATAGAGGGCTGAGTTATTGGCAATAAGACGCATTGAGGTCAAATCCTGTAATGTGGATATGCTGCTATTCTAGGGTCGATTATATGGTTCCTTATAATTTTCGATTTTAGAATTCCGACTAAGGAATTTTGGTCTTAGGAACTGGAGGTTCCCAATGGGACTCTAGAAGTTTACACTCTTGGCTCAAAGTGGCAGGTATTTTCTTTGAAAATCTTCTGATTTACTCGGATAGCCAGCCGCCACCGTCGGGACTTGCCAATGAATGACGAGGATTTGTTGGAGAAATTTCGGATCATTCAAAACTAATTCTTATATGTTTTCCGGGATACAGAAATATCGTTTGAAATTGCATTGCTGATGAGTAATCTCTATATTATAACAGGGCATAGGTAGTCCCATTGCCTCGGATAATTTGGATATATCCACTCGTTTAACAAGGAGACTCAACCTTGTCGGCAGCAGGAAGGTACGTCCAATATTGTCAGACTCTGTTGGACACGTATGGACAAGAAGATGAGTGAGTCACTTCATTCATTAAATCGTATAGCGATCCATCGCACAATGGCGATGCTAATGGGTCATTGTCGGCATTTCAAATATTGTCATTTGTAGGTCCTTGGGCCTAACCCCCTCTTTCTGAGCTCTCACTTTCTGATATCGTTGACAGAGCTCTCTAATGTAAAGATTGCTGCAATTGCATGATTTATTTTGGACTCAGGATGGTTTCCCCTTCGATGGGGTCCGCCACCTAAACAACTTAACTAACTTAATTGTTATTTGGAAAGTCTATTTGAGTTTGAAGTTATTTATGGTACAGAGTCAGAAGTCGCCGTAGTCTAGTAGGTAGTGTGTTGGCTTATTAGACAAAATGCCACGGTTCGAGCCCTAGGCCAGACATCAAAGACAAAATACAAAAAGTATTTTTCGCGACTTCCTCTCAGCACATTTCTGGCAAAAACTTTGAGAGTAAATAAAATTGCCATAAAAAGTTTCTCAAAAATCTGTAGTTCGGAGTCGACTTTAAACTGTAGGTCCCACCACTCATGTATAAAATTAACACATACAACATAAGTGGTGTGAGAAACTAGGACGTTGTACAATGGGTCAATTTGACCTCCGGGTACTGTACTTGTCTTAATTGGCAAGTACACGTCCTCAAACCTAACCTAACCTATGGTACAGACTCAAGTAACCATACTTGCGCAGGCAGATGATTAGTCTATAAGAGGAAAATTTGTGGTCCCGTTAGCGTTGTCAGCGAGTATAGACATCGGATGAATCGTGAGCTGTATAAACTTTATGTTGACATCGACGTCGTTAGACATTTCGTGCGTATGAAAAATCAAAGAAAAGAAGAGAAAAAGCAAAAATTTAAATATCTAAGAACAAAACAAAAATACTAAAGAGTATTTTTTTGTTATTTTTCTCTTTTTCTTTACTAACCAACTATTATTGTGATATGAGTGTTTATGTTTGTGTCTTCTTGTACTCTTTTTTTCAGTTATTATTATCGTTGTTTTTCTCTAGGTGAGGACGTAACGCCTTTTGAACAGCATAAATGAATATGAGTATGGGGTCTATGCCAGGAAATCCTTATTCACTGCGTGTATTGTTATTGCCTTATTTATTTCATGTGTTAAATAACGATAAAGCTACGGATAAGCCATGAAACGTGCAAAAGCACCATTATGAACCATCAGGAACTATTTGTGTATTTGCGGTAAAAAAAATCATAAAATATACCAGTTATCATGTATTAAGATTGAATAGATTATATTCTAGCTACTGATATTGATATAACCGATTTAAATTTAAATTTAAGATAATATTTAGAACGGTATCAAAAGTGTTTAATCATTTCTATTCAATTTTCTTTTCAATTATTTCCAATCGTTTTCCAGTTGCTAATCCGATACAATTGTCAGACTTCAAATGCTTAATTATATCTACTACACCATAGACGTCATTCAACTCATTATTCAATGTAATCAATTTAGGTTAGCGATCACCTTGCGATTCACAGGCAAGTACAAGCGGTGGCCACATAGCCCATGGTGTTACCCAGTGTGAGGTAAGTCCGTTAGTGGTGGGTTTGAATCAACCCGAGCTTCACATGAAACAGGCCAGTTCCATTAACAGCACATTCGCCATCATGTCCAGACCTTCAAACGTTCTGTCACCCAAAACCGATGACGTCCATCCTAAAGTACAGGGCACTCGCATAAAAGGTGTTACACCTATTCCGTTTTCTACACATCATGGCAGCTTTTGCTGCGGCTGACTGAGTTTGTCAGCAAAACCGCTAATAGCACAGAGTCCCGTTAGAATTTCTATAAGAATTCGAACCGTTCTCTTATGATAGTCAAGTAGTTCCCTGGTTCTCCCACTGTCCACTGCTAAAAACAACAGTTTTGAAATTCGGCCACCAGGTATGTCGGACCACGTTTTTTTGCACTCTATGCCTGATTTTTCCAATTTGAAAAACTATTACTACATACATACATACATAATTGGTCATTACAACCCTTCAGTCAGGATTACGACATAGTTTCTCACACCACTTATGTTGTGTGTGTTAATTTTATACATGAGTGACTGGACGTACAGTTTAAAGTCGACTCCGAACAACAGATTTTTGAGTTTTGCCAAAAATCTGCTGAAAGGAAGTCGCCGAAGAAATACTTTTTGTATTTTGTTTTGATATCTGGCCTGGGTCTCGAACGCTGGCTTTACGTCTAATAAGCACTACCTACCAGACTACGGCGACTTCGAAAAACTATTACTATAGAGACGCATATATCTCACATGTCATTTCCTTCGCCTTTTCGTTTCCCTGTATACTGTGGAGAGCCAATGCGACAACTGACACCCTTTGATTTGACGAGATTGATTGTTTCTTGACTGCCACACATATGATAAAGTTCGAAGGTTTCATTACACGTGCAGCTTGTTCAGTATCAAATATCTCCACCTGAAATACAATGGCCCAGATTAGATTGCATAATCTGTATGATCGTTATATCACCCTCAACTATGAAAGCTTCAGCGACTTATTCTTCCTTTGTGAGAATCTGAGTCCTGTACGTCCGTTGCAACCGGAATGTAAAATTTTAAAAATTTCTCTTTTACCCGCTTTTTTCTTTTAAGTCTATTTAACATTTGCTAGACAATCGTAAACTACATCATAAGTTTGATTCGTCGCCAAAAAACGGCGTTGATTAGATTTGTTCATGCTTTTGAAAACTATAAAGATCACAGTTCAAGCAACGAACTGTATATTATATTGGGGTTCAAATAAGTTTACACCATATTGTTCTATGACCAACATAAGTTAATAGGTTCACTTATAAACATATGTCATTAAAAATTCGATGAAATTATGTTCAAAATAAAGAAAGACCAGCACGTAAACAATCAGCATTGACATTGGCTGGGAACATTCATTCACTCGTCCTAATAGTTCAAGTTCCATCTTTGGAATTGCTTCTACTGATGATGTTCAAAAAATTAAAATTTACCCCAGCTGTAGCATAGCATTAGATTGCACAATTATAGACACCGGAGGTCGAATTGACCCATTGTACAACGTCCTATTATATCAAACCAATAACCAGGACAATAAAGACAAAATCAACAACGGTTTGGTCTAAAGACAGCTTTGTCACTTTAAAGATCTTCCAAGATTGCACATGATATCTTATGTACATATATTTTAAATGCTAACAACTGATCGCTTCCGAGTTTCTGTATTCACTATTTAATTACAACCACCCTCTGCTATTTAATTTGCTTGGAAAGAGTGTGGCATCGAGTAGCTTTATTGCATCATTTATGAAGTCATTTATAACAGTAGTATAACGGCACTTATAAATACTTCTTCAAATTTTAATTTCATTCGTAACAACATAATAAATGTTTGTGCATCAACATTGTGGCCAAAATCTTCCTAAAACTGAAACATTACAGTTGCGATGTTATTCAAGATTTATAGTCGATGTTGCCTCTACAACAAAATACTCATGCTAAACAACAGTTACAATACATGCGTCTGTTCAATTTATACGTTTGGTAGTTTACAAGAAATAAAGGAAAAACAATGTTAGAAACAGGAACAGATTAACTTACTTTAAGCTACAGAAACAAATGCTAAAAATTATACCAAAAAAAGAAGAAACTTTTGAGGTTCATATTCTTTTTCCATCCCCCTTTGTTCTATAACGCTTATGAACTTGAATACCGAAAAGGCAGCAGATGATGATGTTGCCCTAGAAATGTTGATTTTGTTTTCTTTTTCCCATTGCCTTACCAAAAAACAAACTGAAGTGTTGAGAAATTCTTTCGTGGCTACTAATACCAGACAGCAGATTTTTAAAAGAAAATAAATAGCAATTGGTATGGAAACTTAAGAAAACTGAAAAAAACTTTAAATCACTGTGCGTGCACCAAAGTAAAATTTAAGATTACATACAAACATACATAATTGGTCATTACAACCCTACTACTTAGTTTCTCACACCACTTATGTTGAGTGCGTTAATTTTTATACATGAGGACCTAGAGTTTAAAATCGACTCCGAACGACACATTTTTGAGAAACTTTTCATAGAAATTTTATTTACTCTCTGAGGTTTTGCCAGAAATCTGCTGAGAGGAAGTCGAGGAAGTTTTTTCATATTTCAGTTCAGTTGGAGATGCCTTACCTGTGGTTAGAACCGAGGCCTCACGTCTAATAAGTCAACACACCACCTACTACACCACAGCGATAGATAATTATATTATTTAAACAAAACAAAAATTGAATTGAAATCAATATTTTCTAAATCTTTTATTCTTATTATTATTTCGGTTTACCAACAGTTACATCAGAAGGACTACTATAAGAAAAGTAATGAGACGGAAAATCATACCTGCTGAGATAAATTTTATTTCGTCTATCCAGTCAATCAAACTTCTCCAGACAGTTCCATACTATCTTTGATTTAACCTCATCAGAGCCGAGTCATTGTGGCCTGACTGTATAGTATTTCCAAATCCCGTCTTTTGTACCAACTAGCCATGTTAAAAGAATGTATGGTTTCCAGATTACTACATTAATTTTTGTTACTAAGTCTAGTTGCGCACGAGTCTACTGATATTGTACTGGGGACAGTTAATGAGGAAACTGTAAGCAAACTAATTCCCCTAATAAATATAATTTTGGACTTGTAGCTCATAAATCTAGCCATAGACTGCGCTACTATGTGTAGGGGAGTAAGATCCAACAGAGAATCCAATGCTGCTGTGGCACAAGTTCTCATTGTTTCTGTTATGTCAACACACACTCTGTATGTTCTTTAACTCCATTTGAGCTATTTTCAGATTTATGACTAGGCAATTGCCCTATAGGTCACTACTGGTTTGAACATCATCAATCGAAACCAGCTTTAACAATCTATGGAGCTCTTTTGTTGTTTATGTGACATGAGGAATTAAGTTGCATTTCTGAAAACCCAATTAAAATTTTAATTAGGAGATCTTGAAATAAATGATCCCCAAAAGTATCTTATACTGTGACATTCTAGATCCAAAAATAGAAGAGCATATGAGCTTAGAGGCTCATACTGAAGTAATTATTTTAAAGTCTAACATGTTCAAACGTTTGCTTAATCATGCAATAGAAACCTAAGTAGCATCTAGGCCCATTTTAATAGCACAATTAATACTATCAGGTGGTCAACCATTCCCTAGAGAGACCCCATGTAATAAAATCCACGGCATTCACGGACAAAGACGGACAATAAAACTATGTTCGTTAGGGATTGACTCTTAGTCTTGCTGTCCTTGCAAATCAAAAAAGATTTTCAAGGAAAATGGCGCCACTCATTAAGCATTGTGCAGCTTTCATGAACATTTCTTGGAAAACACTGCAGTGTTCAGGCAGCTTATAAGAAAGTTTAATGTCGGAATTCTTAATAAATCACAGCTCAACCCGTCGCTCATCTCTGATCTATCAGTGTAAACTTCAAATATCCTATAGGAACTTCCCGTTCTTCAAACTGGAACTCCCTAGTAGGAATTCTAAAATCAAATGTTCCATTCAGAAAATTGTAAGGCATCATATAATCGACCCTAATGTATCTATGTCTCCCCACACCAGCAGCATATCCATACCGTAGATTGGTCCATAATTTCACTGCATTCAGTCTTACTGCTACCAACTAATAGGAGGTCAGAGGGGAGCCAGTTAAGCATGGCAAAAAATGCCTTGATTTGAGCGAAGCAGAGAGCATTGGTATTAGTCGACAGTGAACTTAAACATTTTCTATTTGTGAAAAAATCAGCATTTAGTTGCAGTGACGATGGCATTTGTATGCTGTAAATGACTTCTACTGCTGGTGCTGAAGTGGGAGAATAAAACAATACCCTCCAGACATTCATTAAGTTTATAAAGCTGTCAGCCTTTTGACTAAATATCGAAAAGAGTCGTTTCGTCTTCCACATATCCTTAAGCTATATAAGCGTAAGCCAGTCAGCTTTTAGCAGTTAAGTATGGATATCATCTTCTTTTGAATTTTTCATAGCATCTGTTGCTTAATGTCCACTCTTTCAGGCGCTTTCGTATGTGTTTCGGAGATCGGTGGATCGGTGGAGTAAAGTCTTAAAAATATTTTTTATTCTTCTTTTTTAGAAACTAAAGTTTCGGCAACTCTTAAATTTATTCTTCAATAGGATTAAATTAAACCAATTTGTTTATTTACGCAAGGAAAATTGTCTTTAAGTAATTAACTTGCTTAGTAAAGCGGAAAAACTACAATACGTGACAGCGACCACAAATAAAAAAGAGAAAAACGAAAAAATAATATTAAAATCACAATGTGAACTTTTTTTTAGGAAACCAAAGCAAAGGATTTAAAATTAAATTATTTACCCTGACATAAAAGGTATAAAGCCACAGAATTTAAATAAATTATTAAAACTTTGCAGCCCAAAACAAAACATAAGTGGTGTGAGATGGAGGGTTGTAATGACCAATTATGTATGTATGTGAACTTTCTTCAAAATTTTTTTTATTCTTTTGAAAGACGTATTGTTGCCATTAAGTGTAGAATCCCTGCCACGAGTTTTCTGGCTGGAGAACTTTTCTGAATTTGACGGATAGTATGGGCTATATTGGCTTTGAGTGGTTTGTAGCTTATTCACATACATCTGCCACTTAAGAAAGACAACCAAGAAAATGTCGTATCCCATCAACTCGTAGATCCGTCCATATCATTGGTATTCAGATCTTCCAATTCAGGTCAAAAGAACAGTATAATCATCCACTTGTAGTACTCAGCATTGATAGTATTGAACTGGCCACCGTCGTTATTAACTTAATCAAATTAATCAATTAATTTGATTAATTAACTAAACTAAAATATTCGTAAAAATGAAAGTATAATAATATAGTGGAAGCTATTAAATTACATGGTTGGAATTAAAATATTCTCATAAAGTATCTTCTGTATTTATTTGTTTATTATATTTTATTATTTACGAGTAAATAATGAAAAATGGGCTCTAGTTTATTGTCACTAAACGCTTTTTAACTCAGTGAGTGAATAAAAAATACATATAAGAATTACTTCCAAAATAAATTATAATTTATATGTATAAAAACGTACCTTTTGATCCATGGTATGAACGAGTAATGATGTCTTTTCGTTTATTGTTGAAAAATCACAATATTATTCTACAACCGTGTGTAGAAATACTTAATTTAAACTTAATTATGGTGGCCAGCGAAGATGAAGATAAAGAACCGGAAACTCATTTAAATGCCTAGATACTTTAAAACAAATATCTAATCGCTCAGATCCTTCAATTATATGAAATTGGGAAAGTGCATTGGAATCGTGATGAATAACATTATAAACTACAGAAAACTGTCTACCTTGGAATACAAACAATTTCGTTAGACTCAAAAACCTAAGAAAGAATCATCACAAATTTGGGATAACACAAACATCATTCATCAGCGATGACGCTCATTGCTGGATGACTGACAACAAACAAAAAACAATACCGTTACTTTTTGGTGTGGATATTAGGCAGGCGGCTTCATTGCACCATATTGGCCTTAGTCAACGGCAAGTATTATAGGTTTATGTTTCACAACTTCTCTGAATCTGAAGTAAATGATATGGACACCAAAGCCAAGTGCTTTCTGCAGGATGGGGCAACGTGTCACACTCTTAATGCCACATTGGGGATTCTACACGAGCGTTTTAAGTGCATGATTATCTCGCGTCGATGGTTAACAATTTCTTTTGGTTTCAATTGAATTTAACTCCGTTAAATTTTTTCTTATTGAGTTTTTTAAATCGTAGATGTATGAATAAGCTTCAAATCACAGCGGTCTTCAAAGCCTTCATAACTAATGCCAAAAGCATTATAATTTATACGCCAGAGTCATATGAAAGTGTAAATTTTGTAGGCGTTATATCCAAAGAAAACGTGGCCGCCATTCGAACGAGTTATATGCCACACATAATCTATTGGTCTCTCAAATGGCTGATGACATTTCAAACACACTTCTTTGTATTTAAATTTAAAGAAGCGTTTAGAAAGGACCCTATATAAGAACGACTATTTTGTGTTCAACATAACTGTTAAGGTTGACAGACATGTAAAAGAGTATTTATTAGCATTTCTGTTATTTATCCCCAATTGGGAGAATGGAGTCGCCATAGTCTATTACGTAGTGTGTTGGCTTATAAGACGTGAGATCACGGTTCGAACCCTAAGTCAGACCAAACGAAATAGAAAGAAATATTTCTTCTGGGACCTCCTCTCAGTAGATTTCTTGCCAAAACCACATAAAAAATGAAATGTTTCTCAAAGATATCTGTCTGGCCGCCACTCATTTAAAAAATCTGACACACACAACATAAATAGTGTGAGAAGCTAAGTCTTAATCCTGACTATAGGGTGGTAATAATCAGTTATGTAGGTATGTAAGTATGTTCATTGTCTTCGATGTTCTAAAATAAAACTGTATTAAATTTTGAAAAATATTTTCCTTTGTATTATTTTTTAATAAATGGATCTTTTATATTATATAGAATTTGGACGGAGTTTTAACACTATTCTTCCATTTGTACTCGTGTCAACACTTCTTTTCCGAATGTCAATATAATGTAATTGAAAAATTTACAGAAAACGATTATTTGCAAAACATTATAAATTTTTTAATGCATTTTCTATAAGTTGAAACGCAGTCTCCATTTAAACTTTTATTTTTCCAACGCAAGTGTTAAATTTAATTTCACTGATATTTGGAATTTATCTTAAATTATTTCATTTTTAAACAAAGAAAATATTTGATTCAAAAGTATTGTGACATTGTGATATAAAAAATTTTTTCGTGTTTAATTTCCTATATTTCATTCCAAAAAAAAGGACAGAAAAATAAACACAAACTATAAATGAACATCTATTCAAATTAATACTGAAATCAAGAATAAATAGAATATTAATGTTAAATTAAAAAATTCTGAGTAGCAAAATGTCACTTAAATGATAATTGCTTATGCTGATAATTCCTTTTTTTAAATTATGCTCATAAGAAAAATAAGAAATGCAGAAAAATAGCTTAAATTTTAATTACATCATTACTTCATTTAATGAGTTATACTAGGTACAGGATTTATTAAATACGAATAAACACTTGAACATTTCAGACAAAAAAAAACGACAAGAACCAGCATAAAGGCACCGAAGAAAACTAAAGGTATGGTAGAGAATTAAGCAGTTCCTTTAGATAGTAGTCAGGTACTTAAGGTTTCTTCCTCTTTGAATTTAACTTCCATTCAAAAAACGGAATTAAGGTCATTAAAATGGCCTGAAATATATGTCCTTCTATTACAATTTTCTTTTATACCCACCCAAGACGTTGCACTATGCACTTTTAATTCTGCTTTTTGTTCATAATAGGGGGTTTCTGTATTTAAATGGAAATTATGAAAATGAAAATTGTAAAGATATTGTAAAGAGTGCTTTACTTATGTTTCTATTAGTTCGCTTTGCTATTTTCTTGTTTCTTTTAAAAAATTCTCTTTTAGTAAACATGTTTAAGTAGGACGCCATGAACAATGTTACGGAGCATTTAGTTTGGAATATAAAATTCAGATAATTATTATGGCCAGAGTAAACCTAAAATTTTTTCTAGGAGTGGTTTGTAACAGTTTAATAATTTAATAAATATAGGAAACAAGGATATTATTTTTATTTTTCTTTTTTGTGTGAAAAAAGAAACAGAATTTTGTTTTTACAAACGTACCTGTAATAGCAAGATTTATTTTGGACTCACTTGTCTTTTTCTCTCTTTTCAGTTCCAAGTCTTTCTTTTATTTTTGTCCTTGTTTTTCTTCTTCTTATAGTTTCATAGAAACCCAGTTGAAGAAAAAATATTGACGTAAAACTTTTGCTTTTATAATTTTAAGGACAAATTCTGCAAGACTTTTAAAATCAAGTATACAGATATGAAAAGGACAGAGAGAGAAAGATAAAAGTTTCATTGCTGATTTAACCTCTTTTTGCAAACTGATACTTTTACTTCCACTGTCATGACTTGTTTCATTTGTGATTGCCAACGAGAAGAGCAAAAAATGGTGGGTTGGAGTAGATTGTGCTTTAAACAGCCTACCTCAGCATTCATTAACAATAATTTTTGTAGGGTCGGAGTGTAAAGTAAACTAAGAACTACAGCAATGTGGAGGACAAACAAATGAAGAGAAGGGTTTGGTTGCGAACTCATGGTGACCAAACTTGCAATGACAATAATGACTGAAAATTTTGTAAAATATCTCGTAGGTCGTTTAATATTTTTCATTATTTTCTAAAAATTAAATTATAGTTTTCGATTGTAAATTGGACTTCAGAAATCTTATTACATTAACTGTTAGCAACAAGCTACATGTACCCTGGGATTTATCAAACGATGGCCTATAGAGTCTTCTGATCCTTATGTTACTAAGCAATTGTTTACCACACTGGTTCGCCCAATTCTTGAATATGGATCTGTAATATGGGACCCTCAATACGCTGTACACTCTGACAAAATTGAATCAGTTTAAAAACAGTTCTTATTATTTTGTCTTCGTGGCTTAGGAAATGGATGGGAACCTAATGAAAGGTTTCCACCTTATCAAAATTATTAATTATTATTATCATTAAATTACCAACTTTAAAAAGCCGTCGTAAAATGCTAAATGCTGTCTTTATTCTGAAGCTGATTAATGGTGTTATCAACTCTCAATTTCTTCTAGAAAAACTTTCCATAAAAGTACATGTTCGTCCACCAAGCTACCATAATTTCTTAAATATAAAATATTACACAGTTAACTACGCGAACTTCGATCCATTTCGTAGAATCTGTAATGATTTTAATAATCTGTATCTTCATATAGATTTTAATAAAAGTATGGAATCCATTAAAAAGGATATAATTTTACAATTAAACTCATTTAATTAATATTTTCAATGTCGTCTCTTTTTTAACTTATTTTTTGAATTGAAATCATAATAATAATAATTCTGAATTGTTAGATAAAATGAATTGAAATATAAAATGTAATAGTCTGTAAGAATTTTCCATAGACTTGGAATAAATAAATAAATAACTAAAAAATAAATAAATTTGATGGTGTTGTAAATATTGTCATAATATTGTTACATATAATTAAAGAAAAATACAAATTTTCATTTTTATTTTCAAAATACATTTTTAATAAGGATGAGGGCAATTAACGAAGTAAGCTAGCATAATATTTTGTTTTTTTTTGTTAAGTACTTTTTAATTACTGCAATTCTTGAGAGCATGTGTTTGAAGATCTTGTTTAATAATAAAAAAATAACAAAAATCCTATGAAAAACGCTTCTATTAAATATTCAAAGTTTTGTTTAAAGGCTGCTGTATATGACACACTAAGTATAGGGTGGGAAATTTAAAGGTTTAGATTTAAAAATTAAATAAATCAAAAACGGTTTGAATTTTTTTATTTTTTTGTTGTGAAGTACAATTGTTCCGGTTAGAAAGGAAAAATTAGTTCATTCATATTGCCACTGCGGCTGGCCTCAGAGTAGCTCATTCGATCGGACCAATTTTCGTGTACCTTTCCAAGTATATAGGGTTGTATCTCGGAAATGGCATCACGAATGCATGCCTTCAAATGTTCAATTTCCTCTGGTTTGTCGGCATAACACTTTTCTTCAACGGCGTCCCACAGGAAATAGTATAACGGTGTCAAACCGCAGCTTCTTGGGCCAATGATACCGCTGCTCTACAAGCCGCACCAAACAGTTACTCGTAATGGGTGCATTGGGTTCTGCAAGAGCAGGTGTGGGTTTTCTGAGCCCCAAATATGACAATTTTGCTTGGAGATAATATACTACATTTGGTGACAGAATAGAATGACATTATTGTCAGATTCGAATAATAAAGAATAGATTTAAAACTAAACACAAATTTATTTTTATTTTTATTTGCATTCTACGAACTCATATTTTAAACATTTTTAAAAGGGTAAAAACGTAACAATATATTTCTTTCGATAACTTCCTCTAAGCAGTCTTCCGCTAAGAATTCTGAGAGTAAAATAAAACCGCCATATCTTCTCAAAAATTCTTAAATCTTCCATTCGTAGTCGAAATTAAACTGTAGCACCCATCACACAACAAAGTTGGTGTGAGAAGCTGGATCGTAATCCTGCTTGATTGCATCGGCCAATTATGCATGCATGGTAGTATATATGCGCGTGCATACAGTGACAGTGTTCATAAAAATGACCCACAGGGACAAGATAACAATAAAGTTGCTTGCTGAAAATAACCTCCAATATCTAGATTGGCCTGCAGATTCGTCGGATCTTAGTCCAGTGGAAAATTTATGAAATATGCTGGAAAAGAAAATAACAACAAGAAGTCCAATTCCATAACATTTCTAAGAGCTTTGGGTAGTTTTAAAAGTTTAACAACAGTATGCAACAAAGGCTTATTATTGCTATTATATATTACCGTTTGAAAATCTTAACCTACTTAACATTGCGTTACAAAAGTGTCCACAATATATTGAATTTATTTCATTTCTTTTCTTTAAAAAAAAGATAAATTTTTGCTACTACTTTAATTTACTATCAAGTAAGAAATGTAATTCATGAACAAGAATTAATTTTTATTAACAGCTGTGGAAGTCACTGTATACACGTTCTAGGAAATAAATTTATATGTGCATGAGTATATGAGGTCAACAACATCGACATCAATAACCATGTAAAGAAGAAAGTGATGGAGGACAGAAATGTGTGTAAATAATCGAAATTAATTACACATTTATTACAAATGAAATCAATAAATATTTGTATTCACTTTGTCTCAATTTCTTTGAAATTAATAATGTAATGATGTTTCTTGGAAATTATATCAATATCGGCTTGTGTGTTTACACAATGAGACAAGCGGCTTTTGGCTTTGGGAAACTTTTGATAGAGTAAATTAAAACGTTTATTAGTTGGGGTTCCATGCTATATGACCAAAAGTGTTTGCGGTACGTTGATGTTTATTTTTAATTTAATTTTAAAAATCATCATTAATTAGGCTCAGGCACTCACATTCTGTTAAACTGAATGAAAGTATTTTGACAAATTTGGTAGAGAGGAACATATATGCAATTATAATATAAATATGATCTGTGTTCGGTTTTTATATGATTTCTTGATATTTCAACGGGAGTTTTTCACTGGAAAGATAAGTTTGATGTGTTTCACACTTGATTTCTTCTTTATATTTCTATTCTATTAAATCTTTTTTTTACAAAATAATACATTATGCAGTGATAGTGTTCTTTTCCAAGTGGACAATAAATTGAAACATTTTTAGGTTTGTCATTTTAATAAAACATTTTTAATTTGTAATTTTGTTTGATTTTTGTAAATTTATTGGTAAGTGCGTTTTAAATAGTATCAGAGAGAAAAAGTGTACAAAAATTAATCATAAGGTGTGGATAAAGAATCAAGTTGTTCCGACGAAAGAAGGAAGAGTCGAGTAGACGGTATTTGAAATTTCCAGGTAATGGGTTGCTCTAAAGGAAATGAGTCTAATGAAGTGAAAAATTCTAATACAATTGGAACCTCAAATAATATATCTAAGGACCACAAATTCTTAAAACCACAGCTAGGGAAGGTGTAATAACCATAGGATTGTCTAAAGTTGACCAAGTTAAAATCTCTAAGCGTCATCATATGGTATTAACTATTAGACGACAGTCTAAGGAAGCTTTCTTACGTGGATGCATCACATAAAGGAAACCTTTAGTACTAAAAAAATATGTATATTAACCCCGATTGGACTTTGTCCAAACAAAACATAAAGAATTACATGAGTTTTTGCAAAAATATATTATGGGGCGATAAATCTAAATTTTTCTGACAGAGATCAGATAGAAAATCATATACAGTATTTCCCGGATATAAGCAATTTTAAAAATGCTTGCATAACAGTGTATATAAACGGGGAATTCTTGTATCGACCTAAGATCAAATAGTCATGCATCATTGAAGCTGATAGAATTCTATTTGTCTCGTTGACAGCACTGGCTTGGTATTCGATGATCTCCTGCAACTCGATATGGTGAACAAAACCGCGAAGAAATTACTGGAGGAAATAGATGCGCGGTAGTCTTTGCAGGTATAGTCAAGAGCCCTATTGTAGCATTAACTAAGCAGAGAGTCTCTTCCACGATCAAAACCTGCACCAGGCCAAATTGGTACAGCAGGAGAAGGGTCCAATTTTTTACTACATTTTCCAATAAATCTGTCATTGGCCGCCAATGGCTTAAGAGATGCAGTTGATTAACATAACCCATTGACTTAACATATCCCCATGAAAACAATTTCTGAAATGTTTAATCGCATGAACGAGAGCGGACAAGTTATAGAAAGAAAGTTGTGACAAAAAGGATGCATATGAACGAATTTCTTTTTAATAAATTTAAAGTATTAAATACAATATTTCGCGTTTTTAAGCGAGGAATGCTTAAAATCAGGATGCATATATTGAAATACTTCCAATACATGAATTAACATTTTTACAAAAACTTTCAACAAAATAATTGTAAATGTGACACTTAAAGCACACTTTAGGACTGTGAAAAGTGGCTTGATGTAAAAACCATAAATATTTTGAACTGCACAGCTTAATCGCTTAATCTCAAGCCAACTGGGAACCAATTGCGAATAAAAAGAATAATTTACTATTACTATGAATATTTTTATTTTATGGTAACCACTGTATGTACATATATAAAGGTCAATGATTTTTTTTCTTTTTATGCTGTTTTTTAATTTTTTTTTATTCTTCAATCACTTTAATATTACTTTAAGCAGTTTACTTGAATTAAATGATATCTTACGTTTTAATTTTTTTTCGCAACAGAAAAGTGGTCTTCCTTAGGTTTTCTCAAAGTCCGTGATATAAAAAATCACTCATTCGTATCGTATGGAATTCTTTTCAGTGCGTTGAAAGTAAACGATTAACATTTGTATTTACGATAATTTCCCCATCCAACTGATGTTGGAAGGTAGCCATTTGAGGTTTTTATCTGTGGATAAATAAAGAATAAATTTATTTTTCCGTTGCAATAAAGTTTAAACCATCAATCTAATTGCCTTGTTGTTGTAACAACCACACGAAAAAAGAAAGTTATTTTTTGCTGAAATGGTAATCAAATTAAATTTAATTGATTCAACAAGAGCATAGAAAGTAGAGAATAATATTAAAATACTTAATATCTCTTAACAAATAAAAACATATGAAAGAATGGATTGTGAATGCCAAGGCTGGCACCACCTCATTGATACAAATGAGTAACGAAGGCGAAGATTTGTCTGTAACTGCGGTGATATTAGGTAGTCTGCCAAAAATAGGCTGGCGGTTGGTAGTAACTGCGGGTTAGCTAATCAGTCATGACCTCTATAGATGACAGTAGAGCTAAAGTATTACGACTATAGTCGCAGCTGCGGAGATGGTCGACTAGCAAAAATTGAGTACACTTTTGTCAGGAACCCATCTGATGTCGCAGATTTTAAACTCAGCAGCATTCTGACCTTTGTAAGTAGTTGAGTTTGGAGTCATTGCTTAACATCGAAGTTGATCTGGCGTTCTGAGTTTGTTGAATTGAGTAGGCTGTTACTCTGAATACGTTGTACTGAATGGCGTAAAATTTTTATCATAATTTTTTTTCTTCTTTAATTGTTTTGCAGATGTCGAATTTAGTACTCCTTCAAGATAATTCTCGTAAAACTTTATGATGAAGGAATGCATTCAGGTTGCAAAAATACTTTTATATTTTATGGCATATTGGTTTACTGTTAATAATTTTGTTTTAAGCTTAATACCATATTTTTCTTTTATTTCTGTCTACCTACATTGTTCATTTCAACCTTTCAATTAGGACTACGACCTACTTTCTCATACCGCTTATGTTGTGTGTGTTAATTTCATACATGAGTGGCACGACTTATAGTTTAAAGTCGATTCCGAACCATATTTTTTAAAAAATTTTCATGGCAATTTATTCACTCTCATAGTTTTCGCCAGAAAACTGATGAGAGGAAATAATCGAAGAAATTTTTTTCGTAATCGTTTTATTAGTGATGTCTGTCCCGGGGTTTAAACAATGGCCACACGTGTAATGAGCCAACTACTGCGCACTACATTAAAAAATGCATGAATTTTTAGTTTACAATTAGTTTTTTTTTTTGCTTTGTAACATCCCCTGCAATTTTAAGTTATAAAGTCTGAGTGGAAGTTCATGCTTTTGAAAATTTTTGTATGCTGAATGCATTCTCAGACTTTTTATAATGTTGATTTAGTCTTTGTGACTTTGTTTAATTCTTTTTTAAGTCTACTAATTTTCTGGCGTGAATTAAACAAATTTAGAAGACAATAATTTCATATACCGTTGTATTAACTGTATTAAAAATAATACACATGATCTCTGAAAAATATTTGCAAATAAGAATGTACTTTCTAAGCCAATATTTTTAACATTATTTATATTAATTCCTTATACACTTTAACTTCGGGATATGGGTATAATATCTCTAATAATCTTGATACAATCAGTTAATGCAACACATTGTTCTGTCAAAAGTACTTTTACGTTGAAATATAAGTGAAAATTTGGAACAATAGAACATATAAAGAAGTTAGGAAAGGCTTCGCAGGGCGGCGAAAAAAAGTGTGCAATTTACGAAGGCGAAATTGCAGTGAAGTTGTATGCTTGATCATATTCTAATAATTGTGATGTTAAAGGATCACATTGCGTTTGAAGACCAATCACTAGAAAAATTTATGACATTATGAAAAAATTGAGGAAACCCGGCGCATATGCAGTTCGGACGTTGCACTGTGGTCCTAAACCCCAATCTAGCTGGACAAAAGCCATTTTTTTAAATATTTAAAAAGTAAATTTTTTGTATGGTAATATGTTGTCAAGTGTCTAAAGTACATAACGGCATATTTTTTTTCTTTAAACAGCTACAGTAGCATTGATGTATTGTTTCAAATACAAATATTTGCTTCTTTGCTAAAAAATTGATATTTCAAGCGACATTTAACAGTGCGAGTGAAATTGTAGTTAAAAAAACAATACGAACAATTAAAAAAATTTGTTCGTGTAATTAATATAACAAAGGTATGAGTAAAAAAATACAATTTAAATTTTTGAAAAAATATGTTTTGTTTATAAATAAAATGCAATCATGTACATGTGTGAAATTTTTATTTAATGTCCGAATTCAATTAGAATTTCAAATGGTAATTTATCGTACTTAAGCTTTAGTTTTTATGTTGTCGTCATCTATATATATGTAGTTTTTTAATGTTTAAAAAATTAGCTGCCGGATTTTGCCCAAACGATTTTTATTTCATTTAGAGTTTAGCATGTCCATTACAAGAAAAGATCTGTATAATACTTGGCGTAATGAAAAACAACTAACTAAGAAAACTGATGCTGTTGTTAAACACGTTGTTGCTAAGATTGGTATTAAGAATGATGAAACGGATAGCTATTACAGAAAAGTAAGGCGATCTGCTCGAATTTTGTATGCATTTTAACGAAAAAGTGGACACAAGCCAATCGAACAATACTAACGTTCGAAGATAAAAATAATATTGGTTTGAAGGGTATTTTAATACTCCACCTAAATTTTCTTCATCATCTCGTGTTGAAGGATGCTTGGATGGACAGGTCTTCTAAGGAATTTTTATGTAAAACTGAGAGATCAAAGCGTAGAAATGTTGTTCCTTTATTAGAGACTTGGTAGGCAGAAGAACTGACTTTTGCTGCTGGAACAAGTCTTCATAAGTCCGGGAAACGAAGTATTGCAAGCATAGTCAAAACTATAGATTATTCTCCCTCTAAAGCATTAGCATTCATTTTTCCCACAAATGTTTATGTGGATATCAAAGTTGTCCATGCTGAATTCGAAGATTCTAGCTGTTGCAGTTTGCATGATATAAGATTTTTAATACTTAATTCTTAAGGTAGGCGTGGAACTTCACCCATTTAAAACTTTTGAATAAAAATTAGCCTATAATTCCACCCACACATACAGAAATACGGTGTGAAAATTTTATGAAAATCGGTTCAGTCGTTTTGTCGTCTTCTAGGCTTCTAACAGGCCTCAAACAAAACAAATTTACATACATACACACCCTCATACACACACATATACATTTGATTTTTTCTCTCTAATTGTTTATATTGATTAAATCTATAAACGTAGCAAGTATCATGTCGGTACGGCTTTGCAAAAGCGAGTTATAACTTTTGTCCGGCTAGATTGATAATTTGGACCACTGTGCTTTGTTAGAAAACTGGTGGTATAGCACAGTTACTTTCAATTAGTCACCGTAGTCTAGTAGTTAGTGTGTTTGCTTATTGGACGTCAGATCACGGTTCAAACCACAGGTTGAACATCTCCAACACAACGAAATATGAAAAAATATTTCTATGACGAGGTTGAGAGGCCAACAGATTTTTGGCAAAAACTCTAAGAGTAATCAAAATTTTCATAAAAAGTTCCTAAAAAAATCCGTCGTTTGGAGTCGATAAGTAAGTCCCGCGACTCATGCATAAAATTAACGCACACAACATAAGTGGTGTGAGAAGCTAGGTCGCAAACCTGACTGAAGGGTTGTAGTGACCAATTACGTTTGTACGTACGCATCCACCATTTCAAATTCGCTCGAAGCATAAAAAATCTCGGTATTTGAATGCCACATTCGTTGTCCGTGAAAAATTATTGGATCGAATTTTGGTATGCAATTCGCATTTTTGATGGCAATCATTACGGGCGACAAAAGAGTATCACAGACGAGGCGAGTTCATTAGGAGTTTCTGATCCTACTTTCAACAGAAAAACCGCAACCAGTTAGATTTGCAGTAGGGTAATAAAGGGAATATTTCCACCAGCCTACCTTTAGCTTGTAGGTCACCTACATTTTCGATTTAAATGTATAAATTTTCATTACAATTTTCCCATCCCTGCATTTGTTAACGCGATATGCAGCAATCGATCATACGATTTAATTTATTTAAATTGCAAACATAAAATGGAGCTCTGAAATCAATTTTAAAATATTCTCTTTGCGTTAAAATTGTTGAAACTTTATGATGGTTTTGAATTTTCAATGATACATTTTGAATTTTAATGACTGTTTCACTTCTACGCTTCGAATTCATTTGTATCTGCATATTGCTATGTACACTGACAGATACTAAAACACAAATTCACTTTTAAAAACCCTTACTAAAGAGTAAAATATCACGTGCTACAAACAAAGTTTGTGGCAATTTCGCTCACTTCCTTTAATTTTTACTAACTTTGTCCCACATTTAAGGGACTCAATTGACCTTTTTGCCGCTTTCTGTCGAGTTTTTGGCGGAAATATATGTTGATGATATCCACCAGTCTCTTTTTTGTTAAACCCTAATTTTTGTGTGTGTGTGTTTATACGTGTTAGTTTTATTATTTCTTTGTTTACCCACACAAGTAAATGTTGTGATTTTAACTGTATTAATGGCAAATTTTTGTTGTCTTTAGTTGGTGGCAGTATCACGTACGAAATATGTATTTGTTTCAGGGTTATTAAACAACACAGTGTATTTCCTTTAAGGATGCTTTTTTCATTGTATTAAATAAATTTTAGAAGTAAAACTTTGCTTTAAAACATAATTATTGTTTTAATCAAAAAATTTCGTTATCTAAAAAATTCTGAGATGAAGGCAGTGCTACCAAAATCGTAATAATTATTAAGTTTTGTTTTGTTTACCTTACTTGACTGGCTATTACAACCCTTTAGTAAGGATTACAACCTAGCTTCTAAAGGCATTCATGTAGTGTGTGTTAATTTTTTCCAGCAGTATAGGGACCAAAAGTTTAAAGTCGTCTCTAAACGACAGATTTGAGAATCTTTTCATGACATGATTTTATTCTCAGATTCTTTCACAGAAGACTGCTGAAAGAAATTTTTTCACATTTCGTTTTGTTTGAAATGTGTTGTGCAGTGGTTGAATTACGGGCTCTCATTTACTAAGCCAACCCACTACCTACTAGACTACATATATAATTGGTAATCGACTCCGAACGACAGATTTTTGAGAAACTTTTCATGGCAATTTTATTTACTCTCAGAGTTTTTGCCAGAAATCTGCTGAGGGGAAGTCGCCGAAGAAATACTTTTTGTATTTTGTTTTGATGTCTGGCCTGGGGCTCAAACCAGGGCTTTACGTCTAATAAGCTAACACACTACCTACTAGACTACGGCGACTTCAAATAGTAGTAAATATTCCCTTAACAATGTTCAATAAAATATTTATTTATTTATTACAATACAATTACAAATTATATTCTAATTGTATACTGGCGGAGTAACTGGACCGTATGCTCGGTGTAGTGTCGCAGACCAGAGTCTCTGGTTGAAATCGAACACAAGTCCCTCACGCTAATAGTCTAGTACACTACCCACTAGGCTACCAGGGCACCCTCAATAAAATAAATCTAATCTATTATGTGTTTTAATGTCCTTATCCTATGATGAAAGTTAAATTCTTCACCAATTCAACTTCCTACATCAGGTTCAGCATACTTGTCAAGCATTAGAATTTTACTCTTAGATCCCATGAGAATATTGTGCGGTATTTTATGGTTTTGTTAAACGAAATGCTACATAAACCAGTTTGCGAACTCTTTCGACTTCATAAAATAAAATTGTAAGTGAAATTATGGCAAAAGAAGTTGACAAGGCTATACTTGAAGATATCGTGTTACTTCTTACTGAGGACAGTATGCCACTAAAGTGCTGCTTACAGCACGTTAATGACTCAATAACTTTTATAGGTTCTAGGATTGGTTTCATAGTAATAACGTTAGTGTAATAAGGTAACCAAATGAATAATCTAATCTTAACACAATTGAAATTTCTGATGAGGTATAAAACGGAAATAAGAAAAATAAATATTATACGAAATATAAGAGAATATGCTTATCTGTAGACTATAGAAATTATGCTTTAGCAAGATTTGATTTTTGATTTGATTTAATATCACTAACAAAGTTGCCTATAAAAATTATATAAGTCGGATAAAATCTAATATAAAGTCTAATCCTAAATTTTTTTACAAGATCGTAAATTCTAAGCATCGTTGTTCTGGTTACCCCAAACTTCTAAAATATAGCTCTATGGTTGCTGAGGATGATATTTTAATAAGTAATGCATATGCTGATTTCTTCTCATCCACGTATTCTACTATGTCTTATGATTAGAGATGAGCGATCCAGTGATTTTTGAAGAACGTTGTTCTCAGTGAACGTTATTTGTTAATCACTGTTCTTTAAAACAGTGATTGTGATCACAGTATTCCAAAAGAAAACAATAATGACAATAACGTATTTTATTAAGTCGTAAGAAAGAGACAACTAGATACATTCTACGAAAAGACTACTAAACAAAATCAAAGTGGTGTCATCAATGTTATTATTTTTAATGCAATTTTTTTTTATATGAAGTTTGTGAATTAAGTTTCACAGAAAGTTCATGTATAAAAGACAAAAGTAAATAATCAGCATCATCTAATAGTAATTCTGCCTCGCTCAAAATAAAATGAAATAAATTTGAGTATGTAACAATTTTGAAAGAACGACATTATTAGTAACTGTTATTTGGTAATTTCAATCACTGTAGTTACCAGTGAATTATCAATCACCGTGATTAAATCACAGTTTTGAAAATATCGCTCATCTCTACTTATGATACTGGAACTTCTTACCCTTATGCAACGAATCAATCATATGGGGTATCCTTTACATTTATTAATGTTGACGCAGTTTTTTCGAATTTAACATCACTAAAAAGCTCATTTAGTCCAGGTCCCGATGGTATACCGAGCTGTATACTACAAAATTGTTCATCATTACTAGCCGAACCCCTTACTACAGTGTTCAACGTGTCTCTTAAATCGAGTTATTTGCCATAATTTGGAAGAAATCATACACCATTCCTTTATTTAAAAGTGGCATTAGTTCGGATATATCAAACTACAGAGGTATTGCTAAAATTGATGCTATTCCTAAACTTCTTGAAAAAATGCTAAGTGATATGCTATACCATCAAATTTCGCCTCTTCTATCGCCATGTCAGCACAGCTTTCGTAAATCTCGATCATTAACAACTAATATCTTAGAACTCACCACAATTGTCAATGAAGGATTTTCGAATAAAATATAGACTGATATGATATACACTGATTTTAGTACAGCATTTGATAAAGTTAATCATAAAATTTTACTGCACAAATTATCACTTATGGGCTTTAGTGTTTCTGCTGAACAAAGAACTCAACGGGTCAAATTTAAAGATGTCACATCTAAAGTAATTAAAGTGCAATCTGGTGTTCTTCAGGGCAGTCATTTGGGCCCAATCTTATTCACTTTGTTTATCAATGACCTGCCTTCAGTTGTTTTGCATTCCACGGTACTGATATATGCTGACGACGTTAAAATAATTTAACACTGGATTCGACCTACTTCATGCTGACTTTTACAGTTTTATAAGTGGTACAAATTGAATTTGTTGGAATTAAATATTAAAAAGTGAAAACACATGACATTTTTTAGACACTCAAAGATTAATAAAAATTCTGTTTCGGATAAAGTTAAAACTATTTTGGACCTTGGTATACTATTAGATCATAGGCTCTACTTTCGGGATAAAATATCCATGATCGTGAATAAAGGTTATGGCATACTTGGGTATATGAAACGCTAGTCTAAGGAATTTGGTGATTCTTATTTAACAAAAGTGTTATTTATGTCTATTGTCCGACCTATCATATGGGACCCTTGTTATGCAGTTAATATAAATAGCAATGAATCAGTGCAAAAACAATTTTTAATTTTCTGTTTACGAGGTCTTGGTTGCAACTCCTATGAATTATCGCCATATCAGAGTGGACTAGCTCTGATTAAACTGCCAACTCTTAAAACTCGTCGTTCCATGATGAGTACTCTTTTTATTATGGGCTTAATACGAGGCGATGTTGATTCAGAGTTCCTGCTCAGTCGATTGATTCCTGTGTTCCTGTGCGACTTACACGTAATTTTGAACTGCTATCATTGAAATACTACAGATCAGACAATGCAAATAATGATTCCTTTAGATGAGCCTGTAAAACCTGTAATGAATGCTACCAAGTAATTGATTTCTCGGAGAGTAAAGATGTTTAAATTGTTAACTAAAGTTTTGTTGCATTGTTATAAAACCGTTATTGTATATATTGCATGTGGTCAGTAAGGATACAATTTATCTATTGTCGTTAAATAAATAAAAAAAGAAATAAATTTTAGTTGATGCAAAAAAAAATTCTGTAGATATGGTGTGTTACGTCCATTTAGACTAGCTGGAATGTTCTTGCGTTGTTAATGAAAAATTCAACACAATTTTTAAGTGGTTTTCTGGTTTTTCTATACGAATATATTGTATGCTGACTCTGCAAATAACCAATCGCTAATTGTAACCACACAACAAATTATGAAACAAAAAATTTTAAATCTCAATAAAGAAAAAATTAAAAAAATAATTTCAATTCTATGCTGATTACTTTTCAAATATTATTAATTGGATGCATATATTTATTGTTACTGTGTCTATATATAAAAAAAATGTTTGCTAATATTATTGAAAATATAATCATTTGAATAAATAAATGGCATTAATCATGTTAACTTACAAAAAAAAATTTTTGAACCTAAATTAGTTGCATTAAATCAAATAGAATACTTCATTTACTATCGATAAACATTTTTGTAAATTTAATTAAAGGATTATTGAGATTATTATTACTGTTATTATGCAAATTAATTTCATAACGATAGGTTTGTAGCATCTCTGCATTTTGAGACTTATTCGTATAAAATAAGAAAATCCCTCAAAAAACAATCATACATACACAATTAGCCGTTACAATCCTTCAGTCAGGATTACGGACTAACTCCTCACACCAGTCATGTTTTGTGTGTTACTTTTATATATAATTGACGGGACCTATGAAAAATATGAAAAAATATGAAAAAAAATTTCTAAGGTGACTTCCTCTCAGCAGATTTCTGGCAAAAAAACTCTGAGAGTAAATAAAAATTGCCATTAAAAGGGTTCTCAAAAAATCTGTTGTTCGGAGTCGACATTAAACTGTGGCTTCCGTACAAACAAACACAAAATGAGTGGTGTGAGAAACTAGGTCATAATTAAAATTAAAATGTTTTCATTAAAATAACATTGTAAGGCGTACATGTGAAGGGCTCAGAATTGTAAAATTGCCGTAGTCTAGTGGGTAGTGTGTTGGCTTATTAGGCGAGAGTCCGTGGTCCATCCATTGTCTCAGATATCTTAAACGAAATATGAAACAATATTTTCTTTGACGACTTCCTCTCAGCAGTCTTCTGGCAAATCTCTAAGATCTAAAAATTGCCAAGAATAGTTCCTCAAAACTCTGACGTTCGTAATCGACATTAATCGGTAGCTCTCGCCACTCATGGATAAAATTAACGCACATAAACATGGAAGAAGAGTAGTTTGTAATCCTGACTTAAGACTGAAGAGTTATACATTTATGTATGTATGTACATATTTATGTACATAAATAATTGGTCATTACAACCCTTCAGTCAGGATTATGGACCTAGTTTCTCACACCATTTATGTTGTGTGTGTTAATTTTATACATAAGTGCCTGGACCTATAGTTTAAAGTCGACTCCGAACGAATTTTATTTGCTCTCAGAGCTTTTGTCAGAAATCTGCTGAGAGGAAGTCAAGGACGAATTTTTTTTTCATATATTCGTTTGATATCTGACCTGGGATTTGAACCATGGCCTTACGTCTAATAAGCCAACACACTACCTGCGAGAATACTGCGACTTATTTATGTAACTACCGAAAAAACAAAAAATGTACAAGAGAGTCATTAATGAAATTGAATAATTTTACTAAATTTTTCTTACAGTGTAATTGTTATTTATTAATCAACCGAAGCACAGTTTTACTATTATACCGTATTCCTTGCAAACAGCATAAATATTATCTGAAGATATGCAAAATAAAATATTCGTGTACATTTCAATCTCCAACTTGAATAACTGAATATTTTCCTGAATTTTTTCCTTATAAAACTCGTTTGGAAGAAATGTGAAATCATTGGGAAAATATTATGAAAAATTTTAAAAATTTAAAGCCATAAATATTTTTTAAGAAGCAAGAAGAGGAAAAAAATAGATTAGTGGTCTCGTAATTAGCACACTCAACATTAGATCCTAGAGAGTGGGTACATTACATCTAAGATAGTTCAAGAATGTCTGTTGTTCCCATTTGGATTCCCGAACATGCAACAACAATTCCGACGTTCTTGATAAAGCTAGCACTACGAAAAATTGAAATGTTTTCCTACATGAAATTGGCATTTCTCTGGAGAGAGACAAATAAATGGCATCACAAAAACTGTATTCATTGGCAAAGCTAAAGCCGAATAAAGCACCCAGACAGATCTGGGCCAATATCGATGTATTTGGAACAGAATTTGTATTCAACCTATCAAGATTTCATGTAAGAAACCTCGGAGCAATGATAACTCGAAACGAGCCTTGGAGTGTTCACGCCAGGAGACTGGATATACCTTCACTTCAAATTTCTTTCCTCATCTAACGTTCCATGTTAACTAACCATTTAAATATGGCAAAAATCAGCTTAGGTTTACGACCTAGTTTCATACACCACTTATGTATGTTGTGTGTGTTAATTTTATACAATAGTGCTGAGACCTACAATTTAAACTCGACTCCGAACGACAGATTTTTGTGAAACTCTTCATGGCAAGTTTGTTTACTTTCAGAGTATTTGCCAGAAATTTGCTGAGAGGAAGTCACCGAAGAAATATTTTTTCATATTCCGTTTTGTTGGAGATCGACTCTAATAAGCAAAAACACTACCTATTAGACCAAGCGTACACTGAAAAATTTTTAAAATCTAAGAAATAATTTATTCAGAGATATTCGTTTGGGCCTACAAACTATAAACACTTCCAACAAGGCTTTCTGAAATCTGAGAGTTCCTTACGCCCTTCTTGTTGAAGCTGTGAAATTAGTCGCCATTTATTCAATCTATTTTGTATAAACACCATTTACGGATATATCATTCACCAACACATTCAAATATCAAAATTGTGTCATTAAAATTAGTTTTCTTTTTGGGTAAAATACCGTACGCTTTGTTGCTTTTATGATCACCGTAATTGTACTAGAAGTCTTCGGCAACTTCCTCGCAGCAAAGTTCTGGTAAAAACTCTGATTGTAAATCAAATTGCAATGAAAATTCCATCCATCCAATTTTAAACTGTAGGTCTTGGTATAAAATTAATGCACACAACATGAGAGGCGCGAGAAGCTAAATAGTAATTCAGAATGAAGGGCTGTAATAACCAATTATGTAATTATGTGTATGTAATATTCCAACCGGGATGCTTATTCTCAAAATGGAAGATAAATTCGAGTCCTTTGGTTCACTAATGATCGTCCAAAACCGACATCGACATCAAATAAATTCACGATCTGCCGAAAACATCAACGCTAGCTGTAGAATGTGCGAGATAATCCACGGCAGTTGATTTCGCGCCACTCATAAAAACTCGGCTTTTCGCCGAGCACAACTTGGCGAATTTTGCTTCATAACTTGGGCCTGTACTCGTACAAAGTTCAACTGACCCAAGAACTAAAGGTAGACAGCGACGTTTTATGGAAACCCTTTAACAACATATTTTAGAAAAGATATTTAGCGCTGCCAACAGTTTGTAAATTAACTATCCTAGGGCATTCAAGACATTTCAAGTGATTAAATGGATGAACTTGATTATCGAAATTGAATAATGAAAGCAACGAGTTTGATTTCCTGTCCGAAAATAAATAAAGAGAAAAAATCAAGACTTCATCATCAAACATATAACGAAAAACACATCGTACACTTTTTTCCAAGAATTTTTTCAACAGAAAAAACTCCCTGAATAGCAAAATACATAACAAAAATCAATAACGAAGAGATGCCTGTTGCTGTTTTCCATATCTTGCTTGTCCATCCCCAAAAGCGACGCCCTGATCTAACTGCTTTATTTTGTTGTTTTATTAAATTTTGCAGGTTGCGTGTTGTTCTTGTCCTTTACAGTGTGGAATTGACATGTGGTTTATTTTAAAACATTTTTATTACACCCATTTTTTGTCCTTACCTTGATAGGGGTTGTAAAAGTTTTATTTGCCATATAAACTGTCCTTTCGCAGTGTCTGTATTGTCTGTGTGCATATATGTTTGTAGTTGCGAGTACCTTGCTTAATAGTAAACATGTATAGAATTATTTCCAAAAATAGTAAAAGATAGGCTTAATTAAAGTTTTTATGGTATCTGCTACATATATGGAGTATTCTTCCAAGCGCTACATTAAATCAAATTAGGAATTAAACAAGACCTATAGAATATAATATCGTTCAAACGTTCGCCATAACTTATCATAGTAGAGCGCTTATGATGACTTTAAGAAGCACAGAGGTTTGTGTATTAGCATATAGCAGTGACTTAAGAAAAGTCCACAAGAAAAAGTGTAATGGAATGAAATCGCATTACGATGGTAGACAGTTCACATTATCTGCTCGTAAACTGATTCAAATCCTTTGTGCAGAATATCCATTGTGGTATGAGCTGTGAGACATGTAGCGCGCTGTATTGGACGGTAGTGGATCTCATGCGGATTGTTATCGTTCCGGATTTGTCCATTTTGTTTGTTGAGGTACTCATCCATTGCAGAAGATAGTTTTTCAATGAAGATAAAGGTCTCTTGCTAACTAATTCAGACCCCATTCACGCGTTGTCTGTGCTCATCAGTAGTTAGAATTATTGAAAATGGTAGTTGAATCAAATATTTACATTGTTTTTCGCTTTTTATTAATCATTTTTCACTCTTAGAATACTATAATTGTTTTCACCATATTTTTTTTTACCAAAACTTCGTCTAAACATTTGTGAGAAAGAAACAAAATTGGAAAAAATGTTATTAATAGAATCCACATGTGTGTGTAGGTTTGATTGATTTTTTTGTTGATTTATTTTATTTTCTTTCTATTGTTTTTGTTAACTGCCTGTCACTTATGTGTCAATGTAATCTAAGTGTCAAGAATAGTAAAACTTCTATAGAAATGTCTTGAAATGTGGATAAATTAAAAGAAAAATCCGTATACAGAATTTGCATTGTCTTTCCTCCTTATACTCTGCAGACATTCATAATTGTGCATTGCAAGCCTTCTGTCAGGATTACAACCTTTCATTAGAACTTGCAGCCTTGCTTGTAAATGTTGAAATCCAAATTCACGCTGTACTTTATATTTAATTAAATTTAAAATACATATTACTCATACGCATCATATTAATTGCACTAAAGGAATTAGTCTGAAAATTATGCAATAAGAAAGCTTGGATTTGGTTGTGTATGAAAATAACAGAATTGAATATCACTCATACGACACATATGTGTCATTATGAAGATTTTGTATTAAATTTTGTGAATGGGAGTGAATACTTAAAATCAAATTTTACTAAAAGTGAGTATAGATACATATATAGAATGTTATGATATTTGTGGATAGTTTTCCTGGAAGACACCTGATTGGGTTAGGCAATGGCCTTTGCTTTACCAAGTAGTGCACAGAGTCCGTTATAAGGGACTCTCGAATTTTCTACTATACCATATCCAAAAATTTTAATTTTTCAATAACAAATAAGATTTACTACATTCTTCAAAAATTCGATCTGAGTGTTGCGTTTTATGCATAATGTGGAATATCAAATTGTGAAAAAGGAAAATTCCGAATAGAGTAAGAAAAACTAGAATATTTTAAATATGATGTGAATTATTATTAGTTTTTGTATTTTATTATTTGTGAATAAGTATATTGACTCAATTGATGTAAAAAATTATGATAAAATGTAATACCTTGCTCGTAATGTAACGTCCCTTAAAAGGGACCCTGCGCACGTAGAGCAATTGTTGGACGATAATTGGGTAAACATTTTTTTCATATATATACCAACAATTTCCGAAATATTGTTTGAAGTGGAAAACCTTAACGACAATGAGCTGGATGGCGTTCCACATCCCAATAGATGGATCCGATACTGATATATATATAAAATTATGACGAGCATGACGAAAATCGTATCTAGCTGTTTCAAACGAACGTCTGTTCTTATGGAAAAAACAAACAATGAATATTCGTCGGAAACCGCTTTTCTTATTCATTTCGGCTTAAAATTATTATCTACAGCATGTAAAGAATTACAGGATGGCAATAAATGGGATCACAGTCACTGGGCATTAAATTTAATGGACGGTTTTATGATCCAGATTAATATATATGTGGTAAAAATTGCACAGTCCATTATTAAGAGATTTGGTGTAGTTTATGATGTAGTGCTTGATCACCTTTTAAAACCAATGTTCCACGCAATAAAGGATTCAACAATTCATAGAGCAGAACTTGCTATATGTCTCTCAGGTACTTGTTCAGATACTTGTTTTGTATCCGTTAAATTACTGCGGCACCTATTATCGATCGGAATATGTGGTTCAGGAACTATACGTGGAGGGCGAACAGAGAAATGGCTTCTTCGCTCATTCCCGGTTATGAAAAAAGAGGAAAGGGCATATACAATACATATATTGTTCATACGATGGAAGGATAATAATGTTGTCACAAATGTTACAAATGTTGATGCTAATTAAATCGTGCCAACGATTCGACGAAGGAAGGGGTTCTGTAACTATTTCCAAACCAAAAATGGTTTTTAATAAAATATGGCATTAGATGGACCTATTAGTTGTAGTCTACTGCTTGCGAATCAGGCATAAGAAATGGTGGTGGCCAATACTTGCATATCTCTTTGACGCCCCTCATTCTAATGCATGGCTGCTAAGGAAGTATCATCCCAATGGTCTGACATGTGTGTCTCTTCACATTTTTCGTCGAAATCTGGCTAATTCTTACCTTGAAACGTATGGTAACCCATGTGCAAGAGGTTTGCGAATAATTAAATTAAAGGCATATACACGATATGATGGTAGAAACAACCTTATTGAATATTCTAAAATTGGAAAATGATGCTGAAATAAACCAAATTTTATTTGCAACAAATATGAAAAAGGCTTTCATCACGAAGAATTCTTTAAAAGTTATCATATGCCTAGTGAAACTAATGCGCAGTGTCCCTTATGAGGGACGGCCTATAACTGCAAAACTATAAATTGTTTTGAATAAAATGTTTTTTAGACTATTTAATCACATCATTTTTATGGATAATTGATGAAAATTATATAAGGAGAGTGACCAGGGAACTTCATCCACTAATGGGTTAAATTTCGTGAATGGGAGTAGATACTTAAAATTTTACAAAAAGTCATATATAGAATGTCCATATATAGAATGTTATGTTATTTTTGGATAGTTTTCCCGGAAGACACGTAATTGATTTATAAGGGCCACTACCTTAAGCAAAACTACCTAATTACATTTAAGATCTTGATATGAAGCCGGAAGCGCTATAAATCCACGCTAAAAAGAGTTAAGCAATTGAAGTTAGAAATTAGTTAATTTCAGAATTTCGTTCAAGTCTCAAGTTTTCAATGCCCTGAAGCATTAATAAAAGCAATGATAAAAGCAAAAGGTTTGGCTTGCAAGCTTGATCCTCTAAAGAAGGATTTTTACAACAGATTAGATAGTCGAGAAGTCACCGTAGTCTAGTAGGTAGTGTGTTGGCTTATTAGACGCAAAGCCAGGGTTCGAGCCCCAGGCCAGACATCAAAGACAAAATACAAAAAGTATTTCTTCGGCGACTTCCTCTCAGCAGATTTCTGGCAAGACCTCTGAGAGTAAATAAAATTGCCATTAAAAAGTTTCTCAAAAATTTGTCGTTCAAGCTCGACTTTAAACTGTAGGTCCCACCACTCATGTATAAAATTAACACAGAGAACATTAGTGTTGTGAGAAACTAGGACGTTGTACAATGGGTCAATTCGACCTCCGGGTACTGTACTTGTATTAGTTGACAAGTACACGTCCTCTAAGCAACCTAACCTTAGATAGTCGAAGTCGCCGTAGTCTAATAGGTAATGTGTTGGCCTATTAGACGTAAAGCCAGGGTTCGAGCCCCAGGCCAGACATTAAAACAAAAATACAAAAAGTATTTCTGCGGCGACTTCCTCTCAATTTCTGCCAAAAACTATGAGAGTAAATAAAAATTGCCATGAAAAGTTTCTCAAAAATCTGTCGTTCGGAGTCGACTTTAAACTGTAGGTCCCGCCACTCATATATAAAATTAACACATACAACATAAGTGGTGTGAGAAACTAGCTCGTAGTTCTGACTGCAGGGTTGTAATGACCAATTATGTGTATTAGTTAGTGTAATTTGCCGCGTTTAAGTGTAAGTTTTATGAAATCTATATTATATATTAAGACTGCAAAACAAATCACTTTTTTAATTCCAAAAAAATTTTTGTTGGGTTTCAATAACTGTAATTTTTATGCCTCAAAATTGTATTCATGTAAGGATGTGATGAGAATAAACAAATAATATGAAAATACAATCCACCCTACAGAGCATAACATTTTGAATAAGAGAGCAGTGTATACATTTTGCAGAGCACGATACATTCGTGTCGATAAAACAGCACAAATGGTAAAACCATTACAGTAACTTATTTGATGTTTTCATTGAAACATTTGTATCAGTATTACGGACAACATGGTCGCTAACGGTTCGGTTTGATAGCATAATAACGCAAATAGTAATTCGTAACATATTATAAAACGTAACTTGAAGCAACAAGAAATAACAGAAAAAAGTAAAGAAAATTTAAAAAAAAATTATTAAAAATATTAAATAGCGAGAAGGCATAAAAATGAATAGAATTAATTGGTATTTTCATATGTAGAATAATTAGTGTACAGGATAATTATAATATGGTTTTCAAACGTAAAATTTTTAGTATCAAAACGGAGGAATATCACAGGGGAGGGGTCAAATACAATAAAAGCATAATAATTGCTCACAAAAAATTTATTTACAAAAAAAAAAATTAAGTTAGTAAAATCGCATACAAATGTGAACATTCTGGTCTTTTCTTGCAATAACTGTGAGAAAAAGAAATATGAACGCAAGAAGTGAAATATTAACAGTCAAAGAAGAAGAAGAAAATAAAAACACTGTACTCTCATACTCTCTTGCACTTGTAATAGTAGCAGCGATGTTTGTTAAAATTTTTACTCGAAAACAAATGCAAGTGTTGACAATATTGAAGTGTGTTTACACGACTAAATGTGAATGTCCCATCAGTCAGGATTACGACCTAGCTTTTCACACCACTGTGTGTGCTATGTGCGTTTATTTTATTCGAAAGTGGCGGTACCTAAAGTTTAAAGTCGATTCCGAACGACAGGCTTCTGTGAAACTTTTCAATACAATTTTATTGGCTGTCAGGGTTTTTGCCAGTAATCTACTGAGAATAAGTTGCTGTAGAAATATTTTTCACATATCGCTTTGTTCGTGATGTCTGACCTGGGGTTGGACCGATACCTCAAGCCTAATAAGCCAACACACTATCTACTATACTAAGAAGACTTGAAGTGTAACGTAAAGAAATGTTAAATGGAATGTAAAAGTAAAAATCAGTAACCCAGGATGCGCTAAATCTGAATCCGACCAACAGTCAAATACCGTATTTTTGAACTTTTTGATTAGCATATCTGGAAAACCTAGGGAAATGAATAAATTCTGAGGTCGGATTTAAATTCTGAAAACCAAAAACTTTTGAGTTAAAAATCTTGTCTACCGGAGTCATTATATTGTGTTACTCGTTTACTGGTTTAGATTTGTCGATCTAAATCAAAGGCTTACATTGCATGAGAGAAATTATTCCAGGGTACCATCTGTATTATAAGTATGAGAGTAAAAATCATTCGAAAAATTTTTTGACTTTACATGGTTGATACACCAAAACAAAGTAAAATGAATGCATTCCTGATCTAATAAAGTGTGACAGTTTTTGTAAAACTTCAAAAAAGCAAAAAAAAAAAGCTTAGAGTTCAGACCATAGTTCAAGTCCACGTCAGGGATCTCAAAAACAAAACGAAATATAAAAAAATATTTTCTCGCGGACTGCAGCTCAGCAGATTTCTGGCAAAAACTTTGAGAGTAAATAACTTTGCCTCTCTCAGTTTGTCAAATATCTGTCGTTTTGAGCCGATTTTAAATAATAATTCGCGTCAATTATGGATAAAATTAATAAAGCTAGGCGGAAAGCTAGATCGTAATATTGACTGTAGGGTTGTAATGACCAGTTATGTATATATGTATGTGTGCAACATTTTTGCTAACAGAAGCGATTTTTTTGGCACTGCGTACATTGCAAAGATGAATAGACATGGGCAGAATTTTAACGTTTTAGATTCTTCTAATTTTTTAACAGTCTCGCAATTCTTTACACAGAATAGCGATTATGACGATTTCGTTATTGCCCGAAAAGTGTGAACTACATCGAATGTAAGCTCCCACTTTATTTCTTCGTGTGTAAAATGTAAAACATTTGTTCAGATTCACAAATGGAAGATATTTCAGTATATAAATGGCACTTCAGATGACAGATATTTAACATATTGTCCAATGCATTTGAGGTTTTAATCTAATGCGTTGCTGTGGTAAACTTACGTGCCAAAGTTCTGCTTTATTTGTAGAGTAAAAAAAGTTTCCAAATTCTAAATAATTTACACCAACGCAGTGATTTTAAGAGAGACTTTATAATACAACTTTCGTTAGGCTTATCCAGCAAGTAGTGATGAATTGATCATGCCAGGAATTGAAAGTACTACTACTCACCTCGCGTTGATTGTATTGAGAACAGAAATTTTTCTTTATAAATTTTTGCTTCAAAAACTTTTTTGTAAAAAATAAAAAGGTTTAAACAAATGCCAAACATTTTGAAAATCTTTAAAAGACTAAAATGAAATATGAAATGAAATATTGGACATCATAAGGCATCTTTTTAAAACTATGACATGAAAACAAACAGCAGCAATAGAAAATTATCATTGTGGTGAACTAATCCAATTATTGTTAATTTCAATATGGAACAAGTGTTCGTAATCGAAACATTAAGTGGATGTGTACATGTATGTTCTACAATTTGGTATGTTGACAGAGAACAAAAGTGGATAAAGACATGAAAAAATAAGGGAGTATATATGCATGAGCACTTGGAAAGATAAAATAAATGCTCTGCCACATAACCAATAACTACACAAACATATTAATTTATCAACATCAGCAGCATACCAAAAAAGAAACCTTTTTTTTAAAGCATCACAGTAACCTCAAATGCTTTTGTTTTTAAATACTTGTAAATAAAAACTATGCGTGGGTACTTATTATCAATGAATGCACCAAGTGCATCTAAAACAAACACATAAGGATTTATTCAAAATAAGAAAAACTTATAAAACAAATCCAAAATAGAAAAAATGAATTTTAATGTGTTTAAAAAATCCTTCTTATGATTTAAACATAGGAAACATACAGTGAACAGCAAAAGTCTAGCTACCCCTATATAATTCAGCGATTTCATGAATTTTAAGAATAATATGTGAGAATTATTGAAGGCTTTTATATACATACACACATAATTGTTCATTACAACCCTTCAGTCTGGATTACGACCTAGCTTCTCACGCCACTTATATTGTGTGTGTTAACTTCTTATACATGAGTGAGTTTTCGGGTTTCCATGTTTATAAGTTCCCGTATCAAGAGTTTTTTAGATTCTTGATAGATTATCTGCTTTCCTAAACTATTTTTATATACTTTTTTCTTTTGAGTGTATACTAATTTAAAGTCGCCGCAGTCTAGTAGGTAATGTGTTGGCTTATTAGCCGTGAGGCCTCGGTTCAAACCATAGGTCAGGCATCTCCAACTAAACGAAATATGAGTAAATATTTCTTTGACGACTTCCTCTCAGCAGATTTCTGGCAAAAACTCTGAGAGTAAATCAAGTTGCCATAAAAAGTTCTCGAAAATCTATCGTTCGGAGTCGACTTTAAACTGTAGGTCCCACCAGTCATATATAAAAATTAACGCTCACAATATAAGTGGTGAAGGGCAAGGTCGTAATCCTGACTAAAGCGTTGTAAGGTACAATTATGTATGTTTACTAATTTTCAAAGATGAAAGTAGCAATTTATCTTAACAATTTAAGAAAGTAACAAACAAAATTATGCTCTAGTTGTAGTAGAGACAGTCTCTTCTAACACCAGTGCTAAAACTAATTGGTTGTATTACGAGCAGGCGCAGATGCAGCAAGAACTAATGAATCATTTTCATAGCCTTGACTGTAAAGGATTTATAATGCATTTCGTCGTTTTGATTTCTCAGATTTTTAGCAAAAATTTAACTGCGGCCGTCCACGCCACAATCAGTGGAGGCAGACTGCGTTCCATGTTTTCTTAACGAAGTAATGGCTTTAAACTGCACAGCATGCTGATTTTCGCAAACTTTCACACTTCATGTACATACATATTTCAACAAATATATTTGGATCGTACTAACCACTTAACGCCTTGATTTTATATATTTCTACAAATGAAATACACCCAACAAGAGAAATTTTTTTATCGTTTTTTCAAATTATTTTAAATTCTCGCAATTAAAATTATATTATACTTATGCAGATACTTTTATTACTTTTTTATGGCAGCTTCAAAGAGAAGTAAATTTATTCAAAAATTTATAAGAAATTTCATGCCTTTGAGCTATAAAATATAAAAGTTTAAATTATTGTTGAGTAATTGAGTGTAAATTATGAGTTAATCAAGATACAAAAGAAAAAAACTAAGAAAACTTTTGCTTTCAAATTCTATCGAATTCAGATACAATCTTTTATAGCAGAAATAGTAGAAAAAATGTTTAATTACCATAAAAGAAAGCAAAAGATTGAAGAAAAATGTTTGATGAAAAGCAATTGGGAAAAAACATGATTTTGTAGAAATTTATTCTATAAAATACAACCTTGAAGGAGACTCCGATTCAAATTTGTTTTATTTATGTTGGTAGTTTAACTTAAAAACCAGATATTTTTATTGGAAATAAATGCTTTATTAAGATAGATTTTTGGAAGAATGTGACAAATATCGTTAGTGTCCAGATCATATAATTCTTGGGCTGGCGACAGTCCTTCTCAAAGATATATAGACTGACGACGCCGGTAGTCCAAAATCCTACATAAATATTTTTTTTTCGGAGTGCAATAGACTCTATTTTGAGGATTTTGTACCACTTACAGGAATCAACGAAGTTGCTCATTAATGACGGTAGGGTAATACTATGTTCAGATATGCACTTTAATTGAGACAATATTCGGTTGAGTACAATATTTTAAGTGTTCAGGCATAGTAATATACGCAGTTCAGCTGCTTATTCAATATTCATTTGACAGTTGGTAAACAAAACAGCTGGTTTTTTCAACAACACTGATTTTTTTTAAAGTTTGATTAATTGTAATATGCTCTCTACACACACTTATAACAGTGATGCATTTTAAGTTTTACTCAAATTTATTACAATTTTAGTATTTATTTTAGTATTCTAGTATTAATTGTGACTTTATATGAAATACTGAGTTCAATAATGGCATTTATTGCGATTTACCCAATAAAGGTACATATCTGAACACCGTATAACCAACTCTATCGATTCAATGCAGTTCAAACGCTACTAATACAGATTTTACTCTAGCGAGATAAAGGAACTGTTTCCCAAAAATAGTATATTCTTACGTAGCATCCGTCTTTATCGCATGGCGCATCCGTTTGTGGTCGATTGACCAGTCGATCGCACACTGCATTACAGAGAGAATCCGTTATTTAGCCGGGTTATCCATATGTAAAGTTCCTACCTGCAGTGGTCTTTCCTGCCACGTTTCAAAAGTTTCAAATTAATGTCCAAAAATACTCTTTCTGTGCTTCTCCCTATAACCTACAAATTCTTTTAATGCCAACACAATGCATTGCAAAAAAAGAGGCCACGTCCTGAGTGTTGGTATTATAAAAAAACTAATAAAACGTTCTTTCCTTTGCAGGGAAAATTTTATTTAAGAAAATTTCAGTTTTTAATTTCTATTTCTGTTTGATAACATAGGATAAAAAATAGAATAATTGATAAACTATCTATGTATTTAAATTCAATTTTTTTATGATTGCAGACAACATTGAACGAGCAATGGATTGGGTTGCAACAGAACTAGAAGATTCCATCTCTACAAACAATGTAACAAAATATCAGCCAATGAATCAGCGGTAACAACCATGAAGTAAATTTAATGCCTTAGTACTCAAGATTATTTTAAATAAAATTAAAAGACAGAAGGGTCAAAAAAAACTAAAATCTTGTAAACCAATTGTACTCTACTGCTTAATGGGCGTATGCCAAGTACTATGGCAGAAAACAACAAATAAAAATAAATACATTTTATAAAAATAAAAATTAATTCTTTATTTAATGATCGCAACAGAAAAGTAAGTACGTAAGTGTTTCTGAATGTCTAGAAATATATAAAATGCCAGTGACAAGATATACGGGTCTGCTTTACATGAAAGCACGACTCTCTGGATATCAAAGCAAATGTAAAACTTTGGTTATGTAGTGCACCTCAGCTGTATTTAATTTTTTTGTTTTTTGTCGCATAGTGTCTTTCGTGTTTTACTTATTTTTGCAAATTTTTCAGTGTGAACTTAAAGTCTTTATTTAAAAATTAGACTTTAAATATCTCCTTTTGATTTATCTCATCTGAATGTTTGTATTCCTGTATTCTTTTGGACATTCGTTATTTATGCCCAACATAATACTCATATTGATTTTCAATATGATACAACATTCAACACAGCGTGTGGTAAAATAACAGTGAAATGTTTTTTTTTTCATGCCTTTGTTTTATATTTAAACATTTTTTCCTTTTTTGATATAGCAATTTTATGTTTCGCCGTGGTGTAGTAGGTAGTGTGTTGGATTACTATTCGTAAAGCCCGGGTTCGTATCCCAGCTCAGACATCAAAAATGAAATATGAAAAAAAAAATATTTCTTCGGCGACTTCCTCTCAGCAGATTTCTGGCAAAAACTCTGAGAGTAAAATAAACTGCCATGAAAAAGTTTCTCAAAATTCTGTCGTTCGGAGTCGACGTTAAACTGTAGGTCCCGCCACCCACGTATAAAATTAACGCACACAACATGAGTGGTGTGAGAAGCTAGGCCGTAATCCTGACTGAAGGGTTGTAATGGCCAATTATGTATGTATGTATGTATGTATTTTATGTTTTACAACACAATAAATGATAGGTAGAATATATTGCAAACTTTTATTAAAAAGACTTTTTCGGCATATTAATTAATGCGTGTATTTGTTGTGAACACATTTTTTGAAAAATTTATTATTTTTTTACAGGATGTGTTCCTACACCAAATAGCTGTATTTGTATTTTCACTTTTGAATAAAATACTTCCATATGTTGATATATACTCTATACAGCAAATGTCTAGGTACCCCAATATATTTTTAGCAATTTCATGAATTGTAAGCAATACTATGTACAAATAATTGATTTTTATTATATTGTACGAAAATGGAAATGGTGTTTTGCTTTTACACCGGTTAACATTAAAATTATAAACAAAAGCTACAAAAACAATGAACTTGTTTACGTGATAAACAAGTAAACAAAAATGCAAGAATAAATGTAAACAAAAACACACAAACAGCAATAATGAAATAATGATGTTTACATTTATATAGATCTCGAGAAGACGAAGTGCAAACATTCGCCTTCAAGAACATTCATCACACTGTTTACGTTGGAATATAAAAGGCAAGACAAAGCAGGCAACAAAGTTAGTAAAAATTCAGTCAGCCTTGTTTGAAGACTCGGTGTGTTTGAAGAGAATAGTCGTGATTTGAAGATGTCCGTTACAAAGACCTGTCGAACAATTGTTATTGCTTACGCAATAGAACGTAAAGAGCAATAACAAACAAAGCAATTGTTGTTGTTTACATCAAGTTGTGAACAGTGGCGTACAGAATTGTGTGAATAATAAAGAATTTTAATTAAAAGTAACAGCATATTTTAAACGTTTTTAAAAGGTAAAAACGTAACTATATTCATTTCATTCGTTTATTTCCATTCTATTGTAAAAAAAAAATTAATGTTGTTCAAAAACCATAAGAAAAATAAGGAAAAGTATCTGTGTTCTCTATACTCATAATAAATTTCAAATTCAAAGGGACAATACTTGAAAATGTTATCCCTTATATTTAGCAGGATATCCATTAATGTGAGGTATTCCATTTAACATATTTGGCATTGAATGTACCAGTTTTTTCTAGCGTTTTATGTTTACATGCGCTCATGAGCAAGTTTTTCAATCAATTTTTGTTTGAGGTATTGCAACTTCGTAACCGTTTTTCCAAATGATCTCCAAAATTCTCTCTTGTAGTCATATCCAGACTAATCATTATGTCAAATCACTATTGTCGAATTTCTGACATGATATTCCTATGAGATTCAAGAGCTTTTAGGGTATCCCAAAAAGTCACTGCTCATGCCACATTTCATATTTTGCGGGAGTGATTTGAAATTGTGTGATTTGGCCTCGTTAGTTTTTTTTTTTGTGGAATTTTTCCAATCATTAGGTGTATGGGAATAAGAAACAAATCACAGCAATTCTCAAAGCGAATCAAATTTCGTCTGATTTATTTGTTCCAGTCAGCGAGGGCTTCCAACAAATAAAAACAAGAAATCTGTGATATCTCACACTGTAGGTAGTCTGTTGGCTAATTACATGAGAATCCGTGGTTTAATCTACGGCTTGAGCAAAACGGAAAGTGATAAAATATTTCTTTCGGTGATTTCCTCTGTACAGTGTTCTGGCAAACACAAAATTGGCATGAAAAGATTATCAAATCTGTCTTTCGGAGCCGACATTAAGCAGTAGTATATACTCATTTTAAAAAAAAATTAACACACAAATTTATTGTGTGAGAAGCTAGGTCGTCTAAATATTGACTAAGCGATTGTAATGGCCAATTAAGGAAGTACGTAAGATATATCACCCACAATTTGGTTTTATTTAAATTTTCATTTCTTTTAGTTTCTTAAAATATCAACAAAAATTAATGTTCAGAAAAGAGCATAGCTACTGCATATATATTTTTTTAATTTTATTGTTTGTATTTATTGTTTTACTATTTTCTAAAGAAAGCTTCCAGTACACTTTTATGTCCTTTTTTATTTTACAAACTCAACATTAAAACTTTGTTTACCATGCATCTAATTTTGTAATATTTAAAATGACATCACTCCTCCTTTAATTTGCACCGAAAATATTTATGCACAATTTTCTTACCTCCCGCCTCCAATTAATAGGACTTAAAAGCATTTTGTACTCCACATTTTTTTCTGACGTCATTTGTTACTTTTTTCTTATAATAACATTTATGCGCACCTTCCTTTTTATTGGCATAAAACGAAAGAAAGATGAAGAAATACTCAAGTTAATGTTATGTAAAGTGGAAACACGAAAGCCATTCGCCACGAAAGTGTTCGTGCATGGATATAATATTATACATACATACATAATTGGTCATTACAATCTTGCCGCCAGGATTACGGCCTTGCTTCTCACTCCACCCATGTTGTATGTGTTAATTTTATACATGAGTGCCGGAACCTACAGTTTCAAGTCGTCTCTGAACGACAGATTTCTGAGAAACTTTTCATGTTAATTTTTTGTTAATTTCAAAATTTTTGCAAGAAATCTGTCGAGAGGAAATCGCCAAAGAATTAAATTTTCATATTCGCTTTGTTGGAGATGTCTAACCTAGGATTATTTTACTACTTACATACAGAGGTTACCTGAACCCTACAATTTTTGAAATTAAACGCGTCTCTGCGTGAGACGATTAACCTGTTTTTAAATGAGGCCAGAGAGCATACATTTAGAAAGTTTCTAATGTTTCTGATGTATTACGTTTAAGTATTCCTTTTAACTACAAAATTTGCTTGTTTGGCACAAGAAATATAATAAAAATTAATTCAGTAATCTCACAAAAATGGGAGAGAATTCTCTATTGTTTATCAAATTTTGACATAATTTAGAAATATATGTATATTCGGGTTCTTCGTATATCAGACATTATGCCAAAGCGCCAGTGTGAAAATTTACTTAGAAATCTCCATTTTTGCAACAATGGAGAGATTCAAGATGCTCCTAAAAACCGGAAACAACAATATATTAATGAGCACATTGAAAATTTGAAAATTGAAATTGAAAGGACACAATGTAGTGAATAACATCGTAATTAAATGGGGCTTCGGTCTGGTAGACAAAACATCGGATTCCACCAAAATGTTAAAATTTCATTACTTTACTATATCAAAAATTTAATTTGTACCTAAAATACTAGAAGCCATTAGCTTTCACTTAATTTTCACTAATGAAAAACTTTAAATAAATTGTATTACCACGGGGACATATTTGACCCAAGCAAAAACGGACAAGCCACTTATGGTTTTGGTAGTTTTATTTCAAAAAATAGTTTTTGCTCATCTAATTAAACATTCAAAAATAAACAGAATGATACAATTATTGCAGCAAATATAGAAACAATGACAATTCCCGCCTAGCACCTGATATATTCTTAAGTCTTTCCTGCCCATAAATTTTAAGAATGTGGTCCAATTATTGATTCCCAACGTCACAAAATTTACGCGTCGTTCTCGACGTAACCTTCATTCTCAATAAGTATACTTTTAGTCTAAAGTGATCTGTCAAATGACTTTTACCAATCTCAGGTTCTTTTTGGATGGTCTGACTCAGATCTCCGCCGTATAATTTTGCAAAAAAAGTTTATAAATCTGGCAACAAAAATAAACAAAAAAAAATAACACATGAAGATCTTTTTAAAATTTGGGATTTTGTGCCGATTAGTATTGACGGACAATGTAGTTGTTAAGGTGGTATTGAAATATTTATCGTGGAAGTAAATACCAGCAAATATGAGGGTCAAAAATGACTGAGAACATGTTTGCATTCGAACTTAAACCTCTTTAACCTTTTTGTTCTATGTAGTGTCATCAAAGATCTTCAATAATTTCAAGCATATTATTCACAAAAAGCGAAAAAAAAATAAAAATTAAATTGAAATGTTTTTCGCATTTAATTCAATTGCGTAAACCTTTTATAAATACGGTATTCCTCTGTACTGTAAATCCAGTACTCGCATATGGCCTTTATTTCGGACTTCTTTTCTCTTTTTTAATGTTTTCCTTCTTTCGGTTTATTTTCATTTTTCTCAAAATCCCTTTCCAACAATATGATAGAGAGGTAAAGTTTTACCTTAAAATTTGCATTTCATTGGAAATTCTCAATACCATCGCCGGCAGAAACAAAAAAGTCAAAAGTGAAATTGAGAAATAACTTATGCTGCTGATGCATCAGATTTTCCAAACTTTATTGTCTTTCTACTGTCACATGTGTTTGTTCATTCTGCTTGCTTGCCAATACACAGCTAACGTGTGCGATTTCCAAACAATGGAAGGAAAGGTTGATGTTTGTCTTGTATTGGTAGCCTCCCATCGTTCGAAAATCGTTTTGAGTTTCGTAAATCCGATCTACAGAAAATACCCTTAAATTTCATATAAAGGATAATAATAAAACTTTACTAGCATTGTCATTGGTAGCGAATAAAAGTTTTCCTTATGGGAAAACTTTTCAACGTATTGTTCGAAATTAAATGAAATTCGCTGTTATGCGTGGATGATATTGGTGGCAGCGCATCATATAATGAAGAAAAGCTCATCAATTGTCCTTTTAACAATAAAACCAATATTTTCTTTTGCTTTGCTTTTCAATAAAAAGTTTAATTAAACTTCTTCAATTATAGCGATTATTGAGAATTTTTTTCTATATAAGGCTGGTACGGTTTTTAAGGACTTTGGGTCCTTACAGTTTTCTTTGGCGGTATTATATTTTGAATTAATTTCATGACCATTGTAAGCAATTAAAGCATATCAACGTTATTAAAATTAAATTAAAAAATTTTTAATTACATAGGCCGACAGAATTTTAGAAGGTCAACAGCTTAGGAACTCTTCTAAGGACGCAGAATATGATCCGTATTGCTGAAACAATTCAATCGAGAGTCAATTGTTGTTATTATTGCCGTGAAGACGTGTTTTAGCATTACAAATATATGATCTATTGTACTACCTTTAGTGTCTGCTGCAAGTCTATGACTCTGACAAATTTCAAATATGATATCATGTAGCACCTAATATGTTGTCAGCTCTTTCCTGCCTCACAGATTTCAAGAAGGTGTTTCAAACCTTCATTTTCACTGTCACAAAATTTTCGTGCTTTGCTCGACATAACCCACATTCAGAATAAGTTGATTTTGAGTCAAGAGCGTCCTGTCAAATGACAATTACCAACCTCAGGTTATTCTTGAATAGTTTGACTCTGAAACTAACATCCTTGCAAGCTCATCTGCTTGCTCATTGCCGAAAATTCTCACATGGCGCGTAACTTTATTTTCCTATTTAGTCAATTCAGCTTCCCTAGAGAGTTCCGTAGTATCTTTAATTTAACCGTAGATCGAGCTTTATATCAAAAATGATACATTTCTATTTTTGATACATACGACTTTCAAAGGGATTCTTTGGTGTGTTGTGTTTGAAATTTTTTAAAATTATCAAAGATTTTGTGAAGTTTTATCGTAAATAATACATTGGCATTTGAGAAGGAATTGAGAGTTAAGTGTTGGATGAAAATAAAGAGTTTGAATTATCTGTTCCAGATTTCGATTGAAGTAGTGGTAGTGTATTATGTAGCATGTTAGCTTATTAGACGTCAGACCAAAGTTCAAACCACAGGTCAGACATTTCCATTTACACCGAAAGTTGTAATGACCGATTATGTATGTACATATGTACGTAATATTCCTGATGCTGAAGACTCCGTAGAAGAAGAACACAGAAACTCGTCTTATGAACTGAAGAACGTATTGGCAGCAATAAACATGACAATAGGATGTTTATCGCCAAAAATAGCACTACTGGGAACAGAGAACCGTATGCCTTTAATAGTTCGGAAAGTGAAAATATTACCAATTTTCATGCAGATTGCTAGCAGCTGTTTGCTGAAATGTTGTACAGTCTTTCTTACTGCTCTTCACATATTTATCTCACGTGACACACAAACATTAGAAAAAAGTGTTTCCTCCTATGTATTATTTCATAGATATTACGATAATGTGCTACTCGGAAGTGTACTTACAGCCATATTTGGGGATACCTAAATCCGGTAACATAGGGAGGGATGAAAGAGAGAGCATTGTTATTGACATAATCGATGTTCTATTATCTCACATGACGTTGACAACAAATTTTTTTAACGAAGTATAATAAGGGTTTGTACCATCAGGTTTCAGCCAGCACTCAAATGAGAGCGTTACTGATGAAAGTGACAATAAGCTGTCCCATCTAAACAATTGAAAATTGTACAAGAAAAATACTGATTCACTTCTGTCCTTAAATAGTATACCCATTCATCGCGCTTTGGCGATCATTACGGGTCATTGTACTTTTGGAAGACATGCCGAAAGACTCGGCATTCCGACTACAGACTTTTGCAACAGCTGTGGATCTGAGAAGCATTAAGAGACTGTTTTTCATTTTATGTGTCATAAAGAGACGGAAGTTTCTGAGCTCTCACTTTCTGACATCGTTGACCGAGCTTTCCAATATAAAGATTGCTGCAACAGTTAGATAAAAGTTTCCTAAAGTCTTTCAGACGCATCCACTATGGAGAGTAGGATTGAAAATTCTTTTCCTTAGCTTATCTAGTGATAGCGGAATGGTGCCATTTGATGGAAAGCTAACATTAGAGATTCCAACTATTATTTGATTATAATTGGCAAAGTTTTCCTAATTTAAATTCGTACTATGATGGTAAGCAGCACATAATTTTACGAACTATTTTTATTTGTAATATTTAATTGGATTTGCTTTTAGCTAAAGATATTCGTATTATTTTGAAATAATTTAATACCCAGAAAGCATTTCAATAATTCTAACAAAGAACTCAATTCAATTCAAACAAATATTTTACTTTTATTTTCTTACAGGTAAAATAATATACACCTTTGGTTATATACATGTCCAAAGGATTGATAGTAGTGGAACAGATGATATACAAACACGCGTTTAGAGATTTAACAGATAGTTTTAGTTCAGCCTTAATTAAAATACGATATGTTTGTATTCATTTCTTAAGATTTGAAGTTTGTGTTATTTGCTTTGGGTGACTAAATTTTATTTAAACTAAGTGCATAACAAGGATAATGAAAAGCAATCAGAATGTGGGTACCTGTAAAGCATAGTTTACCATTTCATAGCACAGTTGTGCAACGAGAACTCACACGCATTCTTGTGTTTTTTCATTTAGTTGTCGATCAGACTGCGGCAAGAACACATGTGCGGCGGATGCTTTATCATTTTATTTCAGAATGACACTCAAAAAATATTTTATGTTAAAAATGGGCTATGATATTAGCTGGCCGTTTTTAATTTTTTTTTATTTTGTCTCATAGTATAATTTTTTAAATTCTTTGGAATGCTCGCTTTTTTCTTTTAATAAAAAAATGGGTTTCTTATTCTTTTTATTTTTATTTATCTAAAAAAACATGGCATAATTTTTAAGCCAAAGATGGATAGCTTTATGTTCTTTTAATAAAAAATTGATTTTTTATTTTATTTTTATTTATCTAAAATTATTAAGCCAAAGTTATATAGCTTTACATATGTATGCTGATGAAATGAAAATAAAAATAGCGTATATTACTAACACTTTTCTATGGCTGTATATAAATAAATTCTCTCAACTTATTCTCTCTCTCTTACTCCCTAACATATAACCAACAATTTTTTGACGAACCCTGCTGTAAAGTGACAATAGTAGTAGTGAATCTCCCATTAAGCGCTTCTCATCTTTAAATAAAACGAAGTGTATAAGAGATATCATCGACATTTTATTCGTTTGAAAATCCTATTGATACCATTATGTGTGGAATATAACATCAAATGTTTGCTACGAATTCTCTGAGTTAAGTCCTTCTGAAAGGTTACATTTTGATGACTCTGGCTATGGCATCGGTTACGTTAGATTTTAGGTTTTTTGCATTCAGCTACGGCTTAAGAAAATCTCACAAAAAAGAGATAAAATCGCACGATGGTGGCCAGTTTACATCACATAAACGTGAGATGATCACGCGTTGAAATATAACATGAACTGTTTGCCACATTGCGTCGTCGTGTTGAAATTATGTATCCTTGCTATCCAGAAGGCCAGAGAGTAATAATCTCTTAAGACATGAACATAAACTCATTGTTGTTTCATATTTTTTATAAATATTTAAACCCTCGCGGGTTCTGATAAGTATCAAAGTCAAATATCATACAGAGGACCAAAAAAAACTGTCACTACTGAGCCCAAGGCGACTGTATTCGTATGCATTTGTAGGGCAAGGGTCTTAAGAAAATAATAGCCTTGTCGAAATACCTGGCAATAAAGCCTTTTTCTTTATGTATACAGTAGTCACTTTAGTCTAAGAGGTAGTGTATTAACTTATTAGACTTGAGGCCAGGGTGTTAAACTACAGGTCAGACGTAACCAAAAAAAAAATTGACTTTCAGCAGATTTCTGACAAAAATTCTGAGAGTAAATAAAAAGGTTGTGAAAGAGTTTCGCAAAAAATCTGTCGATCGCAGTCGACTTAAAATGAAGGTTCCGTCACTCATTTACAAAAATTAACACACACAACATAAGCGGTGTGAGTAGGTAAGTCGTAATCCTGACTGAAGAGTTCTAATGATCAATTATGTATAAATATTTAGCAGTTCCCTCTTGAGTTTATGGTTTCATTTTAAATAAATCATTTCCTCCTATAAGATATAACGAAATCAACTATTGAAAGAAGGAAATTAAAAGTCTGTTATTTAACCCAGGACAGTTACTGTTCGTGGAATCGACGAAGCTCGTTTACTCTTTATCATATAATTCTTTTATGTTTGACCAAATTTCGCTCTCTTTCTCAATAACGTTAGCTGCTAACAGTTCACTTTAGCTAAAGTTATCTTTAACTAAACCCAAATTTAACGGGAAGTTGTAATAATGGCCCTTAATATGTGAAATTCATAATGGAAACTACATACGTGACGTATGAGTGATGTCGAATACCATTAGTTTCATACAAGACCAAATCAAACAAATTTTATTGCATACTTTTTAGAGGAATTATTGTAGTATATGTAATATGATGCATATGAGTAATATATTTCAAATGCAATTAACTAGAAGGTATACCCATTAATTTCTATTGGATTTTTAAACATTTCGAATTTTTGTACAAGCCAACATTATGTAAAATTTTTTTCTTATAATCAAGCAATCTTAAAATTCAGAACCTTTTTTGGATCATTGTATTACATATTTTTTTTTTCGGAGATATCGTTAAGTGTCGAATGTTATTTTCTAAGGTTTTGTTTGGGGCGGCTTGCAGAGCGGAGGCATCGTTGGACGATATTTCTTTGAAAATGAGGACATCGCAACCATTACGGTCAATGGAGACACCTATCGGACCATGATAACCGATATTTTTGTACAAGTTCTTCACAGTATTGATAAGAACAATATTTGGTTTCTACAGGGTGGGACAACTTGCCACACATCTCATACCACTATCGATTTGTTGCGTCAAACGTTTGATGACCGTTTGATGGTTAATTTGCCGCAAGGGTGATGTCAATTGGCCGCCAAGAAGGTGCGATTTGACACCGTTTAACTATTTTCTGTGGGGAGCCGTTAAAGAAAAGTGTTATGACGACAAGCCAGAGATTTTTGAGCATTTTAAGGCCAACATTATTGATGCCATTGACGATATCATACACGACCTCATACACTCGAAAATGTGTACGAAAATTTGTTCCGATCGGATGAGGTACTATGAGGCCGTAGCAGCCATATGAATTTATTTTACAACAAAGGATTAAATTAGGCAAATTTCAATGTTTCTTGTTTTATTGCGTTTTTAAATTAATATCTTTAAGTGGTCCACCTTTTATATAAGAACAATTGACTACCGAATACTGATAAATTCAAATTGCGACTAATAATATCGTTATCTGTTGGGACCACGCAGGTGAGGTGAACCTCTAAAATTGTTAAGACGAATAGCTACCAACAACAAATGATCAATTTGAAGCATGCATTTAATCGAAAAACGACTAGAATGGGCAACAAGGTAAGGTTAGGTTAATGTGGTAGCTTTGATACTAAAAGCTCCCTTGAGCATGCATAGCGGCACGTTGTGACGCCACAGGTGAACTCAGTCTCTGTACTGACCAAGTTCCTGTAAACCAGGGAGAGAGAAGTTGGTCAGAGCAAGGGCTGCACATCAAAAGCACGACTATCCCTACGCTGGAAAACCTGCCCGAAAGCTTTATAAGCGAGGCTATATCCTTGACATCAATGGACGATGACAAGGGTTGGAGAGCCAAATAACCTATATCTGCAAGAGATGGCCATTGACAAAGAAAGTGGATAACAGTCTCCTCTTCCTCAGCAGATCTGCAGCCACGGCAGAAGTCGTTAAATGGGAGGTGCAATCATTCCGTGTGTCTATCCATAACACAGTTACCTGTAAGCATGGCCACTGTGAGCGAGATGATTTTACGACCAAGTTCAAGTAACTGATTGGTGCGCATTCTATCCATTGAAGGCCAAGTGAGCCTAGCGTTGGAGCAGGATTCCTCATTGATCCAGGGTAGGTTGGCGTCTTGGAAGAATTTCCACGCGATGGCCAGCTTGAAAGAGGTAAGTGCCATTCCTATGTTGATTGAAGCGAATTACGGAAGTAGTGCACCAGCTCTGCGGAGCACGTCGGCTCTGTAGTTTTCCGGAATGCCCGGGGACCTAGATAAGTGCGACACTGAAGCGCCCGGAAAATGGGCAACAAGACATGGCAAAGAAATTTTGACAAATTAATCGGCTTGTTTCAAAAGACGAACATTTTGATTGACATGTAAACCAATAATTGCCTAAAAGATGGAAACAATTTGAATGAATGTTTTTTACTTTCCTATTATAAATTAGTGTTATTTTATCAAAAACACAAGGTAGTTTCGATTGTAGTAGTTACTATTAACACATATAACTACATGGCCATCTTCATGGCAGTTATATACTCTCTAAGGTTATAGCTGAAGACTGCTAAGTGTAGATTCCAGATATTGTAGCTAAGGTCTGAATACTTATTCTTGGTCTAGTTAGCCATTACACCATTCACTAGACTACGGTGATCACTGTAATGTTCAATGGGCCTATTTTTAGAAAACTACTGGCAAAACAAATGAAGAAAATTTTAAAAGCTTGGAATGAAAAGGTTTGCACGTGATATACGTATGTCTACTCTCGCCTAAAATTTCCACCTCTTATATGCAATCTGAAGGAAACATTATCAACATGGATCTCCCACCAATCAACAAAACAAATCGAATATAGAAATAAACTCGCATGGATTTTGGCAACAGCGAAAATCTAGGATAGTATAATAAGATGACAATGCTCTTGAGAAGCTAAACACAACCGAATATGGTAGGGTACAAGTACATATATCTACAATAAAAAACTGTTTAGGCATATTCACACATGATTAAAATTGAAATGACTATAAACATGCAAACAAAAAATGTAATAAATATTACTAAATTACTATTCACAATGTAAAGTATTTAAAAAAAACTCCTTTTTATATAAAATTTTTTTTTATTAAAATTTCAATTTTAAACTGGATGACCAATAATTATTTAAGTTTTAAAAATCTGGAAAGAAGACAATTTAATTAATTAATTAATTTAATTAATCAATATCAGAAATAAAATTACTTACGTACTTACTTAATTAATCAGTACAGTCCTTTAGTTAGGATTGCGACCTAGTTTCTTACACACACACAACCATATCATGACAATTTTATTACACATACATGCACACATAATTGGCCATTACCACCCTTCATCCAGGATTACGGCCTAGCATCTCACCCGACTCAATTTATGTATGTTAATTTGTATACATGAGTGACGGGACCTAGAGTTTAAAGTCGACTCCGAACGACAGATTTTTGAGAACATTTTCATGGCATTTTTATTTATTCTCAGAATTCTAGCCAGAAATCTGCTGAGAGGAAGTCGCCGAAGAAATATTTTTTTCATTTTTTCGTTTGAAGTCTGACCTGGGAGAAGATTGCTGTATACTTATTAAGCATTCTGATATTGAATATTTTTTATACACCTTGTGACAGAGACAAAATTCTCGGGGATTTTCCCTGAAAACCTTTAATTTACTGGTCAGGACAGATAGACTGCGATGAAATTTCTAACGAATGTAATTTCAACGTCGGTCAATGAATGTCAGGGATTTCTTACGGAATTTCGGGCTACAGGGATTAAGAAGCTTGCAAATTTTGACATGTCACAGGAAACAGGTCACCGTTTGAATCAGTTGAAGTAAAAGTTATCCGCTCGTTTTATGGGAAGGCTCAATACCGTTTGCAGCATCTATTCTTACATGATCACCCTTCGTATAAAAGCGAATTTCAAGAGCCAATGACTTTTTATAGGCTTTCTTGGCATTCTTGTGCAGCAGCTGTGGGTTTAAGAAGAAGGAAATTGCTGTCTTTGACATCATGTTTCTGTGTTCAAACATGTCTTCAACATGCATTCAAATAAAAGCCAATCAAATTTATTTTATTTTATAATTTTTATTTTCATTGTATTTTTGTATTGAAATAGATAAAAATCAATACAAGATTTATTTAAATGTGAGAAACTTCAAAGAGAAAAAACAACAGAATTTTCCAACAACATTGAAAGTTTCAGGAGAAAATAAATTTTGACTGCATGTTAAAATGTTTTCGTTATCAACTGCAGAATGTTTTCTTTTTTATCTTCTTTTTGTTAAATCCTTATTATAAAAACACACTCAATTTGAGTAAAAATGCAATAAAAAAAATACCGTAGCTAAAGGTGTTATAGGTACTTTTTTGCAAACAATTTGTAGAATAAATTATTTGACTAAAATATGAAAAAAAAATATTGTGTCAAGAAATGTTGACAGCGACTTTAAGTTCTTCGAATTTTGTGGAGTTTTGTTGCAAAGAAATAAGCAGATTAGGATAACAATGATGGAATTGAGTTTATCGACATGTTTAAATTTATAAAGAACGTATATAAAAGAACATTTAAACTTATAATTCCACTTTTAAATTAAAGAAGTTATTACAACATGACCAGTTATAGAGTTTACAAATTACTACAAGGGACTTCAGAACTTTGACAGTTGATAACGGCCATTTGTAAAAGCTACATCTATGAAATTATTTGCAAAATAAAAATTAATATCGAAAATTTTACATAAATCTGTCGTTCGGAGCCGACATTAAACTGAATGGCCCAACACTCATGGACCAAAAGAACACACACAACATTCGTGTTGTGAGAAACTAGGTCGTAATCCTGACTAAAAGTTAGATGCTAGTTCGAATGCACTTGAGTTTGATTTTCTTTATATTGATTATTAGTAGGAATCTTTAAGAGTTTTTTTTTTAGAAGTCATGATGTTCAGATATTCTCAAACCGATGAGAGGAAAGACTAACATCATCTACATGTGGCGATTGTTTGCTGGATCAGTGGGAATAGAAGAAATGTAATCCCGTTTCGCAACTGTATTCATCTCGAGAGGTGCACATTCTTCTCCTTTATTTCGTACCCTGCATTTTGCACCTGTATAATGGTCGCGTATAAGAATAATAGTTTTCATAGCTATTACATTGCTGTTTACTGCTTCATATAGAACACCATTAGTTAAGCTCTTGTACAGAAGAAATAAAGCGAAATTTTCAAGAAGATTAATAAACACAAAGTCGCCGTTGTCTAGTAGGCAGTCTGTTGGCATATCACACATGAGGCAACTGTTCCCCCAGGTTAGACTACAGTCAGACATCTCCGAAATATGCAAAAAAATATTTCTAAGGCGACTTCCTCTCAACAGATTTCTGGCAACTCTGAGAATAAATAAAAATTGCAATGAAAATCTTCTCCACTAAAAAATTTTTGTTCGCCGCCGACTTTAAAAGAACACATTTGCATATAAAATATTACTGCATATATCATGACTGACGTCCGGATTGGAAAAGAAAAGATAATTGACGCAAACTAAGTTGATAGACTACGTGGAAGTCGCCGTGGTCTAGTGGGTAGTGTGTTGGCTTATTAGATGTGAGGCCTCGGGTCAAAACCCAGGTCAGTCATCAAAACGCAATTTTAAAAAATATTTCTTAAATTAACGCACACAACATAAGTGGTGTGAGAAGCTGGGTCGTAATATGTATGATGCATGTACATATGTCCCTTATCCCAAATTTGACAATTGATAACAGACATTTTGTAAAAACTTATTTAATCCGTTGTTTGGGAAATGTGTTTAAAATTTATGTTCAAAATGTAAAGATTATAAAAAATCCCTTAATTGAATGAAATTTTATTGTAAATGGAATTTTCTTAAAAACCCAAAAACACCTCATTTTTAACTACATTTCCCTTCGGGGAAAAAATAAAACTTTTTATGAGTTTTTTTTTTTTGCACAACCCACACTTTCTCTTTCACCAACTGTTGAAAGTAAAAACAAGTAATATTAAGCAAGGGGAACAAAAAATTATCATCCAATTACTGCATCTAATTTTAATGTTAAAATTCAATTAAAAGGCTGTCACTTACTACTACTTACCTTAATAAAGAAAGTAATTAATTTTTGTTACTGGGTTTTCAAACATATTAAATCCTAAAAAAGAAAACAAAACGAGGTAAGAAACATACGATGGAAGGCACTTTGAAACCAAAAGTACCAACTTTATTTCCAAAGATTTGCTTCGACATAAAAGATTTCCTTTGCTATTAATTATCTGTAACATTGAATTGAATCATATAAGAAAATAAGAAAATAAATTAAAGACTGAAACGATAAAAACTTATTGTTTAACTGGAAGAGATAATGTTCTTTTGAAATTTGTTGAAATTGTTTTTCTAAAGTAGTGTTCGTAGTAGACGTTTTCAATAATAAATAAATATGACAATCAAATGCATTCTGTATGATGATCTTTAACTTCTGTTTCAAGCAGAAGTCTTCCGGCCCAGATTTCTCATACATCTATTAAAGTGTTTTCCAATGCCTTCTCGTTAATAACATGGTATTTACGTAATTAAGTTCTCTTAAAATCCCACAAATGTTGTATTGGAGAATCCGACCTAAATAAAGTCTTTTTTGTATTACAAAATAACCATTCTTGATATTTGAGGAGAGTAAAACAAATTAATTTCAAAAACATTTAAACTTGCATAACAGATGCTGTTATTAATACTTTATTAAAAATGTTAGTCAATTCTACTACATACATACATACATTACGACCCTAAAGCCAGGATTACGAGCTAGTTTCTCACACCACTTAGGTTGTGTGTTAATTTTATTCACGACAGATTTTTGAGTAACTTTTTCATGACAATTTTATTTTCTCTCAGAGTTTTTGTCAGAAATCTGCTGAGAGGAAATCGCCGATGAAATATTCTTCATATTTCGTTTTGCTGAAGATGTCTGATAAGCAAACAAGCTACCTACTAAACTACAGCTTCAATGTACTTCTGGTTCGAAAAATGTGACGGTTTTTTCAAATTTTATACGGCAAGAAACACCATTACAAAACTGTTCATGTAACGCATAAGACGACAGCCTGCCAATGCATGTACGGCTTCGTACATCAGTTGATTGGTTTTCTTGAGTTAATAGATAACAAACACAAGAAAGTTTTACATTACTTTCGAAGACTAGTTGCTCTTTTTGGTATATGAAGTAAAATTTACTCACAAATTTTCAATTGGATTTAGTTTATAATAATAATATAATAGTGTGACGTTTTTACCCTTTACATACATTTAAAATATGAGCTCGTAGATTGCAAATAAAAATAAAAATAAATTTGTATTCAGTTTTAATCAGTTTCTTTATTGTTCGCACAATTCTGTGTACCACTTTTCACAACTTGGTGTAAACAACAACAATTGATTTGTTTGGTTATTCCTCTTTACACTCTTTTGCGTAAACCATAAGGCCTGGTTAACCCACAGGTTTCTGAAACATTTTTGGTTCGGACAACATTTTTTATATGGAGTTTGACGTTTCTCTCAGAGAGCGAGAGAAATTATTTTGTGCGAACAACTCTCAGTGTGAATTAAATTAATTTTAAATTTGGTCCGAACCATTTTAGAAAAGGTTGCCACACCATAAGAAATTTATACAATACACCAATATTTGCAGAAGTTCATCGAAAGGCCCAAGGTCCATGCGATGAAAATTTATAAATGAATCTACGTCATTTAAACGCATTTCGGAAAATAGTGATTGAAAATACCCTTTGGCTTCTCTTTGTTTCAAAAGTGGTCTTACAGCCGTCCTCTTGTTTATCTTTGATTTTCATTTTTCATAAATATATTTTGCAAGTAATTTTACTTTGGTCACTCCAATAGCGAACAAGAGTAGCAAATGATTTATATCCATTTTATCCATCGCAGAACAAGATGTTTTTATTCTTACCAAATAATTCACCACAAATACTGTTTATTTTTTGTTATAAATATTAATTTTTTATTTCTTTATTTTGACACAAATATAATTAACTTTCTTATACCCCATTTACACTATAGCGAAATCTAGATTTGAATTGAGATTGCGAGCCAAATCTAGTTGATTTTAACTAGATTTCCCATACAAAACAAAATCTACTTATTTAGTAGATTTCGGCAAAATCTACTCAAAATCTAGTAAAAATAGAAATGCAACTATGTGTTTTGCCAAATAGTACTTAAAAATACAACGCTGAATAGGAAAAATGACAATTCAATTTAAAAACAAAATTAATAAGATAAGTGCGGCAAAAATTTTCATGGATGTTAGCTTTAACCTCTTCACGCCCTTGGCCACATATGTGGACGTTTAATTTTTTATAATCATAATTATAATAATAATAAAAAAACAAAAATTTTATAGTAAGTTATTGACTACCAAATCATGCAACAAGAGAAGTAAACATTTTACCGTTTGTCTGCACTGAAGATATTATTTCCGATGCATAGAAACATAAAAAAACGTGAAATAATTCTTCAGCAATCTGTTTTATTGGATTATATCAACAAATCGTTAATATTTGAAAAAAAAAAAATAATATCAGATGCATTTAATATAATAAGTTTTACCATCACCACCTAAAAGATCTAAAAGCTGGACTGCAGTTAATCCTGAAATTAAACTGGACGGTATTGGTCATTATCCTAAATACAAGGAAGTGAAAAATCTCCCCAGATGTCACGACAAGAATTGTGTAAGACGAACTCTCTACATTTGTGAGAAATGTTAAGAATATATATGCCTGATATGCCCGGAATGTATGAAATCATATCACACATAAATTACCATTAACGCTCAGTGGCCACAAATGTGGTCGTTATTCCTTTTTGTGAATTTTCATTGTTTTTTGTTTTCTGAATTGCTATTTAAATAAAATTAATTAATTTAAAAAGAAAACAAATTTTAATCATGTTTTTGTCACCATAAAAAATTCGTCCCTGAAGAGGTTAAGAATAATAAATAAAAAGTTTGGCGGCTTTTCGACGAACAAATATGAAATATTAGGAACATCTTGCTCCCAGAATGACCCATTACGAACCTGTATTAAAGTGCGGTTTAATATTTATATATTATTACCTATATGCTTACGATACTAAATGTCCTATATTTTTCATTATTGTTTGGTATAAACTAAATTTGCAAATATTATTATTTTCTTTTAAATTTCAGTAAGCTGTTTTTGTTATTGAAATGAAATCTTGCTACTGTCAAATAAATCCAGTGTAAACGATCTAGATTTTGAGCAAGATTTGAAATCTAATCTACTAGATTTCGCTGTAGTGTAAATGGGCTATTAGGTTTATGCACATATGTATTCACGTCATTTTCAATTAAATATGGCAGCACTGTTTTTCCGAACAAAGTTTCTGAAATGGGTGAATCATGTTGCAGAAAACTCTCAGTAAACAAGAAATTTCTCCGAACCAAACATGTTTCAGAAACTTGTGGGTGAACCCGGCTTAACAATTACTAGCCAATTTGTTCGATAGAAATTTATAAAGGAGATCTTCAAACACAGCGTCTTCACACAAGACTAACTGAATTTCTACCGACTTCTTTGCCTGCTTTGTCTTGCCTTTTATATCGCAGGGTAAACAGTCTGATGAATACTCTTGAAGGAGAATGACTTCGCCCTCTCGAAATATCTATAGCAATATCTATCCATTTTCGTAAGAATAGAATAAAACAATAGATCATAAAGCAGTTAAATAAGTTTTTAGTAAAAACCTTGACTTCAATTTATTCTCACACATAATTACTAAAACCATGTATTGAAAAATTATTTTAAATCGTTATAGTCAGACGTCGGCACCAATGTCCCCGGGGCCGAACATCTTCGGCTTTTTACACACATAGGACACAAACATCTACAATGTTCGTTAAAAAGAGCGTAAAAATGAATTCAGTTGCTTGTCACCTTCTAAAGAATAAGGTTCCTGTCGCTTTTTTTCTGGTTTCAATGATACACACAAAAAAATAGATATTACAGTAGGATTCATTAATATTCAATGAGATTCACTAATAAAAATGAGAAATGATCTCCATTTTTTGAAGAATATTTGGCAAGTTAAATACACACTCTTTAGGGATTTGGTGCTGTGAATATTTTCTATATTTTCCAGTACATATATATATAAGTGGGTTAGAGTTGAAAATATTAGGTTACATTTGAAAATATTACTAACACTTTTCTGCTTTCTAGACTCACATTTTTATCATGTTCTTTTTGTGCCGACGTCTGGTTATAGTGCAACACACATAATTTCTTTAGTTTATACTACGGCGTATGAGTGATTAAAAATTCGTATTGCATTTCGATATTACTCTTACGTCTGTGATTGCATTGCCGATAAAGGCAAATATACATACAGTGATGTGAAAAATAATAAGGACAGTAGCCACCCAAACTTACATTATATTTAAAACCGAATAAAAACTCGAAAATTATTTCTTGTTTAAACGACTTATTTTTTCTTAAACGGTAGAAAAAAGATTAAGAACAAAATATTTGCTATTCCTATAATATATTTTGATTTTTTTGTGATTTTTTATGAATGTATATAGTTTTAGGTGTGAAAAAAAATAAGGACACTTCATGAAATCTTAAAGCTATAACCAACCTAAGTAAAACTAAATAGATATTTATACTGAATATTGTTGCATGAAGCATTAGTGCCACATTAGTACTTTGTTGCGGATCCTTTGTTATCCAGAACAGTAGCACATCTTCTAGGCATTGAGTCGACCAAATTTTGACAAACATGTAGGGGTATTGCGTTCCACTCATCCTGTATAACATTCCAAAGCTCGTCGCAATTTGTTGGACACTTCCCCTGATTGCCCTTTTAACTTCGTTCCACAAATTTTCTATTCGGTTCAAATCAGGGGACAGTGCTGGCCATTCTAAAACATAAATTTTTTTGTCCATGAACCACTTCTTTGTGTAATTTGCCGTATGCTTAGGGTCATTATCCTGCTGGAAGATCCATTTTCTTCTGAGGCATACGGCAGCATTGTATTTTTCAAAATTTTGGTGTAATCAGCCGATTTCATTACATTCTGGATACGATATAGAGGACCCACACCATAATAAAAGAATGACACCCATACTATGATGCTACCACAACCCTGTTTTACCGTCTTTAAATTATATTTTGGATTAAATATCCATCAAGAATTCAATCCAAAATATACTTTAAAAACGGTAAAAAGGGTGGTGGTAGCAGCATGGTGTGGGCCCTTAGTACCGTATCCAGAATATAATGAAATCGGCTGATTACACTAAAATTTTGAAGAATACAATGCTGCCGTATGCCTAAGAAAATATGCCGCTCAAATGGGTACTTATTTTGTGATTCTTGTATATGTTGAGTATATTGAGAGTCGAAATCAACAACATCGTACGTGTCGTTAAGTAAGAATATGATGAGAACTTCAAACTTTCAATAAGTATCAGAAATTATGAGTATGATTCGATCCTTGTCATCTTTTTGAATTAGCATCGATTCTACTAGGGAGTGTTGGTGTCATTTCACGTCCTGTAAAACACACACGCACATTATTTGAGAAACTGGCCTGACAAACCAATAACTATGGCCATATGTAGTTAAGAATAAAAAAAATACAGTTCCGGCTGGTTTATTATAATTTTTTTTTTTGGCAAGTTTTCAAATCTGGCATACGCTGAGTAGCACGTAATATCGTTGTGTTGAAACTACATATCGTTGGTGTCTAGATCATCCGATTCAGGCATGTAGTTGGTAATCATTGACCCGTGACTATGGCCATCTATGTGATCGATGACCCAAAATCCACACCAAACAATATATTTTTGGAATTCATTGAATATTGGATACGAGTAACTTAAGTACGTATTCATATCAAAATTGTTCCCCAATTTAAAAATTATTAGGAGACTACTATTCTGTTGTTCTCAAATACATTTTAAGGAAGTTTATAGATGAAGATTTTTATCAAAAATATTTATTTTTATTGGTTTTTCCTTCATCCTTAACAACCGTTCAACAGAGCTTGGAAATAAATTTTAAAACAGTGTGAATATAATTGTTTTGATAGGAAATGACAAATTCCTGCTACCGAAATTGTTACAATTTCTTACGACACAATTTCATTTAAACTCTGAGAATAAATAAAATCGCCATGAAAAAGTTTCTTAATAACCTGTCGTTCGGAGTCGACTTTAAACTGTAGGTCCCACCACTCATGTATGAAACTAACACAACATAAGTGGTGTAAAAAGTTAGGTTGTAAACCAGACTGAAGGGTTGTTATGACCAATTATGTTTTTATATGTATATGTAAATCCACGAATACACGGGAAATACTTGGTTCGAAGACTTAAAAATGTAACAATATTTCTGATGAATAAAATTCTAAAGCTGAAGAGCCATTTTCTTAAGAAATCACTGTATGAAATGTAGTACAGTACAGTTTATAAATTCAGTATAGATTGGATGGAGTGATAATCATATGAATACAATACTTTGGTTAAATATAAACTTTTCATTATTTTTCTTTAAATTTGAAAATCTTTATCCCATTTGCCATTGTAAAGCCTTTTTATTATTTTATTAGAATGTTTGCACCTTAAGAAATTATTATGAAGGAATTTGTAAGTACGGCACGTACAAAACAAATCGTTTAATTATAATATATTCTATACATTTCTAGTATTTCTTTTTTTCACTTCATTTAGTCGTTTCGTTTATTAGCTTATTCTAGATTTGTATAGTACTACGACATTAAATTTGTTGTTCATTTGTCGTCATAGTGAAGACAGCAATAGACGACTGTAAATATTTGCAAAAGAGAACAGAAGAACTTTTAACGGAAGAAATACAAATTCAAGCAGAGTGTGGATCAAACTATACTACTATATGTGCGTAAAGCATGTGTGACGGAAATAATTTGTGGCAAGATTGTGATGTAAGAGGAAATAACATAAGGTATGCCACAAACTACACGCAAGGAGATAAGATATACAATATATAAGCAAACATTATGAAACAATTTCGTATGACAGATTGCTTAGATTGTCTAAAACATATAAAATGAAATAATTCTGATAAAAGAGAAGATTATAAAGCAATTTTGTTGAGTGATAATTTCAGTAGAAAAAAGTTTTAAGACAATACTTTAATATAACATAAATCGATAGTACAACGCTTGATAATCGAATTTCGAAAGGAGTGTATTTTCTTGTCACTTAGAATTCAGTAAATAGAATATCTAAACTCGAAGTCATGGATTTGTTAACTGTTTGAAAAATGTTTTTAATTCGTAAGCATTGATGGCAGTCTATCTCAGATTTGATTTTCGGCATACATATAAAAATAATTACATATATACATAATTGGTATTACAATCATAGCTGCCAGATTTGACGATTTATCGTCATTTTCACGATTTTTACCTCCAAAAATATCATATTGACGATTTGACGATTTGATTTGATTTTATAAATTCGACTATAGCTCTAATATTACCATCGGAAGAACAAAAGCAAACGCTGTTATTTTTTTTTTCGTAATACCAACACTCAGGGGATGGATGGCATTGTGTTTGGAACAATGAAAATATGTTATGGTAAGAGGAAAAGAGAGAACAGTGTTTTTGGATACCAGGCTTGTACATTTTTATACCATAAGTAACAGGAAAAACCTCTGCAAGAATTGATTTCCACATACGAATAGTCCGAATAAAAATTGTACTTTTTCTGTAATGCAGTGTGCAATCCACTGATCAAACGAGCACATACGGATGTCCTGGCCGAGGAAGATGAGCGTTACGTAATAATTTATGATTTTCGGGAACAAATCCTCTTATTTCTTTCGAGCAAAATCCTTTTGTAGTAGTGATAGAACAGTGAAACACAAACGACATTGCAACGATGCTCTAATGATTCAATGGAGTTGGGTTCACTAACGTCATTAACGAGGTACTACGTTAAGGCACCGACCTCATAAATAGTATAAATAAATAATGTAAATAGTAAGATCATATGATAAGATCATAAGAAGGAACTGAAGCAACTGAAAAATGTGTAGGTTGCAGCCAACATTACACTGAATTTCCATGCTCAGAATGTCAAGAGCTTCTGACTCCTTAATATTTACGCCCAGATTATAATAAATCAAATAAATAAATAAATAGATTGTTTAAACCTTAAACAATTTTTTCTGGAAATGATATAACATTTCTCCATTTTTGGAAAAAAATTAAAAAATGAAGATGAGGGACGCTAGCTTTTAATTTCTAACAAATATTTTTTAAATGTTTCATTGTTGAACACAGATATGTACATAAATTGACTTTATATGTTTTACTACAATAGAAATAGTTTTGGTTTTTAAAAATTTTTAATTTATTTATTTATTTTTTCTGACGATATTTTGACGATTTCAATAAATGTCTTTGACGATTTTGACGATTTTTTCTTAAATTTTTAACGATTTGGTGCCTCATGTATCTGGCAGCTATGATTACAATCCTTCTGTCCGGAATACGACCTAGCCTCTCACACCACTTATGTTGTGTGCGTTAATTTTATGCCTGAGTGGTGGGACCCACAATTTAAAGTCGACTCCGAACGACAGATTTTCGAGAAGCTTTTCATGGCAATTTAATTTGCTCTCAGAGTTTTTACCAGAAATCTCCTGAGAGGCAGTCACCGCAGAAATATTTTTTTTCATATATTCGTTTTGATGTGTGACCTGGGAGTTGAGCCCTGGCCTTAGGTCTAATAAGCCGACACACTATTTACAACAAAAATTATGTTTCGAATTCATGGATTTGCTAACTGTTTGAAAAATGTTTTAATTCACAAGCATTGATGGCAGTCTTACCTCATATTTGATTTTCGTCATATAAAAATAATTTCTGTTAACTTAAACCGAAACATATGTCCTGATATTTATGAATTAGCTGTTCCGTATTGTAGTGATAGTTAGGTTAAGTTAGGTTAGGTTAGGTTGAAGTGGTAGCTTTGATTAGCAAAGCTCACTTGAGTACAAATAGCGGCCCGTTGTTATGCCACTGGTAAGCACAGTCCCTGTACTAACCGAATTTTCCTAAATTAATCGAAAAAGTTTATCAGCGGCTGCACATTAAAGCGCTTTTAATGGGATTAAGCTGACAAGGAATGCAGAGCCAAATAACATAAATCTGCACCTCGCATTAGATGGGCATTGACAAAAAAGTTTATAACTGTTTCCTCCTCTTGAGTAGTCCCACATATTCAGCAGAAGTCATTCGATGAGTATGAACAGTTGGTTTGTACGCCTTCTATCATTCGTGGGGCTCATTGGCTTAAGATATTAATCGAGAACAGAATTTAATCGAGGAAGTGTGCCTTCTCTACCGAACTCATCAGCCTTACAGTTGCCTGGAATGTCCCTGTACCCAGGAACCTAGACAGACGAAGCACTGAAGCGCCCAGAGAGAACACGGAGACAATGGCGACACTCTCTAACGAGATTAGAATTGGTCTTAACGCTCGAGGGCGGTGAGAGTACTCTTCTCTATTTTTAAGGCTTTTGCATCAAATACTTACCATAAATTTGAAAAGATTCGTTGATTATAATGACACTAAAACCTAGAAAAGATCATGCAAACGTATGGTTATATAGACTCACAAATCTTTTGAAGATTTATATTATTATTAATTTGGCTACGATACCAAGTAAAGGTATTAATTTTATTAATGTCATCCATAAAGACTGACACGAAGACACATTTTTGGAAAAAAAACATACCTTAATTTATAATATGACCATCCTCCTGCTCGCGACTTTAGACGTTAAAAACGCGTTTAACAGCCTTAGATGGAGCGATGTACTGAATACTTTGGAAAACAATTTCTCTGTGCCACACTACATTCTGGCCATGATAAGCAGTTATTTGACTAATAGGCAGCTGGCGTATAACACAAGCTCGGGATCAAGGGTGAAACAAATAACATCAGGAGCGGCACAAGGATCTATCCTCGGCCCCGAGCTGTGGAATATTAGCTATGACGGAATTCTGAGAGAAGATATGCCGGACGGAACTTTTTTGGTTGGATACGCAGACGATATCGCAGCTGTTATCACGGCCAGAAACACGGAAGATGCATAACGAAAATTGAGACGTATTATGCTAAGGACGAAAACATGGCCTAGACCTGCCCAAAAGATTGTGGGACAGCTCAGCAGACTAATGGCGAATATTGGAGGCCCGCTACCGGCGAGAAGGAGGCTCCTGATGGAGGTTAGTAACAGCATTATGCTTTATGGAAGTGAAATTTTGGGCCGAAGCGCTGAATGTTAGAAAGCGAGCGTACTCACTTATATCGGTACAGAAGACGGCTGCATTGCGTATCACTTCAGCGTATCCGCGCCAGCCGTACGTTGTGATTGCAGGTACAATTCCCGTGGATCTGCAGGCCGCAGAGCGGATGGAGATTTATAGGGCGAAATTGACCGGAAGTTATACAACAGGTTCCTTCAGGCAAAACACCATCCCAAAATGGCAACACCAATGGGATGAAGAGGACAAGGAAAGGTGGACGGCGAGACTTATCCCGGATATTGGGCTATCGATTGGACGAAAAATCGGAGAGTTGAACTACTACACTACACATATGCTATCGGGGCATCGGTATTTTAGAAAGTACCTACATAGAATAGGCAAGAGCGCCTTTACGAAGAGGAGGAAGTAATTGATGATGCAGGGCACCCTATTTTCGAGTGTGCACGCTGGCAGAGCTATCACTCTGAACTGACGTCAATAGTTGGAACGATCACGGCCGCTAACATTGTCGGGGTTATGATTGCTAGTAGGGAGAATTGGACTTCAGTGGCGAATTACGTGGAGCGTAATTCGGAGTCGACTTTAAACTGTAGGTCCCGCCACTCATGTATAAAAATTAACGCACACAACATGAGTGGTGTGAGAAACTAGGTCGAAATCCTGACTGAAGGGTTGTAATGACCAATTATGTATGTATTATGTATGTATGTGTATCCTAAGACTGAAGAAGAGAGATCTCGAAGCTGAAGAACATGTAGGCACGCAGGCATAGATGATACCTGTACAGGTGTCAAACGAAATCCAACACAGGGAGCAGCGAGTTGTCGATAATTTCAGCATTCGATCTAATAATGTGCGTTGTTTAGTGCATTAACATCCAGCGACTGCGCTGGCTCGGCCACGTCCTTCGGACGGAAGAGAATATTCCGGCGAGACGTATTTTATGCGGCGATTAGCGGAAGTCGGCGAAGTGGATGACCTTGTCTTCGTTGGAAGAACCTGTCATCGATTGGAGTAAAGAATTGGTGAAGGAGTGCAAAACGCAGAGGCGTCTGGAAGGATGTTAAAACAAGCCGAAAGCCATTAATCGGGTTTTTAATGCCCAACTAAGTAGGCAAGTATGTACATTACAAACCAAGTTATCTTTCTGAAAAATATAATTATCTTTAAAATTTGCGTCAAGTTTTTTGATAAGAATAAGTTCTAGAAGTTCCAAACATGTTTCATTCTGGTTAGCACCATGAAGCAAACAAAAATTTATAAAACAACCTCCTTCGGACTATAACACTTTTTCCACCAAAAATTTCGCTTGAATCTAAATCAAGGCAATAATAATCAAACTAAAATGTTATCGTTGGCAAAGCAAAGTTTTTCCATTCATCTATTCATGATATGTGAGTTTATACGAGTCCAAGATATCTCTCAATGTGTCTCTTAGTTAATCGTACTTAACTTTTTTACAACTTAATTTTATTTTCTTTTTTTCATTTAATCGACGGGGCAGTAGTTTAAACAAAAGGCCATAGATCTCGTAGTAATTGGAAGATTACGTTTTTTTTTATTTTTCTACATGATAAACGGTTCTTAGTGGTATCGTGTCGAAGTTATTTTTGTATTTTTTTTAATACCTTTAAATACCACAATTTAAGCCAATATTTGGGTCATATTTTTATTTATTTGTTTGTTTATTAATTAGAATACAATTCCAAATTATGTTCTAATTATATACGAGCTGAGTAACTTTGACCATATGCTCGCCTTAGTGTGACAGACCAGAGCTTCTGGTGGGAATCCCTCAACCCTCACGCTAATAGTCTAGCACACTACCTACTTGACTACTAGGGCACTGTTGGGTCTTTTATTTATTTCTTTGTTTATTAATTAGAACGCAATTACAAAATATATTATAAATATTACGATGGGACTAACTTAGACCTTCTGCTAGGTGCAACAAACCAAAGACCACCACATTACCCACTAGACTACCAGGCACACAGGTCGTTTCTTAACTCTAATTCATAACAATTAGTGTTCCAGCAAATGTTAACTTTTTTATAAAAACACCCTCCTGTTTTAAATTATCAATCAAGCACTTTCGGTGATATTTAATCCCTCTCTTGAGCTATTTCAACGTCAAATAAAATTTTATTTTTATTCGCCATATTTTATTGTCTTCTATTATATTTCGGCAGCAATAGACTGCTTTTCACTAATGTTTAAGAATTTAAGATTTTATCGAAATAACATGGATACACTGGCAATAAATACTTTAGTATTTATGTTGTTATTATGACCATAATTACGATTAGGATTTATTTTTGTATGCGAATAAAATATTTACAATTGGTATTACAATGTGCAGTCATTTAATTTAAATTTTATTTCTTTTTTATAACGTGATAATGCTCTATAAGAGTAACTGCCATTAAAAAATGAATTTTTTTTTTTTCATTTTTGTCTAATAAAAATGAAATCAACTGAATATTATAGAATAAGATTTGTATTAAAATTATTGAGAAGTAAAAATGATATCAACATTTTTTCTTAATTTTGTTTTCTTACTTTTTGCCACAATAGCGAATTTCGCCAAAAATTTTTTGATTTTTTTCTAGATTTTGTCTGTGTTAGCAGAAACACATTATAAACTTCTTTTTAAAAATTATATTTATTATATATATTATTATATTATATTTAACCCTGGTCGGTTGCTCTTCATTTTTGTACATTAAAGTTACTCTTCGTTGAATCGACGAACTATTTAACCCAGTATGGTTACTGTTCGTCGAATCGATAAGGCTCATTTACCCTTTATAATGTTATTCTTTTATGTTTGACAAAATTTCGCTCTTTTTTCAACAACGTTAGTTGATAATGGAAGCCTGCAGTGAGTAAGTTTACGCTGGCCACCCATTTTTTTAAACACTTCCTATTTGTAGATCTATACGAAACAAATTGTGTGTGAGATATCATCGAAAATTTTCATCGATCTCCTCTATCTGGTGTATCCTTAAACAGTTCCTATTTGTAAATCTAAAAGAAACAAATTGTTTGTGAGATATCGTCGAAAATTCTCATCGATCTCCTCTATCTGGTGTATCCTTAACCCTTTGACGACCATAGGCAAGTATGCTTGCCCGGGGGTTTTCGGCTTATATATTTGTCCAGGTTACAGATATAGCAAATATGTCAGAGAATGTTTTATAGAAGAAGATTGGGGCAACAAAAATGTGGTTGAGTGCAAACCCCTATCTGGCTCCACTTGTACTCTACGAGGCTCCAAATTTGGCCAAATAATGGTCTTTTTACCGAGGGCTACTACAGGGTAAATATAGGGCACAAGGGGATGGGAGTCAATTATGTTTTGGATTTAGCCTTTGTCTATCAAAAAAATATAATGAACAGTTTTGGATAAACTCCAAACTGCCTAAAAATAGTCACTTTATGTTTGGCAATTATGTTTGCCTATGGGCTGAAACGAAAATTATCATTCCTAAAAACTCTAGAATTAAAACCTCTAAATTGTCATTAAATTTGAGCTTTTTTTAAGCGCGCTTGTTTCTCATGATAGTGGAGCAGTTCAACCTAAGTATATGCTTTACAAAAAGGGCGTATGTTCACTTTAACCGTATCCGAGTTTAAGCCTTATATGGGTATTATCATACGTATGAGCTTAGTGAAAGTCCCATCAACACGTCTGTATTGGTCAACTGATCCAACATTTCACCAAGCTGAGATTGCAGGAGTCATGCCACGGAACCGATTTGAGGAGATTACAGCCAATCTTCACTTTTGGGACAACAGTAAGTTACTGACCGTGGCTATAAAATCCGTCCAATTATAGAGCACATTAACAAGGCTATGCCTGACGCATATACATTTTCCAAAATACTCTCAATTGATGAATATATGGTAAGGTGTAAGGGTCATAATGCCATGAAACAGTATATGAAGGACAAACCCATTTCATGGGGATTCAAACTATGGTGCTTATGTGAGTCAGAAACTGGATACTTGTAAAATATTGACTTTTACACAGGAAAAAACCATTTGTTGAACACGGTCTTGACGAAGCTGTTGTCCTGCTGTTGTGTAAGCCACTGTCAAAAAAGAGGATGAAGTTTACTTTGATAATTTTTTTACAAGTCTAAACTTAATGCACATTCTTCAGCAAAATGAAATAATGGCATGTGGAACTATTCGATGTAGTAAAAAGCACATAGCGAAGAATTTTCCGGTGGATAAAGAAATGAAAAGAGGGGACATAAGTTACTTCATGTCAGGTAGCAGTTCCGTCGTCAAATGGACGGACAATCGTGGTGTCTACCTAGCCTCAAATTTTATTGTCCCAACAGAGGTAATCAAGGTCAAGCGACGTGTTGCTGGACAAGCTAATAAAATTGGTATTGATATAGATATTGATTGCCGTCTGATTATACAGCACTACAACAAAGGAATGGGAGGCGTTGATCTAATGGACCAAAAGAAAGTTTATTATGAGTACGATCGCAGAAGTAAGTGGCGTTTTTATTTACGATTGTTCTTCGACCCATTTGAGCTATGTGTTCATAATAGTTATATAATATATAAGAAACTCATATTGGCTAACAGTTCCTCAATCAATGTGACTTCAATTGAATTTCGAGCAGCTTTAGCCAAAGAACTGACAAGTTGCTTCAATTCAAGAAAACGTGCCTTTTCAGCGTCAACCAAATTTGGAACTAATTTTATAAGTAAGTCCAAATCTCTTCATAAAATGGAAAAGAGTGAATGTTGGAAACGCTGCTTTCATTGCGGTTCCTATAAAAAATATAGTCGCACAAATGTTTTTGCGTTCAATGCAATGTGTTTCTTTGTTTCACTATATCCCGTGATTGCTTTGGAAACTATCACGAACAGCACTAATTATAAATTTTTAAGATTTATTGTATTTTACTTTATATTTTTAATGAAAAAAAAAAGGTTTTTAAATCATGCCTAAATTTAATAACTTGGGATAAAAAGATTGCCTTCAACCCATAGGCAACTATATTTGCCAAGCGAAATGGGGGACTTTGAGTGGATATCCTCTAAGGAGGGCAATTTTTTTTTCGTCACTACTATTAGGCCACAGATTATTAAAATAAAACAAAAGGTTAAATCGCTTCAGCAGAAAATGTTTGGTCGTCAAAGGGTTACGCACTTAATATTTGTAAATCTAAATGAAACAAATAGTGTGTGAGATATCACGAAAGATTTTTATCAACCTCTTGTATCTGGTGTATCCTTAAACCCTTCCTATTTGAAGATCTAAATGAAACAAATTGTGTGTGAGACATCACCGAAGATTTTTATCGATCTCTTGTATATGGTGTATCCTTAAAAACTTCCTATTTGTAAATCTAAATCAAACAAATTGTGTGTGAGATATCATCGAAAATTCTCATCGATTTAAAAATCTAAATGAAACAAATTGTGTGTGAGGTATCACAGAATATTTTTTAGCGATCTCTTGTATATGGTGTATCCTTAAACACTTCCTATTTGTAAATCTAAATGAAACACACCAATAACAATGTCCACATGTTATTGAAAATAAAAAAATACAGTGACGGCTGGTTTATTATTATCATTTTTTTATTTTTTTTGCAAGTTTTCAAATCTGGCATACGGTGTGCAGCACGTAATATCGTTCTGTTGAAACCACATATCGGTGGTGATCAGATCATCCGATTCAGGCCAGAAGTTGGTAATAATTAACCCCCGACCATGGCCATATATGTGATCAATGACCCGAAATCCACACCAAACAGTAAATTTTTCGGAATTCATTGAATATTGGATGCAAGTAACTTAAGTATGTACTCCTATCAAAACGAAATATGAAAAATATTTCTTCGGTGATTTCCTCTCAGCAGATTTCTGGCAAAAAATCTATCGTTCGGGGTCGACTTTAAACTGTATGTTCCGTACTTATGTATCAAATTAACGCCCACAACATGAGTGGTGTGAGAAGCTAGGCTGACTGAAGGGTTGTAATGGCCAATTATGTAGGTATGATAGCCTGGCTGTGAACAGTCTTGGATTTCATGTATATTCTGTAACGTCCGAAATACGACAATTTTTTGATGAAAGTTTGGGTCCAGAGAGCATTCAGCGAGTGCACGTCATTGTCTATGGTCGTTTATTTTCAGATTATGAGTCACGATGCAAAATTCACCACGTTGTGGTTAACGAAAGGCGATGACTTCTGAGCATGAATAGTAAATACAGATTTGATTGACATGGGCTTTAAACCAAACGGTATCACGTGATTGGGTAAGTTTCACAATCATGAGATTATAGCCCACAAGAATGATTTTTCTGAGTATGAGTTAAGACTCTCATATATAGCTTGCATTACAGAACACAGAGCAATATTTGCATTGAATAACTAAATAACGCCATCAATAAGTATTTTCTTTACTTTTAAAAAGTTTCCAGATGCTTCATAAATCAGCCGCTACATATATTTCTATAACTTTGTACTTTTGCTTATACTTCAATAATTGTATGTGTGTAGTTATACAACTTTTGGGCTGCACTAAGCCTTCCAATTTTATGGTGGCTGGCCGAGTGTACTATAAGCTTACAGCGAGCTGTATAAATTTTCTAATTTTGGTGAGAAATGTGAAATTGAAAACATTTAAGTAAAATTCATAATTCAAAAATTAAATTGAATGCTAATGGTCAACCCTTTGTGGCATACATTTTAACCCAAACATCAACCAGACGTACTTATTATTTCGTTTTTTATTGCTTAAACGCTGCTGTGTGGCTGACGACAGCACAAACGCATTTCGAATAAAATGTTGTTGACAACATCTAGTGGTTTGGGTTCTGAAACACGTACAAGCTAAACAGACCCACAATATGTGGGTTTCTGTGCGCTGGAAAAAAATTATAATAAATTACTATACAACACATATGTAATTTACATATTGATGTTCTGCTTATAATGTTGGTCTGTTGTGAGGTTTATACATCAACAAGTAAGTCAAGAAGCAGCAGCCACCCGCCATAATGCTGTAAACTTATTTATGTATGACAGGAAAATGAAATTTTCCCTTGAAAAATGTGCTTTTGGCATACAGAATATTAAAGGTTAAATTATAAAAGACTTTCACGTTTCCGCCAACCTGTAGTAAATAACCAACTACCTGATAACGACATTAAAAATTTATTGATTTTATTTAATGTTCATCATTTGCAAAGATTACCATCGGCATATGATAATAGGTTTAATGAAATGCGATTTCATGAGGTCAGGAAAATTGAATTTTTTTTAAAGAAATACCCTCGAAAATAATTACGTATTTACTTAATATATAAATTAAATAATTTTAAATTATTTTTCTTAAAAAAATTATTTTGTGTTGTGTGTTTTTAGAGCACACAGCACGTCTTTATATATTAAAAGTCAAAACAACAGTTAAATATTTCTTAACTTCTACACTAGCATTCTACCTGTAGATTTGTATGATCACGCCACTTCTGCTAGACATGGTGTCAGCATTTTCCCACTGTTGAAATAGCCAGACATGGTGTCAGCATTTTTGGTGGGAAAAGAATTTGTGAATTTGCGTTTGATGTTTAAACATATTTAGCGTTAACTCCTCCCTCCTCAAATACAATCGTCCCGATTGTTTTGGAATGCATGAATGGCATAGATGCTTGAAGATTTCTTCCTTGTTTTCTTGTTTACATTAGCAAAATCCTCTGTTGTTGGGTTATTCGGAATTCTATCTTCCTTTTCAATGTTATCTTTCTTCTTGTAAATTAATTTTTTTATAGACATCCACGTGATAATGAAGACAGCAAAAATTAACAAAATGCTGCTTGTTGTTAAAAGTGCATTGTTCTTAATATCTAGGTTATCTAATCTTTTTATATTGCCCAGATTAATTGTCTGCAGTCTTTCTAGTGATAGCACTTCTTCAGTTTGAATGTTCATTCCTTTTGGTTGTAGAAATGCGGGGAGAGGTTTACTGCTAGTTATTTCTTTTGAGTAGAATTTTCTGCCATTGATGTTTATTGTAACGTTAAAATATTTAATTAGGTAAGTTCCGTTCAGTGTTATTTCCTCGTCTTCCACTTCAACTTTTCCAGCGTATTGGTTTAATAGCAAAAGGTCACTTCCAATTTCTTCTATAGTTGGTATGTGATCATTATTTATTTGTGTACAATTCCCTATCTTGTTCTTAAACAAACTAGCAATACAATAATTATCGGTTAATTCTATAAGCTTATCTCTACTACAAATAGTTAGATCATCATAAGTTTTACAGTTTTCTTTAATAGCGAATAAGTCTTTATTGCAGTCTAAAATTTTATCAAATTCGATTTTATCAATTAAATATTTGTTTTTTACAGGTTTAACCAAAAATTTTTTACATGTGTCTTCTCGGACAATTGGAATACTTAGAATATACAAAATTTCTTTATTATTTGCTACTATTTTTACATTGCCAAAAGATAACAATTCGTCTACACTAAAAGTGGGGATATTATAATTTTCAAGAACATCATTTAGAGTTTCTATTTCAGTTTTTGACAGAATAAATGCATTTACAATATTCACTTTTGCCCACTGAATGGCATATTCGATATTTTGTAATTCTTTTTCTATTACAATGAGTTTATGTTCTAATTTAACAAGCAATTCATTATTCCAATTTTCTTTTTTTACTTGCAATATTTCGTTTGTAATGTTAGAAATTTCTTGCAGTCTATTTGTAGTGAGTTCATTTATAATCATTTGTCTGTTGTTATTTTCCAGTACATTTCTGATTTTTTCATCGAGAATTTCAAAGTCATGTCCGTCTGGAGTTCCGGCGATCCATTTCCATGCAATACCAATAAAATCCATGGATCTTTTTTTCCTACCGGGACTGAGTCGTTTAAGAAGTCCTTTTATGTTTAGAACTTGTTGTAATAAAAACGGACGGAGCGGATGAGCGGATGTAATGCTTGAATTTAAAATTGATTCGATGCCTTCCGATAAAATTTGGTACTGTTCAAGATCAATTGAATGTATTACTTTAAATGTACCCTCCTGACGTCTAGCGATACCGTCCTGAATAGTTATTTATCTTGCGTTAGAGTAGTCAAGGATGTTAAATTCTGCCGAAACAGTCACGAAAAATAGTCTAAAAAAAATTCAAAGAAAATCATGCATATAATCTCTGTTTAATTTCTTATATGACTTTTATGAATGACCCGCCCACTTTCACTGACGATGGATGTACCGCGGTTCTCTTTTACTATTTCTTCTTTAAACCTGCTACTTAATTTTGTACCCAATCTCTTGTTGGTCTTCACATAAACTAATTGTCCTGGTACGTATTCCTTAGCCGGCTTTTTGTTTTTATTGTGATAAACGAGGTCTTTTCTTGCTTGCGCTTAAGTCGTTCAACATTTGAGAGCCTTGTTGTCTCATAATCCTGTGGCGAAAAGTCAATCGTTCGTCTAAAGAATAGGTCCACAGGTTTCCTATTTGTGGTAGTATGAATAGAGTGATTATATTCATTTACGGATCTTTTCAATAATTCGTCAAAGTCTCTGGAAGTTCCCTCTTCTTTGAGGCATCTCATTATTTCCGCTAAAGTAGAATGGAAACGTTCTATTTGTCCATTTGCCTCACTTCTATAGGAAGGGGTAGTAAAAACATTTATTTTCAAGTCATCTTTCATCATAAACAGAATAGAGGGTGAATTCAAAGAAGGTTCATTATCCATGATTACATTCTTTGGAACCCCATAGAAAAACAAAAGTTCCCTAAGTGGTTTTTTAACGTCCTCAATCGATCTACCGCTAAGTTGTTTTACCTGTACGTATTTTGAGAACTTATCAATTGAAATCATAATTAGTTTTTTATCGGTTGCAAATATGTCTATGTGAATTGTGTGTCCAGGATATGTTGGTATAGGCGTTTCGCCAAGTTCCGGTGTATTTGGATGTCTTTCATATTTATTCCTTTTGCAAATTGAGCACAATTTTATTATTCTCTTTATTTTTCGTGCCATACACGGAAAATAGTATTTTTCCATAATTTGTGTTCTATTTTCTTTTTCGTTCCGATGAGCCCTTGAATGTTCTTCTACAATTATATTTTCCTGATCATTTTCAGCTACTATGTCTTCAACAACCATTTGCATAAATCTACATTTATAATTCGAGAAATGATCTGGGTAAATGCTCTGAATTTTTCCCATTATCGGTTCTGGAGTTTTAATGCCGTTTATTACGGACGGGTTAAGGTATCTCTTAAGGATAGCTATCAGTTTCTGTTCGTCATAATTTGTTTCAATTATAAGGTGTCGATGGTACCCTGGGAATATTATTTTAAACTGATATGAAGGTACTTCTCCTATACCAATAAACAATTAGTTTTTAAACTAAACTGGCGTTTCAACACTTGGTATAAGATTTTCGCTTGAACTTTCATCACTATGTTGAGTCATAGTAGAAGGACTAGGTTAGTCTTTGAGAGCGTTCAACCCTGAGTGATTTCTGGATAACGCATCGGCCACTACGTTAGTCCTACCTGGTTTATATCGTAATTCATAATTATATTCCTCTGACATACATTTCCACCTTTTCATCTTCGAATTACTATTGCTATTACTTAGAGCGTAAGTCAGTGGTTGATGGTCGGTATAAATTATAACCTTTTTCGGGCCATATAGATAGTTTCTCAGCGAAGTCAAAGACCATATAATCGCAAGCATTTCTTTTTCGTTAGCTGCGTAGCTCTCTTCGGTTTTGCTAAGTGTCCTAGAAATAAAACTTATGGGTTTATCATCCTGACTAAGAACTGCTCCAATAGCGTAGTTTGAAGCGTCCGTTGTTAATTGAAAATCTTTATTAAAATCTGGATACATTAGTATTACTTCCCGTGAAATTAGGGCATTCTTTAGATCGTCGAAGGCCCTTTTTGCTGCATCATTCAGATCAATTTTAGTTTGGGAAGACGTTGTTTTCGATACCCTTCCTTCTTCTCCTCGTAGAAGGACCGTGAGTGGTTTTGCAGTATCGGCGTATCCTTTGATAAAACGTCTATAATATCCAGATAGACCCAAGAATGAACGAAGTTCTTTTAAAGTCTTAGGGTAGTCGAATTTTAATATTGTTTCAACTTTCTTAGGGTTGGTTTTTATCCCTTCCCTCGACACGACAAATCCAAGGAATTCTACCTCTTGCTTAAAGAACTCGCATTTATCCAGTTGTATCTTCATGTGAGCCTGTTTTAATGTTTCAAACACCTGGTTCACATGTTCTATATGTGAATGTTCGTCCTTACTGAAGATGATAATATCATCCATATAAACATAGCATATTTTCCCTATAAACTGTCGTAATATATCATCGAGTGCCCTTTGAAATATAGATGGGGCATTCTTCAACCCGAAAGGCAGCCTGGTAAATTCAAATTTACCATTATTGATGGAGAAAGCTGTCTTTTCTCTATCTTCTTCCCTAAGATTACTTTGGTGAAACCCGCTTTTGAAGTCCAACACCGTAAAGTACTGATTTCCTCCCAAATTTGCCAGAACGTCATTAATATCTGGGATTGGATATTTGTCCGCAATTGTCACCGCATTTAGTCTCCTAAAGTCCACGACCAGTCTAAACTTCCTTTTTCCCGAATAGTCATCTTTTTTGGGTACAACCCAGATAGGAGAATTATATGGCGATCGTGACGGTCTTATAATCCCATCTCGTAAAAGCCGATTAATTTCTTCTTCCACGACGTCCCTTAATACCATTGGGTATGGATAATTTTTTGCATATATTGATGTTGTATTTTCCGTCTTTATATCCGCCACCACTACAGTAGAATAGTTCAGCTTCTCCTCTGGTTCCGCAAATAGCTGACCATGACGTTCAACGATCCCTCTGAGAGCATGTTTTTGATTCTCACTTAAGTTTTGAGTCCGTAACTCCATGTTGTTTACACTTTGTGCAATGCGCTGTTTTATATTAATTCTTTTTCCATTTCCTATAGTGAAATAATTTTCAGCTATATGAATAACGGCTGACAGTTGCTTTAAGCTGTCATTTCCTAATATTGCATCAAATGAATCAAATCCTGGTAATAAATACAATTTTAGCGGAGTTTCATCAATTCCCGAAAATGTTAAAAGTGTATGTTGTGTTATCTAAATTGCACCATTGGCTGATTTTGCAAAAAAAATTTGGTTATTATCTTTTGGGTTTTTACTATATCTGGTCTAATGTAATTTTTATTGCTGCCTGTGTCTAGTAAAAATGATAGTACTTCTCCGTTCCTCATTTTTGCCTCGAAATAGGGTAATGAGGAACAGTTTAGTCTAAAAAATTTACTGCAAGTTCCACCTCGTCTGGTTGTTTCTCCCGAATTGTTTCCAAAGTAGCATCTTCTTGAGGAACATGCTGGAAATATTCTTGAACGTAGTCTATTATCCAGCCGTTGTACATCGACCTCGCTACCTTCAGGTGGCTAACCTGTCCATTCGCACCAGTCGTTTTCTGGTACATAATCGGCGTTTATATGGAAATTTCTCTGCATTTTGTTAACAGGCCCTTGAAAAGAAGTACCTGCGGATCTTTTTGGATTTTGATTCACTGGTGGTTGGTTCGTATAATTGACCTGTCTTGTTTGAATAGACCGATCAACATCCATCGGTTCTACTCCAGAGGGGTTTCGTTGATTATTGTATTCGTTTCGGTGTGATTGCCCTATGAACCCCCTTGGATTAAACTGGGGTCTAGGAGGATTCCAATTTGGACGCATGAAATTTTGGCTTTGACTATTATAGTTTATTGCAGGCAGATAACGTGGTGGTAACGGTGGTCTTGAATATCCTGTATAAGTCAGTTCAGGATAAAATGTACGCCCACCGACTAAAGCTGGCATCTCAACCTTACTCCTTTGTCCACTCATTTTCGAGCCTTGCACCTGGGCATAGTTTCTCCTATAAGTCATGTTGTCCAATTTAAGGCAGATATGTAAAGCCTGGGGTAAGGATGTCGGTTCCCTAATACTTAATAGCTGCGAAAGGTCACCATTAAGTCCTCTTATAAAGGTATCCAATGCCTTTTCCCTATAAGTGTTCGTCATAGCACGTAATGTTTTCTCATCAAAATCGAGTATCAAGGAAAGGTGTTGATACACCTTTTGGTAGAAATCGTTTATAGTTCTATTCCCCTGACATAGAGCAGTCATTTGATACTCCAATGTCCCAATATCTCGCTTGTCTGAATAGTGTATCATCAGACATTTCCTGATCCTATGCCAATCCAGTGGCGTCCTGTATGATTCCAATGCTGTATCAGCATCGCCTGTTATCTTAGTCCGTATAAGGTGCAAGATTGCATAATAACGTCCTGTACCACGGAGGGTCTCAAAAAGCCAATATCCTATCTACTGATTTTCTCCAGGAATTAAATTCACCTGGTTTACCAGAGAACTCCTGTAACGAATTGACAACGCCCGGGACCTTATTCAATTCTTCCAGATTAGCACTAACCCTCCCTACTGGTTATCTATCCTATTCGATCTATCCCTTCGTCCGTTAGGTTGTCATTTCCTTCCTGCATCATGCCCTGAATCATTTCTTTTATCTGTCTCTTTTGCGTCTCGTTCAGTCCTAAAAGTCCTGTTGAGCTGGCAGATGTGCTTGCTTGTGTCATTGTTAAAGCCCTATTTAGTCTTTCCGTTATGTCGTCTATTGAGTCGTCCGGCATGGAATTAGTATAGTTGTTTTATTCAAATTTAAAGTCTTCTTTAGTGATTAATTTCCTTATTCAATTCAATATATTCTCTGTTTCTCAGACAAAAATATTTAAAAATCTAAAATTTCCTTTAATTTTTAATAATTAGTTTTCTTATTTAATACCTTCTTTGTTTATTTTTAAAAATATTTCAAAATTTCAATTTCTTTAGTTAATTCTCTTATTAATACTTTCTCCATTTATTATAAAAAAATTTCTTAAAAAATTTTTAAAATATAGTTTAATTCTTTAACAATTATATAGAAAAATACTTAAAAAAAAAAAACTAGATAGGATAATCTTACATTAATAGACGCATGTTGTCCTTGTTGATACGTTGTTGATTCGTTGATGTTGTCTTTGTTGATACGACGATTCGTTGATGTTGTCTTTGTTGATATGATGTTTTCCTGTCTCTGATGCAGTTTAATTCTCTCTAGTTTATTTAATTTTCTTTTCAGTTTGAACACTTTTTTGTCCTTAAATCAATTTTTTATTTATTACTTAAATTTTATGTTTATTAAAATCTAGTTTTTTTTTGTTCTTGTGTTTTAAACAATTTAAACACTTTAGACAATTTGTTATTTTAAATTTTTCGGTTGGCTAAAATCTAGCTCCTTTTCTTTGTTAACACTTTGAGATAATTTTTTTGTTTATTACTTAACTTTCTCTTAATCTAGTTTTTACTCAGTTAACACTTTTTGTTCTTGAGACAATTTTTTTTGTTTATTACTTAGCTTTCACTTAATTTCTCAGTTTATCTAATTTTTAATTTATTTTGATTTAATTTCTTCTTTTATATCCTTTTTGATTTGTAAAATTTTAATTCATTTTTTTATTTCACTTCTTTTTATTTTTTAAGCACTTTATTTTATTTTATACACTAAGTTTTCGCGTTCCGCGAGCGCAAACTTGACAGGCAATGGCTTTACGCACAAACCCGTTTTGAAGACTCTACTAAGGAGCCTGCCAAGGCTTGACTGAGTTCGACCGGTTTCCGAGGACCTTCCTTGAAAAAAAGGAGGTCCCTGCTCGGGCGCCAATTAAATAATTTTAAATTATTTTTCTTAAAAAAATTATTTTGTGTTGTGTGTTTTTAGAGCACACAACACGTCTTTATTTATTAAAAGTCAAAACAACAGTAAAATATTTCTTAACTTCTACCCTAGCATTCTACCTGTAGATTTGTATGATCACGCCACTTCTGCTAGACATGGTGTCAGCGTTTTCCCACTGTTGAAATAGCCAGATATGGTGTCAGCATTACTTTCAGCGGAATCCTCACGGCTCAAGCATGTACGGCTAAGGAACATCTGGAGATGTTCGATACTCAATGATAATGTAATCTTACATCGGATGATACAAAAATGGCAACAGTCCACCGGTTAAGAGGGAAATGCTTTGTGGAAACCATATGCTGCCAAGACAGATAATGGAAAAAATTTGATGCCATTATTTTGGAATATAAATTCGTTCAAATGTTCGCCATGATTTCTCTAGGTGGAGTTTATCCGAAACTTCTAATTCTCCGTGACTATGCCATATAGTATAGGTAATGTCAGCTTTGGGGGCCACTGTAGTTTGTGGCTGATTGTCATACATCTGGGTCCTAAGAAAAGCCCACAAGAAAGTGTGTAATAGGGTCAATAGGGACGATCCACCTCCACGTGAATGACCATGCCCACTTTAGACTAAAAGAAGTTGGGAATAATCGATCAATAGTGTTTGCTGTTGACAGATATTTTACCGATCAGGGGTTGTGTTTAACAGGGCTCTATTTTGTTCCGAAACTAAATTGATGTTCCAGAAAAATATTTAAGTTGTTAGCTGTTTTATAAGAAATTTACACAATTTACCCTTTCGAATGATCTCTGTAAGTTTAAATATGAAATCAGTTAGTTCAACGTTCTATTATATTGGAAAGTTTTTAAGTCCTTAAAAAATCTTCGTTTTAAAAATTGAAATTTAATATTTTCTAGTTATTTTAAAACTCCAAATTTATGGGAAACAAATAATAACGGATTAAAAGCAGGACTCAGGTAATCAACAACAAACCGTAGAGTTGGCTTAAGTACAGAAGATCTTCCAAGAAGGATTGCATTCTCAATTCTCAGTTTGGAAGCTAACTATAAGTATATTATCCCTTTAACGATCATAGGGACACATATGTCCCAAACTGAAAATTCTAAAAATCTGAAGAACTAACAACTGGGTGGGTGGACGTGTACTTAATAAATTCTTATAGATACTCGACTGTGTTCAGTCGAGTTATTAATTATATGTATATGGTCACTTGAAGTTGACAGGGTTTTTATACGTGAAATTATAATATTTTGTAAGAGTGTTTTGATACATAAATTTCATTTGTCACTCAACATATTATAAATTATTTATTTCTAGGTGGGTATAGTTTCCAATTTTAATAGAAATAAAAACTTTTTCCTATGGTCCATAAAGAAACTTTTCTACTTACATACAGAGGTTTTGATCTCTTACTATTACCATCATTTACTTCCTTTTGGTATTATAGATTAGCTTCTCAGGTATCGCGAAGTTATTAACCTCAACGAAATTGAGCACGTATTGATGGAAGTCGAGGGAGAAATATAGATCATAGGCTTTTGACACAAATTGCTGACCAATTCGAATCTGTTATTGAAATTAGAGATACGTAATTCTAATGACAAAAATCGCCCAAGCCTTTCATTTTTATAACTTAACCCTTCTTTCTGGTTTATCATCTTTTCCCACAATTTAGAGATTACTGTCTACAGAAATAGGTATGGCCGTGCATTGTATATTATGCCAGAGTTTCGGTTTGAATAGACTGAGATCCTGATAATACAACTTATGTCAAAGAGTATAAATAAGGTTAGTAATGCAAGGCTTCATTTCAAAGTGCTATCATAAGCAATGAATCTTTCAATGAGCACATTATGAAATGTAAGAGACAAAATGTAATATAGCAGTACTCACGGTTCAGGCTTTGGTGCCGTTGCGATTCGAGTCCTGGTTACCTATTTAAATTGGATTTGTGTACAGAAAAACAAAACCTCGACCGCCAATATAATTTTAAAATTTCGTAACTCTATTGCAGTTTAAAAATAGATATTAGTACCTAACATACTAAAAGCAATTATTTTTCTCCTAATTTTAACTTCTGCAAAAATTAAAAAATTATATTCCTTAACGACACACATGGTCAAAAAAAACGGTAATTTGTTTTAAAAATATGTCTGTTGGAAATCTAATGAATTGTTCTAAATAGACAAAATGATAATTTAGTCTCTCATAATCTTATGGTCGTAGAAGGGTTAAGACTATGCTTAAAATAGCTCTTAACGTGTTGCATACCGTACTCAAATTCATAAAAATTTTACGTATCTGTTTTGTATGTGAAAGGATTAAATGATATTGTGATATAGAATTCAGAAGATCTAAACCAACGTTAATACTATTACGTTTTTTCCCTTTTTCAAAACATTTAAAATATGAGTTCGTAGATTGTAAATAAAAATAAAAATAAATTTGTGTTTAGTTTTAAATAAATTCTTTATTGCTCCCACAATTCCGTGTGCCACTGTTCGCAACTTGATTTAAACAACAACATTTTGCTTTATTTGTTATTATTCTTAACACTCTTCCGCGTACACACTAACAATTGTTCGGTTAGATCTTTACAATGGAGATCTTCAAATCACGATTATTCTCTTCACACAAAACTTACTGAATTTTTACTGATCCCGTTGCCTGCTTTGTCTTACCTTTTATATCGCTGGATAAACAGTCTGATGAATGCTCTTGAAGGAGAATGACTTTGCCTTCTCGAAATATCTATAAATGTAAACATGTTGTTTACGTTATTGTTGTTTGTGTATTTTGTTTATGTTTATCTTTTCGGTGTTGTTGTTGCCTGTTTGTTTACTGGTTTATCCCCTTTTTTATACTGATGTTGTTGCTATATAGTAAACAAGTCCATTGTTTTTGTTTTTGTAGCTTTTGTTAATAGTTTTAATGTTAAAAGAGAACACCATTTCAAAATACTAAATTAAATATAAGTATAGCGTTCATAACGTATTACACATTTTTGAATAAATTTTCGTTCGTTTTCGTAAAAAAAACTACAATTTCAAACAAAAAAAAAGAAGAAACCTTAATTAAGGCAAAATATTTTATGTAGTCTTGGCACGGAATGCATCAATTTGCTAAGAGTTTATGGAGAAAAAACTACTTCTTCATACAAGCATAGAAATTTTAAAATTTTTCTATCCTGGTACGGTACAGTATACAGGTGTGGTCAAGGATAATATTTGTGATACCTAATGTAACGATCCTTTTACAAATTTTGTAATGAAAATTTGATAAAGATTTTGACAAAATAACCTTAACATTCACGTCCAGTTAGAGTGAATTGTTTCCATTTCACAAATTTCTCAGTTTTATACGTAAAATTCTTACAAATAAAATTTTAAACTAGTCCAGTCCTAGGTAGGTAGCATGTTGTGTCGTCTAATGTACTTTGCTTGCCTTTAAATTGTTAGAGTAAATATTTTACGAGTGTCTCTTTTGTTGTCATTTATTTTGTAAAACTTCTTCATCACAGCAGAATAACCAAGCGATTTAACTTGTTTTCACAGATTTTTTTTCAACGTCAGACTACAAATTCCGGGGCAAATTTACGATAAGCACAGTGCAAATTTTCTGATGAAAATAAAAGTAAAAAAAAAAAATTAGAAACGCTCCTGACAACGCCTGAACAAAAGAAAAAGTGAAAAAGAACAATGAAAACCTCCAAAGCAATACAAAAATGTGTGATTTTTATCATAACGTTGACCTGCCCCGAAAGCCATGTAGAAAATAAGCACATAAATGACCTTGTATTACTGAAACCGTTTCATACTTACATACCTGCAGTGCGTATACATATATTTATGATAAATACTTTTAGTCTGCCTCTTGTAACACCCTCAATGTAATAATGGTAAGTAGGTATTTACACATTTGCAATCATAAAAATCTATTTGAACTATTTATTGGAATTTGCCTGGTGGCGGTCTACTTTAATATGTTCTCGCCAAATATTACGAAATAAAATCAAATACGATAGGATGCGCCCAATTGGCTTAAATAAAAACCCAAGGTGGAAAGCGAATATTTTCCAATGAAAAGAATTTTATGGATGCGTGTGTGTATTTCTTTTACCAATGTGCCTGTATTAAATTTTTATAAAATAGTAGGTTTTTTTTTGTGATTTTTTTTTAATTTTGTAACCTTTTCTAGAAATAACCTAATTTTTTTCAAAACGGAAACCAGCACTCATGAATATGTAGTTGTCTTGTGGGACCACACAAAATGCCTGTAATAGAGATAGCGGATAGTCAGAAAAGTTTTAATTTCGTTTTCAATAACTGATCCAGAGTGCAGCTAATAGTCTAGTGGAATAAATCCTAGCTGTAACTGTTATTCCTAGAGCACGCAAGACAATAGTGACCATGCGAGATATTATTGTTAATCATGTGTTCTGGCAAGCAATTATCATACTACGTACATACATATATAATTGGTAATTACAACCCTTTGCCGTAGTCTAGTATGTAGTGTGTTGTCTTATTAGACGTAAGGCCACGGTTCAAACACCAGGTCAGCCAACAAAACGAAAAAATTAAACAAATATTTCCTCGGCGACTTTCTCTCAGCAGGTTTCTGGAAAAACTTTGAGAGTAAATGTAAAGTTTCTCAAGAAATATGTCGTTCGGAGTCGACTTTAAACTGTAGCTCCCGCCATTCATGTATAAAATTAAAGCACACAACATAAGCGGCGTGAGAAGCTAGGTTGTAATCCTGACAGAAGGGTTATAATCGCAAATTATGTATGTATGTAATTACAACCCTTCAGTCCGGATTACAACCTAGCTTTTCTCGCCACTTATATTGTGTGTGTTAATTTTATATATAAGTGGAGGGACGTATAGTCAACACCGAACGACCGAATTTTGGAAAACATTGCATGTTAGAGTAGATAAAATACCTTCAGACTTTTTGCCAGAAATTTGATGAGAGGAAGTTGCCGAAGAAATAGTTTTTCATGTTTCGTTTTGATCGAGATGTCTGACCTCTGGACTATTAGACTTCTACGGAACAAATTATTGTAGTCGTAAAAGTTTTAAAAAGAGCAGATATACTCTGCTATAGGAAACGTGTCTCCATTTACATGGCCTTCAATGTTTACATGTTAGCTGTCAACATTTGGTGTAAGGGTTCATATTCAAAAAAAGATAATTTAGAGTTGGACCTTGGAAACCAAGGGTAAGTTTGAAATATCATAACTTATAGTTAAAGTTTGGCATTTATTTAGTAACACTGTCATTATTCTTATTGGATTTAATTTATGAATATTATTTGTAAAAAGAACAAAATATATAAAACAAAAAATTTTAAAATTTTAAAACTGTTTGAAACACATTTTTTCAATCTTTCAGGCAAATTTGTGGATTGCATATCAATAAAACTGTTCATCTTTTAAAGCAAAGCAATTAGTTGCTCAATTTTCAACTTTCGCGTGTGCTCCATCGATGAAAAGAAATAATAGTCGAAAAAAGCTAAGTCTGGTTAATACGGAGGATGTGGTAGTATCTGTCAGCCTAATGCTTTGATTGATCCTGAACCGACTTTGCATTGTGTGCAGGTGCATTGTAATGGTGAAAAATTACCTTTCCTTGTTCTATGGCCAAATCGTGGTCGTTTTTCGATAAATTTATGGTTCAAACTGGTCATTTGTATGTATACTTCTCCGATTTGTAATTACGGAGAGTTAAGAAGCTCATGGTACATTGTTCACCTGCAATAATTGGATGCAACACTGATTTTTTCGTGTTTTTGGAGCAAAATTTATCAAGTGTTTTTCGGTTCTCCACCTGTCTGTCATTCAACTCATACGGCTTCCATTTTCCAGACTTTTAGGTGTTTCCAGTAGTTTGTAAACGCTCGGAAATTATTTGTAGTGCAACGTTTAATTCCTCACATCGAAAACGTTAACTCCCTACCGTCGACACCATATTTTGCATGTTGCCTCTGATAAACAAACCATATTCCTCGATAAACATTCGATGCGACTTTTCTGCAAATGAAACCAAAGTTGATTTGATGTATACTGAATATGTTTGACAGAGATTACAGCCAAAGTTCGGAAATCGTTGTCGGAAGGCCCGATAGAATAGCGCTTGCTTATACTTTTGTGTGTTTTAATTCACTAAAAATAATACCCGCGATAAATTAAGCAAGTAAAGGACTAAAGCAATAATTTAACTGAGAAAGGCGGCTAAAAATGGGAAATGGAAAGCATACAATCTTTAACAGATTCTTGAAAAATTTATATGTCTGATAGAAATGTTTTCATTCCACTAAAAATAAAAAACGCACTGCCAACACCAAAGCAAAGGCACAAATTTACAAAAAGAATTAAAAGGAAAAACAAAATATTGCGAAAAACTAAACAAAAGAAAAGGGCAAAAAAAGAAAAATTATTACTTTATTGTGTCAGCGTAAAGGTTATAAACGAACATTTCCAACATTTGTTGCAAGAAACATTAACTTTTCCGAGGCAACATTGTAATACTATTTAATTTTTTTGTAAGTTTTGATTTTTTTACTCAACAAAAGGCTACCAAGTATATTTAAAGAGACTGCTCGAGCTCTTTATATTAGAAAATTAAAGTGATTTTAAATATTTAGCAGGTTCCTGTTTTAATAATAAATAAACGAATAAATTGATAGAAACAAATAAAAATGTTTGCAGTCGTTTAAACCAGTGATCAGTCCTACCAGAACGTACTCCATACCCTTGAGACGTTAAATTAAATTATTTTAACATCAGGGTACGTGGTGATCTTCTACTGATTGTGCAGAAAATATAACCCGAATGAGGACTTCGAATATCTCAGGCGAATCTTCAATGGCCAGTTTTTTACTATGCTTGTAAACTTCTACTTGATTCGTGAACATCATCTTCAAACCTTTTTTCGTCATAAAATTCCAAATTTCTGATTCCTATCTTTTCATTTCATTTTTTCCCCCTTTCCTACTTCCTCTACGTTTTTCCCATCCAACCTGTTATCCTCTCATTTAAAAGACGTTTTTGTACAATACGGTAATGTACTTGTCAAGTACACGTCCTCTAACCTAGCCTAACCTTTATTAAGGAGGTATGATCTCTTTAAATATTCTAAACGGTTTTATTCAGACAAATCAGTTATACCACCTGTAACCTTGTTGTAGTTGGTTATTACTGGTTATCTATCTGGTATTTCATTAAGCTTTTCCTATCTTTAAAACGAAGTGGGTGCCATATATCATCGAAATTTTCTACGCTTTTTTTTTCGCTTAAAAAACCTATTGATGCCATTATAATACACATAACCTACTACCGTAGGTGGAACTCATCTAAAATGTCAAATTTTCTATGATTACTTGCTTCTTTCTATGCTCCTTGTGCGCCTTCTTCAACCGATGACAGGGTGTCCCCGACTTGGTCCTTCCAATATAAACAAGGTCGTCCTCTTTGCCGAATTTCGCAAATCCACGCATCAACTCGTCGGAGCATCCCTACGTCCACGTCGTTAGATAGAACGCGGAAATCATTGTCAACTCGTTCTGGACCGAAGATTTTACGTATTATTTTTCCCTCGAATACTCTCAAGGCTGCTGCATCAGTACTTAATAGCGTCCATGCCTCTGATACATAAAGAAGCACGGGTACGAGCTATTGAGACCATAGTAGCACTTGTTGGCAAAAGTGATCCAATGTTAACCTCCAGACTTACATCATTTTTGGTGGTAACGGCGGAGCCAAAATAAATTTTCTATTATTGTGTCACATAAATAAGGTTGAATTTGCTTGATACGTTGGCTTCCAGGAGCGCAGTGGTTTACATGTACTTGCGACTTGGTGAAACTTTATTCGATTTAAGTCGACCACATCGCAACACTTGAAGCATTGGAAAGTAATATTCAAACCAGAGCTGTCCCCATATGGTCTGATTTATTGGAAATATTAATGAAAAATTATACAAATCGAATGAATCTGTAACTCGTAGCAGTTACTATGAGATTTAACGGCCTTGTTGTAAATGCTTATCCGTCTATTAAATGAAAAAAAAAACCTAAGCCTCGATTAAAAAACGCAGTGATGGTTTTTGACTTACACGTAATGTTCCTTTTATATGGCAGGGTCGAATGTTCGTGGTTTCGCCTTTTCGAGTTCTCTATAAATGTAGTTTGTGTATTTTGTTTACATTTATTATTGCATAGATTGTTGTATTTTTGTTCATTTGTTTACAATTATTTTATTCTGGTGTTTGTTTGTATATTTTTGTTTACTTTTTTACCATTTTTTTTATGCTGGTGTTTGTTGTTATATTACACAGTGCGATAATTTATAAATAAGTTCATTGTTTTGTTATTGTAACTTTTGTTCATAATTTTAATGTTAAGCGATGTAAAAGCAAAACACCAGTATCTAGGTTTTTTCATTTTCGTAACAATATTATTGTTTAAAATTCATGAAATTTGATACACATATTGGAGTACCCAGACTTTTGTTATCCACTACATATACATATAGAGTAGTGCCACTGCAATACCTAACAATAAGGCATCTGTTCACAAAACATAGTTTTCGCAGGTGTGAAGATTATATTCAAATACAGATACTAATGCAAATACCTCATGAAATCATTAATGCTGTAATAAAGTCCAGCATCTTATGGTTAATGCAACACAAAACTTTTCTTATCTTGTTTGTAGCGTGTAACGGCCTGCTCGGTATGCCAATTACAAATACAAACGCTACCACAGATTATTGTCAAATATTTGGCTCAAGATTGTATTACAGAAATGTGGTCATATTTGGTCTGCAAATAATGATGAAAACATAAACAAAGTAGAATACAATGGACATTTACATACAAATATGTGGGTATGTGGGTAATTAAAGAACGATGTCAATAAGGTTACATTAGTTCAGTATGTGCCTTAATATTGCACTCAAAATTTTTTGTTTTGTATTGTAGACAATTTGAGCAGATTTGAAACAAACATTTGTCCATTTGAATAGAATTTAAAAATCGATTTAGCATTTCCCTCACTCTGTCTTATATGAGTATATCATTCAAATCTGGAGAAACTGTAGTTTAGAGGGGAATGAATCCGAAAGACTTGGATAAGATACCGCAGTCGCTGTGTGTTATTGCGCTGCATAGAGTCGTTGTGGAGTTAATACAGCTTATTGTTGTGCCGGATGCTAAAATTATCCCGCATTGAAACTAAAATCTTACCCCTTTAGTCTACTGATTCGCTCCTTCGCCATAGAGGAACACGGGGAAGATGAGCTGCCTCTAGAGTATTAGTTTCGTCTTACGAGAAATGTTTCTGTTATTCAATTGCCTATTGAGATCATAGTAGATCATAGACTTATTCTACGCTTGATCTCCAGACTGACATAATTTTTGCTGGTAATCTTGGATCTAGATAAACAAATATCTGACAATTTCGAAAGTATAGTTATTAACTGTAATTTGGGATCTGATACGCCGCATTTCCCTTATTTTTCTTTAAATCGTTTTGCTATCATTTACAGCAACATTATACCAACATCTCGCCCGAGACTATGAGACTTCTCCTTAACGAAGTCGCGCGATAAATGATCGCCTTGTCTGAAACCATGTACAATATCAAAAGTTGGAGAGAGGTTCACTGTTCAGCTCCAGGCTCAGATATTTCTAATATAATAATATTTCTAATGCGAAATATGAAAATCAAAATATTTCTGTCGGCGACTTCCCCCCAACATTGTTAGGGCAAAAAAATATGAGTGCAAATGTGCCGTTTGGAGTCTACTTTAAACAGTAGTTCCCGCTAATCATAGGTAAATATGATGTGATTTAAGCAAACTCCTGTGGATTGAAATCGACTGTCTGCAGATTTCTTCTTGAGGCGTCATCTTTTCGATAACCTGACAAATGCGGCTTTTAATAACCCAAAAATTAAGGGATTAAACGGATGATATTACGGATTGATATTATTCCTTTGGAAATATATTGGAATATGCATCAAAATCCTTCAGTTAGGATTACGACCTAGCTCACTTATGTTGTGTGTGTTAATATTATACACGAGTGGTGGGGCCTACAGTTTAAAGACAAGTCCGAACGATAGATTTTTGAGAAGCTTTTCATGGCAATTATATTTTCTCTCAGTGTTTTTTCCAGAAATCTGTTGAGAGGCAATTGCTGAAAAAATATTTTTCATATTTCGTTTTGTTGGAATTTGATCTGTGGCCTCATGTCTAAGAAGCCAACATACTACCTACTAGAATACGTCGACTTCAAATATCTTGGAATGTCTTTCTCTTAGCAGATTTCTAACAAAAGTTCTCAGAGTAAATAAAATTACCTAGAAAAAGTTTCTTACTGCCACTACTGTATAAAAATAATATACCCAACATAAGTGTGTGATAAGCTAGTTCGCAATCCTAACTGAAGGGTTGTAATGGTCAATTCGGTATGTAAAGCTAGAAAACTTGATTAAATTATTTAAATTATACGTTCTGCAACGGGTCATAACTATTTGCATGAATTATGTTGTTGAACGATGCATATTTTAAATTGCAAACTAAGTCCACGACACTTCAGAAAGAAGTCCTGCCTGACGGAGGATTTTAAACACAAAATAGTTAGATGAACCGATGTAATGACAAAGAATAAGCTAAGAACTACAAAATCCAATAGTTTGGAATACACTGCGAAATCACGATTGACTTTCAAACAATTGTTAAATAGACTGATTCCATCTTGCCATTACTAGCCATATGAACAACCAATACGTTTGTTATTTGTCTGCCTTTAGGTAGTTGAACATCATTTCAGTAAATTTTGAAAAATACTTTGAATCAACCACAAGTCATCCGAAAGTGCTCATGCGGGATATCCGAGATGGCATTGGCTGTGTGGCATTGAAACCAAAAGTGTTTGGTATCCAGATCACAAATTTTGGGCTAAAAGAAGCTGTTAATCATCGACATATAGTGTGACGTTAGCTTGCTCCACGTCGCTATGTAAGGTATGTGTATCGATGTGCGCCGCCAGAATAAAATTCACACGAAACAGTGTTTTGGAGGCTATTGGAATTTATATGAATTGGTATCGTTCTAAATCATCCAGAAATGGACCTCATCATCCCCCATTTATCCAAAAATGGACCTCATCGCTGGATATGATTTTTAATGTAAGTCAGATTCAGCTGCTAACTGCTCCAGAGATCATTCAGCAAAATTACACGTTATGGTCTATGGTCGTTTGTCTGCGGTAACTGAATGAGTTAAAATTTGTGCGGTTGCAGCCCCAACTCACAATGCAAAATTGGGCATCTTGTGGTTTGCGAAGAGCCGAATTTTTGTGTGCGACGAGAAATCATTTACTTGGATCTTTTCCACAATGTTGTAATGTTAAGTAAGTAAGTATTAAGTAATTTTTGCCCTCCCTATATATATATGTATACATAATTCGGTTTACAGTCCAGGATTATTCTCAGATATTTATTTAATATTTTTCCAAGCACCTCTCGTTTGTCTAGTTTTAAGTAATGGAAACATTTTAAAATATAAAATTATGCAGACAATTTGTCTTAAATCGCAAACATAATGCATTGAACATTAAGATGCTGTAAACCAATGTATTCGGGCACAATTTAACACATTTTATTCAATGAGGAAATCGAAGAAGAAAAGTATTTTAAATGTTTGCCGTTGAATCTCAATAGCAGTTATTTGTTTTTATATTTTCATACATATTTATAAACTTAAATTCTTTTCAATAAACAAATTTCATACACATCAAAGGGACCACATAAGCAACCATAATAAATTGCTTTAATTGCAATCAATAAATTAAATTATAAAATAAAGTGTTACTAAGAATTTAACAACCTCTTGCCTGAGGCTTTTAGTATTTGCAGTAAAAAATAGTTTATGTAAGGTTGTGGCGAACGAGAATTCCCTATAATCTAGTAGGTAGTGTCTTAGTTTATTAGACGAGAGCCCGTGGTTCAATCCCTACAAAAACAAAAACTATTTCCTGTGGCGACTTCCTCTCAGCAGTTTTCTGACAAAAACTGTGAGAGTAAAAACAAAACCACAAGGCGTTTAATTTTGCATTTCAATTATGGTCTGCACTCGTTCAAATTTCAACTTATCCAGGAACCAAAAACAAGCGACCGTAGACAATGATGTGTGTTTACTGAATAGTCTATGCAGCAGTTAACAACTTATCATAGCTTCATTACTGAACGATTTAGAACGATAAAAATTCATATGAGTTCCAATAGCATCAAAACACTGTTTGGTGTGAATTTTTTGGTTGGCGGCGCCATAGATCCATATATCCTTGATATCGAGGTTGACGAGACTAACGTCGTACTATATGTCGATGATTACAAACTTCTTTTGATAAGAAATGGATGATTTGGACACCAACAACATGTGGTTTCAATGGGAAAGGGCTATGTGCCACACATCTCATATCAACCTGCATATCATGCACGAACGATTTTCATGTGGGTGTGATGGAGAGTTGACTTCGTTAGACTTTTTATGTGGCGTTTGCGAATAATACTTGAAACGATACATACATCCATTCCAAAGCCATTTTGTTTCCTGCGAACTGACTCCTGGATTCCATTTGTTTCTTGTCCAGCATTTGATTTACATGAAACGTTTATAAATGAAACATTTATATTGTTACGAAAATAGAAACGGTGTACATCGTTTAGCATTAAAATGAGCAAAAGCTACACAAACAAATACAACGAACATGTTACAAGTAAGCCAACAACATCAGTATGAAAGAAAACGGGATAAACAAGTAAGCGAGAACCCAACAACAATCAATGTGAACAAAATACACAAACAACAATGAAGACGAGATAGAGTTCTCGAAATGGCGAAACCCCGAACGTTCGACTTCAATAACCTTCATCAGCCTGATTACGTGGGCATATAAAACGGCAAGACAAAGCAGGCAAGGAGCAGTAAGAATTCAGTCAGTCTTATATGAACGTCCGTTGCGTGCGAAGAAAACAGTCGTGGTTTGAATATCGTCGTTTTAAAGATCAACAGAACATTTGTTAGTGTGTACGAATAAGGCAAATTATTGTTGGATTCATCAAGTTGTAAACATTGGCGCACAAAAGTAATGCGAACAATAAAGAGTTTAATTGAAACTAAACACATATTTGTTCTTATTTTTGTTTGTAATCAACGAACCCATATTTTAAATGTTTTTAAAAAGTTAAAAACGTAAAGATATGTTCTTTAAGTTTTTTTTAAGAAACTTATTTAATGTTTCTCCCATTTCGTTGTACATTTTCTGGGGGTATGAGAAATCCTATTTTGAGGTGAATGTTTTTTTTTTTAGTAAACTCAATGATGATGCGGTCAAATGCATGTCAACAGTTTAATGTTTTCTGCGTTGCAAGTTTAAATTGTGTGTTATCCGCTGTATACATTTTTAATATAATAAAAAAGAAAACAATCAGTACATATGTACATCTAGTAACATTGAAAGAGAAAAAATGCCAGCCATGGATGACAGTTGGTACATACAACGGTTTGTAAAACAATGCTAAGAATAATTAATGACGACATCCATTATGCCATTATGCGGACAGTGATAAACAACTTTCTGAAACAAGTCAACCATGGAATGTTTATACAACGTAAACAAATAAAAAACAGAGTCACATACATACACATTAATACCAGTCATTGCAGTCTATAAGATTTGACGGATTTACCGATAGCATTTGGTCGATTGTTATAAATATATTAACTATTTCACACAAGTTCTTTTGGCAGAAAGATTTATTTTTCTTCCTAATCTGAAAGTTTAAACTTCAAAGATTAAATTAATTTTGAATATTTCCTTAAAAGGAAGCAATATACATATATATTTGCTTCTAGTTTGGGTAAATAAACTAAAATCTCTCCAAGTTTAACAATTTCTTCAAATATTGCTGGGAAGAAAATTCCAGAATTGCATTTCATATTCAAAGTCGAATACATGTTATTGTACGGATTGAAGATCAAAAACCATTAACCACACAATGAAACTGGAGTAATATTATGCAGCAGATGCAGAACTTTTACTTAAGCCGCTGGAAGAGAAATGTTTATCTATGTATTCATATATGTACATATACATTTTTGTATTACATTTATCGGATTAAAATAATTCAAACTTTATTTTGAATTTTCTTATAAAGACTTAGAAGCAAAAAGAGAGATTATAACAAAAATGAACTTATGGTTTTGGAATTTGGAGATTCATTGGAATTTGAAGATTCATTTTTTATATTATGTGTACACAGTTCAATACTTTAAAATTTATTTCATATTAAAATGTTGCTAATTGCAGAATGCATTAAAAAAGAAATATATAATGAAGTGATGTCGTCGTAGTCTACTAGATAGTGTGTTGGCTTATTATACTTCAGGCCATGGTTCAAACACCAGTTCAGACATCTCTAGCGTAAGAAAATATGAAAAAATATTTCTTCGCGACTTCCTCCTAGCAGTCTTTTGTTGAAATCATTGAGAGTAAATAAAAATTGCAATGAAGAGTTTCTCAAAAATCATAGTTCCGCCACTCCTGTATAAAAGTGACATACACAAGTGCTACGAAAAGCTACGTCGTAATCCTGACTGAAGGGTCCATAATAATTAGATGTACACAACTAGGCCTTATAAGTATTTTCCATTATAGTACCACAGTCCTGCATTTTCTCTAGACCTTGAGGCATCAAGAGCTTCTGATAAAACCACTTGGACTCCTAATGTTCATTACCGATATATAATATAAATCGCCTGCATAGTAGGCACCAAGATATTTTCTCCTTCTTCAATATACTGCTAGACGTATACTCGATAGGCGAGGAACAGTTTTCTCCATTCTTTTAATAATTCTCCTAACTTACTGTCGTATTCACTCAGTTGTTTTCATCAATCTTAGAAAGTCTTGTCTTCAAACGAGGAGTTTGATTGAAAATTTTTGTATTTAGATCGCATTTAAAAAGCTCAATTTTTTTTAATAAAACTTAGAACAGTTTGAAAAAGATCAGTAATAACTTTACCTTTGCCTGTGATGCTAGGTTGAGAGATTTCAGATGCTCCATTATATCAGTTAAGAACATACAGTCCATTAATTTAATTCTGGACAGTGTTTTTCTTTTTCTTCGAGAAAATTACTGATTGGTGCCATTAAATCAACAAATCGGCTTAGAACATTATAGGTCGATAGCCATCACACTAGGTAGTAAAATGTTATATCTTGAGAATGACCTTCAACGTCCAACGTCTTCAAGAACGTTCTTGAATGCAACCAATTAAGTGGTAAAAATTCTGGTATTCTTGGATCGTAGTTTAACAGACTTATAAGGTCTACATTTTTTTTTAAGATTGCATGTGCTCCGTCTGTTGCTACACACACAATTTGAATAAATTATTAAATATGTATTATTTATTTTTTCATTTCTTTCAAAGAGCTACATTCATTCAAGAGCTGCAATTTACCCATGCCTGGTATACTGTTTGATCACATGCAAATATAATTAAATATGGCACAACTATTATATGAGAGAGATTAGCATTTTTGTTCTTTTGTTTCTTTGTGTCATGTGGTTGCTTGTTATTTAATTTAATTAAAATTAAAAACTTGTATTAAAATTTTAAAAAATAAATTTAATATTAAAATAAAATTAAATACCAAAAATAAGCATTATATGGCGTATGAATTGATTTTAAACAAATATTACTCATACGCTAGGGGATACCGAAAAGCATTTATGTTCATATATAGTACATGTACATAAAGAGCAACCAATAAATAGCCTATTAGAAAAATAAAATTAAAATTAAAAAATATTGAAAATGAAAATATTTTAAAAAATGAAATTCATTTCGAGTTCTTAAGACATGATTCGCCAAATTCGGGCTTCTGCTTTGAGCAAGCCACTTACTTAAATTCTGAAAATAAATCCATTTTTCATCGCCAGTAACAATTCGATATGAAACTGTCATGCTTTTAAAGCAGTTCATATGGCACCCATTTTCCAGACGTTTAGATAATAATTCTTTTAACATACATACATAACATAATTGGCCATTACAACCCTTCAGTCAGATTACGGCCTAGCTTCTCACACCGCTAATGTTGTGTGTATTAATTTTATACATGAGTGGCGGGACCTACAGTTTAAAGTCGACTCCGAACGACAGATTTTTAAGAAACTTTTCATGGCAATTTTACTCTATTTACTCTCAGAGTTTTTGCTGAGAGGGAGTCGCCGAAGAAATATTTTCTCATATTTCGACCTGGGGTTTGAAGCTTGGCCTTACGTTTAATAAGCCAACACACTACCTACTTGACTACGGCGACTTCAATAATTCTGTTAAGCGGTCAGAAATTGTTTGTTGTTGTATTTGCTTTCATCGTTGATACGCACTTTGATTCCTATAAGGAAGTCGAAAATTAGGTGACTAATCTAATATATTTATTTGATTCCTGTCCTTTTATACGGATGTGAAATCTTCGCAAACTGTGATACTGACGATAGGCGGAAAGTCAACCTGGCTTATAATAATATAGCCAGATATGTTTTTATTAGGGGACGTCGAGACCATATATCACAATTTTCATACCGGATATTCGGAGTTAATTTTGATAATCTATTAAATATAAAATGCCTTATTCTCCTCCATAAGATTATTACTTTAAAACAGCCAATATACTTATTTAGTAGGATTACATTTGCTAGATCCAACCGCGGTATGAAGATTATCCAACACAGACATAGGACGCTTTTGTCACAACGCCAGTTTTTTATACACACCATCAGTCTTTGGAATACACTACCTAATTATATTCAGAACATAGGCAATGCAACTAAGTTCAAAAAGGAGCTATACATACTGTTTAAGTAGTTTTTAGCATATCTTGATTTTTTTGTGAATTTTTTTTCTCTCTATTTCTATTAATGATTATTTTTAATTTTTCATTTTTTTAATTAATTTATCTTTAAATTTCATTGTATCTTAGTATATGTATATATTTTTACTTTGTTTGTATATTTCTTTATATTTGTATATATTGTTCTTAGTAGTTTTCCTAATTTATTTTTTACATTTATTCATTTTTTTATCCTTTTTTGTATCGATTGTTATTTCCCGTGATTTTAACACGTTCTTATTCACTTTTATTTCTACATTATTTCAAACATTTCATTACATATATAATCAATGATTTGTTATTATTTTGTTTCTTTGATGTACTCCCATAGCACTTTCATTTATAAGATTATTATCTTGTTGTGCTATGATTAATAATAAATAAATAAATAAATAAATAATCTTCTGTCCACCAAAAAAAAAAAAAAAAAGAAAAAAAAATGGCTTGGATTAACAGACGAACAGTTTTATTGGCGTGAAATCCACAAATTGCCTGAATGGCCAACACTTTGAATAAAAATTGTTTTTACTTTCTCATCATAAATAAGTGCATTATCTTCACATAAAACGTTCATTGAACAAGAATAAATTAATGGAAATAAACTTTTAATGGCACATGCCACAATGGGAACAAAAAAACTGAAAAGTCAAAAAAAAATTAAAACGATAATAAAAGAAGAACATTGAATAGGAATTCAAGAGCTACTAGAGATTCTACACCGAGTGCAAGTCTTATGTTCTACAATAAAAAGATTTATAAAATATGTCTCCTAAAATACTTTTACCACATTCTCCAATCTGTATTGCAATACTCAAGAAGTAGAATGTACCATAATAGCATAGAACGCATACAATTTCTGCTTCAATGTATCTTAGATTGTTGCGTATGTCATAAACGTTGCTGACGGCCGGTAGATTTCGTTGCAAGTTGTCAAATGCAATTGACTTTGGGGGATTTTTTTTACGTCACTCTTAAACAGAAAGATAAAATCGCTCGGCATCTTGTTGAAGGCTAGCTTATGTAGTACACTAAAAAAAAAGAACACAAAGAAACTTTTTCTTCTGCTTTTTAATATTATAATTTGCTTAAACTTATGAATACACATACATAAATACATACAAAATACGTACATAATTGATCATTACAACCATTTAGTCAGGACTTTGACCCAGTTTCTCATACCGCTTATATTGTGTGCGTTAATTTTTATACATGAGTGGTGGGACCAAATAGTTTAAAGCCGATTCTGAACGACAGATTTTAGAGAAACTTTTCATGGCACTTTTATTTACTCTTACAGTTTTTGCTGAGAGGAAGTCGCAGAAGAAATATTTTTTCATATTTCGTTTAGTTGGTGCTGCCTGACCTGGGGTTTGAACCGAGTCACGTCTAATAAGCCTACACCCTACCTACTGGACCACGACTACTATTCTCATGAACACATAGAAGATAAAAAAGAAATTAAGAAATAAATCGAATTTAGAAGAGGTAAATATACCATAAAATAATATAATTTGAACACACTCAATATAGTTGTCGTGAGGAGCTAGATTGTAATGACCAATTAAGTTATGAAGTAAGCATTATCGCAAGCAGGTTACTCCTACCATTCCCGAGATTTGCGAGGGTAGTTAAATTTTCATCATAAGGTGGTGATCCGTTGTAAATGTTAGTCTTAATTGGCATCTGTTCACGTAGATGATGGTAACATCAAGTAAGCAAGAAATTAATTTTTGCCCTTCATTTGGGTCAATGGTCAATCAATCAATCAGTTTGTACTTGTCACACCATGGTGATTTTTAAGTGAAGTTTTGTAGAGTAACCTGTAAACTCTACTAAAGTGTAGGCTTGTGGAGCTAACAGTGACGAGTTTACTGTAGTATAACCGTGGCAATGAGAGTCTGTCGTTTAACGACACTGCAGATTCTATGGCATTTAGATATTTGCTTAGGTAGTCACAACCAGAACTATGGTTAGGCTAAGAGAAGATAGTACCAGTAAAGTAATAAGAGTGAAAGGAGAGAAATCGTTCTGTGGTATACAGATTGGGCAAGGACTTATAGTGGAGCAATTCCAGAGTGAAATAGTCATATTATAGTTGCCTAAAAGCGAAGGTTTACACCATGCGAATGTTTGGCAGGAAGTACAGAGGACGGGACATAGCTGACGGTCAGACCAAGCTCAGTGCACTCAGCTTCTATTGGGTTGACTTGAGTTAAGAATGGAAAGCTGAATTAGGTAGATTATACTGAATTCCGGGTGACATAGAAAAACGCGGTAATAATCAAGCAGATCGGCTTGAGCTGGCAGCTGATGAGGCCAAAACATTTCTGTACAGTAGGAAGAGAAGGTTGTACAGTTCAAAGGGTATGCTTAACGAAAGGTGATGAGATTTGAATACTATTACCAACTTGAACAAGTTTGAAACAATCTTAATTCCTGCTGTGTAAGAGTTTTGATTTAAATTGTCCAACATACTATCGAGAAGTAGCCTGAGCATTGTAATAAACATTTTACCCGGTATAGTAGACCCCAAGAACAAGTTTAAGTGCAGAGAGTTATTCTTACTGACGCTAAACTGTATGCTGATGAAGATGCAAAGGACATGTAGGTTGAGGGCAGAATAATACATCGTATACTCTGTATACTCTGGTGCCTCTATGATGCATTGCATCGAAGAAAAAATAAACATAGACGTTTTATTTTTATAACCAGCACCACTTTCAAGGTAACTGTGTTCTGTTCTGTTCTGCTCCGACTAGTTATTTTCCTTTTAACCAAATTTATTCGCTCCTACAGGAGCAATTTGACTTGAATTCTAATTACTTATTTCGTAATTCTGACTAAATTGAAAAGGATAACCTTATACTGATTTATGTTAGGTTAGGTTAGTGTGTAGCTTGCCGATCACAGGCAAATTCATTCGGTGGACATATGTGTCATTATATAAACCAGTGTGACGGAGGCCCCTTGTCATGATACGTTAGTGGTGGGTTTGAACCACTCCCAGCCGCGGATGAAACCGGCCAGTTCTCTTACATACATACATAATTGGTCATTACAACCTTTCAGTCAGGATTATGACGTAGCTTCTCACATCACTTACGTTGTGTGCGTTAATTTTATACATGAGTGGCAGGGACCTACAGTTTAAAGTCTACTCCGAACGATAGATTCTTGAGAAACTTTTTATGGCAGTTTTATTTATTCTAAGAGTTTTGCCAGAAATCTGCTGTCTGACCTGGGATTTGAACCGTAGCCTTACGTCCAATAAGCCAGCACACTCCCTACTAGACTACGGTGACTTCAGTTCTTTTAGTGGACCTTAAAACGTTCTGTTGCTCAAAAACCGATGATGTCTCTTCTGAAGTGCATGGCACTGGCATAAAAGGCGTTGCACCGATTCGACTTTCTCCACATCATTGCAGCTTCTACAGAAATCCTAGTGGGACGAACCGAGCTTACCAGTGAAACTGCTAATAGCGTAGTGTCTGATTAGAATTCCTGTTCGCTGTCCGCTGCTGGACAGTTTTGAAGTCGGCTTGTTTCAATGATTTGAAAATAATTTATTTTAGTTGCTGTAGAGTGTTAGCTTATTTGGCAAGAGTCTGAGGTTAAACTCCTAGCTCTCGAATATTACGACATATGAAAAAAATATTTCTTTCGACGGCTTACTCTCAGCAGATTACAGGCGAAAACTCTGAGAGTAAATAAAATGAAATTGTCATGAAAAGTTTCTCAAAAATCTGTCGCTCGGAGTTGACTTTAAAGAGGAGAGGTCGCAATTTATGGTTAAAAATAACACATACAACGTGGTTTGCTTTAAAAAATTTTAATTCAGATTTTTAAAGAACTTCTATTTAGGCAGTTCAATTTCATTCCGTTAAAAAATCGCTGAAACAAACATCTTTTATTGTTCTATGCCAGTAGTAACGAGAAAACATTCATTGAATTAAATCACTTGTTAAAGCTTGCCTGGTATGCAACTGTTGTACGTTTGAAACGTGTGTCATCTATTTCATTGGTTTGTTTGTGGAAATTTTATTTTAAACGCAGATACTCAGTAGTTAAATATACTCAGATACATGCAAGCATAGATAGGAAAAGTAGGTGTCATGAAGTTTTTGTTGCGGTTGTGTTTTAACTAGAAAAGATTATTGTCTGTTACGATTTTACACATTTCAAGTTTTCCTTGTTATTGTTACAAATAACAACGAGAAGATTACAACTTGAAACACTAATAGTTGCTTCATACACGTATGCACAGTATTAAGTTGTTTGCTGTGATTTAATCTGTTGGTAAGACACAAAAACAAATGTACACATCGAGTGCATCGCTGTGGTTTAAGCAACAAATTTTATGATTTTATTTATTAATTAACAGAAGCGACGTTGTCATCGGTGTACGTACAGCCTGTTGAGGAAAATTTTTATTTGGCATGTAATGTGCATTATGGCTACAAATGCAGGGAAGGTTTTTGTCTTTACAAGATGACACGGCTTTATTTTATATATGTAATATTGACATTGGATTGTATAATCTTATTACAGATTCAAATGGGATCACACTGAAAAATATAAGTTTATACTACAACTTAAGAAAAAAAAACTGTTAAAAAAAATGTGAAAATGTGTTCACAACAGTCACGATTAAGTTTTGTTTGTAGAAGTTTACATATTCAAAACTTTCATGCTGCAATGTAAGAAAATTTCGAGTTTGTTATTTCACATTTTTTATCTGAAAACTTGTGTGATTTATTTATTTATTACAATACAATTACAAATAATAGCAAAATATTACGATACAAAATTTAGTAACGTAGACCTTATGCTCGGTGTAGAGTAAAAGACCAGAGACTCTGTTGGGAATCCAACCCAACCACTAGACTGCCAGTGCATCCAATTTTGTGAGTATAATTACGATTACTTAGTAACTTACTTAATTGGCCATTAACAATACAATTATCGAATATCGGCCTGTTTTAACACATTCTTCTATGCGCCTCTGATTCTTGTGCGCCATCGCCAGTTGATCACAATAATCGATGACAGGGCTTTCTCAATTGGGATTGAATGGGATGCATGCAAACGATGTAAAGCTTCTGATTGTGGCCAACAAGGCACCACTAGAAAGATCGTTGTCTTGCTGTACTCAAGTTGACACGTAGCCTTCTCGTGGCTGCTTTTAAAAGGCATACCAGCACCTTATGTTAACTAATGCGTGCAGCGCAGTACAATTCCGTGCACTTTGAATCTGGGTTCTGGGTAGATAGTATCCAATGGAAATTATAAATACGATTACATGTCATAATTGGAATGATAAAAGAATTGCTGCCTTTTTCGATGATTTTTTTAGAAGTTCTAACTGAGGTAGAGAATAAATAAACTATTAGTGAATGCAGACCATAAGAATTAACACCTTTTACTGCAGTGGTCGTTTACTATTGATATCGTATAAGAATAAAACATCTAAACTAATATATCTGCTATCTTCCATTAACCCTTTCATGCCCGATGTTGCCTATAGGCAACATTGTACATTTTTGTTCATAAATTCCGAAACTTTTAATTTTTTTAAAAGATTTTTGTGTTCTCTGATGTTATGTTCTAGAAAAACCCACAGATGGCGAATGGAAATATTTTGTGAAATGTTATATGTACACATATAATCCATAATTGGCCATTACAACTCTTCAGTTAGGATTATGACTTAACTTCTCACACACTTACGTTGTGTGTGTTACTTTTTATAGTTTAAAGTCATCTCTGAACGAAAGATTTTTAAGGAACTTTACACGGCAATTTTATTTACTCTCAGAGGTTTTGCAAGAAATCTGCTGACTGGCTGTCGCCAATGAAATGTTTTTTTTTTCATATTTCGTTTTATTGGAGATGTTTGACCTGGTGTTTTGAATCGTGGCCTCATGTCTAAGAAGCTAACACACTATATACTAGACTACCTCGATTTCAATGTTAAATATGGTGTTTATAAATTCACACATAATTTATTCCCAAAATAAAATTTTTGTTAATGAAATGCCTTTAAGAGGAAGGGAGAAGAGCGTTTCGCATTCTTAATAAAACATTAAATACAAAATTGCTTGCATCTATCACACTTTAGAAATCGTTGCCCGAGAACGTGAAATTTTTTTTCGTAAATATCATTATAATTAATACATTTGCAATCAATTTATTTTTATGCTCAGTAGTTTGATCGCAATTCCTGCAGTTTATTCATCCCAATTTTCCTTTTTGGGTTAATGGTTTCAGTCCATCAGAAAGTATACGATATAAGTCATAATGCTCAGGCGGATTTTCATCGCATTTCTTTCTTTTTTCTTTCCACTATGAGAAATAATTATCTTGCATTATCTAATTTGTCGAGGCAAATTCGACTAACGTACATTGAATTTAAAGCACGCTTGTAGACGATTTTAATAAAAGATTAATTAACTGTAGATCGATCGAGCATTGTTACAAATATAATAACTTTTATTCAGAAAAAGTTAGATGTCTGATTTTTTTCTCTTGTTAATTCTGTTATTGTCGTTATTTTAAAACAAATAAAAGAAAAAGTTGCAAGCAGGACATAACAAGGTTAAAACTTCATAATTCTGGCTTATGTATCATTTGTAATAAATACGACACATTCTTAGTGATTCTGTGGTGATGTGTATATATATTATTTTTAAATTTTCACAGGTTTTTGTAAAGTATTTAACGTAAATAAAGCATTATCTACGGTATTTGATAACGAATTTAAAGTGAAATGTTGGATGAAAGTGAAGAGGATCAAGTTTCTGTCCTTTCTGTTCCAACTGGTGAGTTCTGAACTGACGAAATATCGGCAGCGGCACACATGATAATCCACTGTTTATCACTAACAATGATACTACTTGGAGCAGTGTGCCGTATGCCATTTGTAGTTTGGTAAGAGACAATCAATTTGCATGTAGATTAGTGGCAATTGCTTTTTGAAATATTTTTGAGTCAGCCTTACTGCTTTTGTCGTACCTATCTCATGCTACAAACAAACATTTAAAAAGTGTCTTTATGTCTTATTTAATAGATATTACAGAAGGACAATATTTCAGTCTACTATGTACATACATCTGTGAAAAAGGAAACATTAGGTTTAATACTGTGTTCATTTGAAGTGATGAAAAATTTACACTTATTCTTCGTTTATGAAAAATGAACTGAAATTCTTCCTTATAATCCCAAAGATTTTGTTCCTATAGATGAGTAACAAATTGAATTTGGTGGTCGTTATGTATTTCGTCTTCCACCGAAATTGAATTGATAGTTTTAGATTCAAGGGTGTTTTTTATAGAGGTATAAAACTTTAAGTTGCAATAAAACAACGATGGATTATTCGATTGACATGAATTTTATTTATCCGAAAGATAATTTAGTGGCATTGCATTTTAAATATGATTTCTGGCATATGACCGCCACGGCTGACGCGGATTTAGTCCAATCTGGACGTCCAATTTTCGATGACTTTTTCCAACATTTGTGGCCGTATATCGGCAATAATACGGCGAATGTTGTCTTCCAAATGGTCAAGCGTTCGTGGCTTTACCGCATAGACCAATGACTTTACATAGCCCCACAGAAAGTAGTCTAGCGGTGTTAAATCACAAGATCTTGGAGGCCAATTCACAGGTCCAAAACGTGAAATTAGGCGGCCACCAAACGTGTATTTCAATAAATCTATTGTGGCACGAGCTGTGTGACATGTTGCGCCGTCTTGTTGAAACCACATCTCCTGGACATCATGGTTAATCAATTCAGGAATGAAAAAGTTAGTAATCATGGCTCTATACCGATCACCATTGACTGTAACGTTCTGGCCACCATCGTTTTTGAAAAAGTACGGACCAATGATTCCACCAGCCCATAAAGTGCACCAAACAGTCAGTTTTTTTGGATTTAACGGTGTTTCCACATACACTTGAGGATTACCTTCACTCCAAATGCGGCAGTTTTGTTTGTTGACGTAGCCATTCAACCAGAAGTGCGCTTCATCGCTAAACAAAATTCGCTTATGAAAATCGGGAACAACGGTAATCTCGTTTTGGGCCCATTCGACGAATCTACGCCTTACTTGATGATCGTTTGGCTTCAAATCTTGCACGAGTTGGATTTTGTAAGCACGCAAACCAAGATCCTTCAGCAAAATCTTCCATTAAGTGGATGGACACAGATCCAATTCCTGTGCTCGATGGTGGATGGACTCATTCGGGTCTTCCTCAATGCTACGCTCTGCTGCAGCAATAGCTTCTTCTGTACGCACCGTACAGCGTCTCTGGGGATGCGAGTTATCAATAAGAGTAAACGTGGTGCGAAAACGTTCCATGGTTAATCGAATTAACTGCTGTGATGGACGATTTTGTCGACGATAAAATGGACGTAGTCCGCGATACGTTTTCCGCACAGAACCATTATTTTCGAAATAAAATTGCACTATTTGCAAGCGTTCTTCAGGCGTGAGTCTATTCATGATGAATTGCCAAACCAAACTGAGAATAAATCACTTGACAGCTGTTAAATCGGTCGCCATCTTGAAAAGTAATGCCAACTTAAAGTTCTATACCTCTATATAAAACACCCTTTACTTGTGGAGCAAGTAAATGTGGATGTATTTGGGGAAGTCTATATCCCGCAAACCAGAGAGGAGTCAAAAAGAAGACTTTGTTGTTGATATAGTATATATTCTAAGGGAGTAAGTTTTTTACATGTCATGACCTTTTCAAAAAAAATTTTTATAACGAAATATCACAATGACTTGTACCATCAGGTTTTAGCCAAGCCCTCAATTGAGAGCTTTGCTGATGAAAGTGACAATAAACTGCCCCATCTAAAAAATTTAAGACTTATAAATCGCAAAGCAATGGTCCTTGATATCAAAATTTTACCATTTAGAAAATATTAGAACCAATATGATAGAATTCGAGGTAGTCTAACAGGTAGTGTGTTGGCTTATTAGACGTAATGCCCGGATTCTTATCCCAGGTCAGGCATCAAAACGAAATATGAAAAAAATCTTTTTCGGCGATTTGATCTCAGCAGATTTCTGGCAAAAATTCTTCTCAAAAATCTGTCGTTCGGAGTCGACTTTAAACTGTAGGTCCCGCCACTCATGTATAAAAATAACACACACAACATAAGTAGTGTGAGAAGCTAGGCCGTAATCCTGATTGAAGGGTTCTAATGGCCAATTATGTATGTATGTATGTATGTATGTATGTATGTATGATATGAAGCTCATATGTAATAATTTAAAATTATTTTATTAAACTTAATTAAAACAAATACAAATTTTCGAATTTTTTAACAAAATCTGTCATTGATTGCGACAATTCCATGCTCGTCAATTATACATACATATATCAAAATTAATGCATACCTGGAATTATGAACTTTTTTTAATGCTCGATCTACGGTTAATGCCGTATATATTACACGAGGGAAAGAAAATTATGTCTAATAAAATAGACTTTCACATCAGAATTTGCACCCTTAACTAAAATACATCGATAAACCAATGTATTGACGTAAAGGCTGTAAAATACAAGACATATGAAAATTATTTTTGTATCAATAACTTAATTTTCCGTATCTAAAATATTAAATGACAAATCTTTAAAGCTCTTCAAACAACCAAAATCACAACAATTTAATAAAAAAATATTGATAACAAAACAGTGTGAAAATATTATAAAAAAGGAAAAAAATCCAAGTAGATATTCACATAATGACAGTGTAACACGAAGTTATAAAACTCAAGGGTTTTGAAAAACCGCATAAGCATATACGTGATATATTGAACATCATGAATAATTTATTAAAGGTTTGTTTTCGCTTTTACAAGCTTTTTCCTTTTTTTCTTTTTGTATACAAATAACTGTTGAAGATAAAAAAACATTGTAAAAACGGGTTTGTTGTCACTCCATATTGATTTTGGCAAATCTTTTATATCCGCTTTAGATTCGTTTGAACAACTTTGAGAGAAAGCGACAGAGAAAGAAAGAGAGAGTAAGAAAGAGAAAGAGAGCGTGTAACAAGGGTTTATAGTTTAATTTTCTAGAAATAAATCATCCATTGTCCTTTTCGCTGCTGATGGTTTTTATCTGTTTTTAGTTGTTGCCGTTATCCACAAATAGGATTCCTTTTTCTAAATTTACTATACAAATTGTATATTTATTCTCAACTACATATCTATGTTACTGCATGGTATTGTTTGTTGTTTGCTTGTGATAGACTGAATTTTAGTTTTCATTTCCTTTATTTGTGTTTAATTTAGTTTTCTGACAATTAACTGCGGGTTTCGGTATTTTCAATTTTAGTGGTTTTTTTATTGGTTTTTGTATTAAATTTACTATTTTTGTACTCCCTTAGTTTTATTCTAGTTGCTGTAAAAATTTATGAATAAAAGTTTATTTCCTATTCAATGCTTACATAAAAGAAAACATTTTTAAGTACAGAAATTTATTGATTTTTTGTCTTAAAATATTTAATAAAATTTTACAATGAAACTTATACAATTTCAAATTCCAAACGTAATAAAAATGTTTAGTGTTTATCAGCAAATACAGTAGAATGTAATAAAAACGTACTTGAGGGGCTAAAAAAAATAAATAAAAAAATTTTAAAGAGTTGATAGAAGTATTTTTATATTAAAGTGATGTTAAGAAGTTTATTTATTTCGCACATAGCGGTCCCGGTTCCAAGCTCTACAGTATACAATGGATGCCGAAACAACACGAATCCCAATTAAAGTCTGATTGTTTGCGATTCACTCCATTGTCTTGATGAAACAGAAAGTAGTAAGATCTTCTAAATCATTAGCCAGCACCGGCAAGGATTGTGCTCTTTTAATTTTATTCATCATTGACGGCCTATATATAGATATTTTATTAAATGGTTGTGATTTTGGTTATTTGAAGGGCTTTAAAGATTTGTCATTTAATATTTTATTTATTCACTAGAGATTGATAAACTAGACATTAAAGACAAGATGAGAAGGCCAAGATTATTTATTTATTTATTTATTAATTACAATACAATTACAAATTATACATACATACATAACATAATTGGTCATTACAACCCTTCAGTCAGAATTACGACCTAGTTTCTCGCACCACTTATGTTGTGTGTGTTAAATTTTATACATGCGTGGCGGGAGTTACAGTTTAAAGTCGACTCCGAACGACATATTTTTGAGAAACTTTTCATGGCAATTTAATTTACTCTCAGAGTTTTTGCCAGAAATCTGCTGAAAGGAAGTCGCCGAAGAAATATTTTGATGCCTGGCCTGGGGCTCGAACCCTGGCTTTACGTTTAATAAGCCAACACACTAGACTACGTCGACTTCTTAAAAACCTAGCATCGCCTTATTGTTCGAAAGCAAATATAAAAAACATTAGACGTTTCCTTAAGCACTTACTGTCTTTAAAGAAAAAAGCATGTGTGAGATATTATCGACCTATTGAAGCCATTATATTTGGAATATAACATCGCTGAGATCGTTTCTCAATGCCCTGTTTACATTACTACCTCGTTAGATGGCCATGTGTTGAAACCACATGACTTCATTGCCCAAATATTACGACTTCGCCAAAAGAATCAACCTGTAGTGCTTGCCGATGGCAGTATCGGGGAACGTCGCCTACACCCTCAAAATTCTCACCAAATTCTAACTTGTTCAGGATGAATTGGACGCTCTTAAATCTCATGTGGATTGGTACCGCTCCTAATTCGAAAATTTTTTCATGTTCACATTCTTCCAGTAATAAGCCTCATTGCTGAAAAAGATTTTTCGGCGGTCGTATGTGGTAATTTGACTGAATAAATAACAAACTCGCACTGGGCGGTGTCTGGTTACAACAAGGCTACGCTATTTTTTTTTCACGCCGAGGAGGGGTAAATGTACCTAACCGCACCATAGAGGAAGTCGTCACATCCTCCGTGTGTGGGGCCCTCACCCACTAAATCCCCCCCTCGTCTCATGGAATTGTTGTGCCCACTCCGGAACTACGGTGGTATTACTTCGGAATGGAGTCCCTTTGGCTCTTTGGCCCCTGCATGTTCATATCCGCGTCCGGATTGCGTGTTGAAAGTTGAAGAGACATCTAAGCGTCTCCACTATTCCTTTCCTCCAGATCCTTGCTTCGAATTTCGATTGACACGTGTGCCAGTTTCATCTATTCCGGCGTGCCCACATGTTCTGCAGCCTCAAGATCCCTCTTCTTCAGTTTTAGAATCCTCTCCACGTAATTCGCCACTGAGGTCCAATTTTCTCTACTCGCGATCATAACCCCGACAATGTTACCGGGCGTGATCGTCCCAACTATCGACGTCAGTGCAGAGCGATAGCTCTCCCAGCGTGCACACTCGAAAACTGTGTGCTCTGCGTCATCAATTATCTCCCCTTCCTCGTAAAGACAGTAAGGTGAGGCGGTATTTCCCATTCTGTGCAGATATTTCCTAAAATATCCGTGACCCGATAACATCTGTGTAATGTAGTAATTTACCTCTCCAAATTTCCGACCAATCCATGGCCTTATGTCTGGAATAAGTCTCGCCGTCCATCTTCCTCTATCTTCTTCGTTCCATCGTTGTTGCCATTTTGAAATGGTGTTTTCCCTGAAATGAGCGGTTATGTGACTCCCAGCCGATTTCGCCTTATAGATCTCCATCCGCTCCGCTGCCAGCAGATCCACAGGGATAATACACGCTATCACCACTACGGCTGGAGCGGATACCGTACGATATGCCGACGCGATAAGCAATGCAGCCGTGCGTTTGTCCGCTTCTTAACATTCAGTGTTTCGGCCCAAATGTCGCTCCCATAAAGCATAATGCTGTTTCCGACCTCCATCAGGAGTCTCCGTCTCGCCGGTAGCGGGCCTCCAATGTTCGCCATTAATCTACTGAGCTGTCCAACGATCCTCTGGGCCTTGTTAGCCGAGTACTGGATCTGATGTGAAAATATTAGTCTGGGATCCAGCCTTATTCCTAGGTATTTCACCGAGCTCTTGGTCCTAATTACTCCGTCTCCTATACTCATGTCCACCTGCAAGGGGATATGACGACCAGTGATCAGCAGTAATTCCGTTTTGTGCATGGCCAGATCCAGGCCGTGGGCATCCAGCCATGTTTTCGTTCTCAGCATGATACGTCTCAGTTTTCGTTGTGCCTCTTCCGTGTTCCTGGCCGTGATAACAGATGCAATATCATCTGCGTATCCAACCAAAAAAGTTCCATCTGGCATATCCTCTTTCAGAATTCCATCGTAGTTGACGTTCCATAGGTCGGGGCCGAGTATAGATCCCTGTGCCGCTCCTGATGTTATATGTTTCACCCTTGGGCCCGAGCTTGTGTTATACACCAGCTGTCTGCTACTCAGATAACTACTTATCATGGCCAAGATGTAGTGTGGCACCGAGAAATTGTACTCCAAAGCATTTAATACGTCGCTCCATCTAAGGCTGTTGAACGCATTTTTAACGTCCAGAGTCGCAAGCAGTACCACAGGCCTCAAAGATTTGCTCCCTCGTTGTGTTACCCTGGCCGCTTCAGTCACCTCTCTCAAGGCACCAATTGTAGACCGGCCGGGTCGAAATCCATATTGTCTAGCAGACAGTCCGCCACTATTCTCAATCGCGGCAGAAAGCCGAGGCTTCAAAAGCCTCTCTACAGTGGCCTGTACGCGGATGGGTCCTCTGGATCGCCCTTTCCCTTATTTATCAAGACTAGCCGCTGTCTCTTCCATATTTCGGGGAAAATACACTCTCTCAGGCACGCGTTGTACATTCCCAGTAGGAATTGCGGTCTCTGATTGGCAATCTCCCGCATTACCTCAGGCGGGATGCCATCGGGCCCCGGTGCCTTACCGGGTTTCAATCCGACTGCAGCTGCTTTCAGCTCCTCAGCGGAAAATGGCAAACGTGCTGTATTGCGCGTATTCCGTCGTCGTTCGTTCGCCGGTTCATGAGTAGGGAATAGTGTATCCACTATATTTGTCATTACTCGCTCGTCCATAATTTCCATTGGTTTCCTTCTGTTTAGTTTGTCCATTACAATTTTGTATCCAAGTCCGTAAGGGTTTACGTTTACGTCGTCGCGTAGTTCCTGAAATGCCTGATTTTTCTTTCGCGATATAGCCTTCCTCAGAGCCTTCTTTGCCTCCTTATATGCCCGCATTTCGTCAGCAGCTGGTCCATCGGGTCTGGCTCTAGTGTACCTCCGTCGTAGTCGTAGGCACTCTCGCCTGAGTGCTGCGATATTGTCGTCCCACCAGGCTATGCTATAAGCCACACAATCCGACCGACTAGTCTCGACTTTAGCTTTTCTACAATGATAAGTTTCCAAAAGGATAATTTTACGCCGTTACGCTTTTAAGTGGGACTTCATCAAAGAAAGAGTAGTAAAAAATATTCAGTACTGCAAAGGTAGTCAATTAAGTTACCCTCTTTATCATGCATAGTGGTGAAGACTAAGCATTTTAATGAAACGTTTACATTAAATTCAAAATTTTATTTTCGTTTTAACTGAAACTGAAAATTTGATGACATACATACATATATAATTGGACATTACAACCCTTCAGTCAGGATTACGACACAGTTTCTCACACCACTTATGTTGTGTGTGTTAACTTCTTATACATGAGTGGCGGGATCTACAGTTTAAAGTCGACTCCGAATGACAGATTTTTGAGATACTTTTCATGGCAATTTTATTTACTCTCAGAATTTTTGCCAAAAAGAGAGGAAGTCGCCGAAAAAATAATTTTTCATATTTCGTTTGGATGTACGAACTGGGGTTTGAACCTTAGCCTTACGTCTAATAAGCTAACACACTACCTACTAGACTATGGCGATAACACTTGGCTTAAATATCCACAAGTTAATGCCAGCAATATATCCGACAATATATCTCGAGATGTAGCCTGCTCATTTTTCGAACTGCATGACACATGGTCTGATAGTCTTTTTTTGGGAATGTGTGTGATTATTTTATTCACCAAGCTTAATATCATTAATCGCCTCCTTTTCCTGCAACCAAAAAAAATTTTTTTTTGGCAGCAGAGTGATGACCCATTCAGTGAGTTTAAATGGCAAGGTTTAACTACCCTAGAAGTCAGATTTTAGAAATTGCTGTAGTTCTGAGCTTGGCGTGTAGTCGCATTCAACAGCTCTGGAGGTACATTGCCTGGACCAGGTGCTTTATTGAAATCGAAAATGAAATCACCAAGGAATTTTTTAGACATACTCGGGTATATGGCTATCGTAGGTAGTAGTAGGTAGTGTATTGACATATTAGACGAGAGCGTGTGATTCAACCTGTGTGTCAGACATCTCAACCAAACGAAATATGAAAAAGTATTTCTTTTGCCAGCTTTCTCTTAGCAGTGTTCTGGCAAAAATTCTGCGAGTAAAATAAACTGTCATGAAAAGTTTCTCAAATCTGTAGTTTGGTGTCAACCTTAAGGACAAGGTAGATAAAATTAACACACCCAACATGAATGGTGTATGAAAAAACTTTTTTATCCAAACTAAAAGGTTAAAATGACAATTAAGTAAGTCAGTCTGGTATATGTCAATAACTAACTCTTCTTATTGTTTTCGCTGGACATTTCTGAAATAATGCTGAGAAAATACTCATATAGTACTCCAATCAAACCTTAATTTTTTCTCTTCTTGGCGGAGAGATATGATAGCCACTGGTTCCTAACAGACAACTCCTTCCAATATCTTTACAAACTTGGTAGTCCTTGTCATTAACATTAACAAATGAGTATAAATGCTTAATGGCACTAGAATTGGACGCAGTGGAGCAATCAGCCGTTCACTGTAAACATAACAATTGATGAAATCGAAATATAATGAAACAAATAGAACAACAAAAACAAATAAAAGTTGAATAAAAAGTTTAATACATTATAAGCCGCCGTAGTCTAGTAGGTAGTGTGTTGCCTTATTAGACATAAAGCCAGGGATCAAACCCCAGGTCAGACATCAAAACAAAATACAAAAGGTATTTCTTCGGCGACTTCCTCTCAGCAGATTTCTGACAAAAACTCTGAGAGTAAATAAAATTGCCAAGAAAAGTTTCTCAAAAGCTGTCGTTCGTATTCGACTTTCAACTGTAGGTCCCGCCTCTCATGTATAAAATAAGCACATATAACACAAGTGGTGTGGGAAGCAAGGTTGTAATCCTGACTGAAATGATGTTATGAGAAATTATGTCATATGTATGTATTTATGTATGTACTTTCATTTATTTAATTGAACTATTTTGTTGATGAAATGAATAAAATGAAATGTTTGCTTAAAAAAACGTATCAGATTTATCCTCCTCCTTGGCTGTGGATACGAACGTGTACTTGCATAAATACAATGGGATCTCCAGTTTACAAAAAATAATATTTATTTTATCTTTTAATTGAAACAAAAAATTGTTATGTATTCTTATGCATGTAACAAATTCTGTACAATTTATTTAATTTGCATCAGATATTAGTTTATTGCGTTGATAATTTAAAGCTTACATTTGAACAGAGAATACATTTAAAAAAACAACAAATTTTTAAATAAAAAATCTCCAGAATAAACTTATTTTTGTATATTTACAAAGTATTCATTACCTGAAAAGATCTACCTGGATTTCAATTTAGTAATATTCAATTTATTCACTTTAATTTTCTCTTGTAGACAATTATTGAAAGTAGGAATATTTTAAATGAAAAATTTAATTTAAATTTAAATTCAAAATTTAATTCCTTAAAGGCAAATATAAAAAACCACAAATTTATTCCAAATTTTATTCCAAAATTTTGTTAAATAAAATTCTGAGTCAAGAAATATAGTTTTGGAAAAGGAAATAAAATTGTTCACCATAAAATATTATTAGAAGACAATGAAAGAAATCTGCTTTAGTAACACAAATTAAATAAAATAAGTTTTCGGTTTGTTTAAACAACAGTTTTTTATTACAGTAAAAATCAATAAAAATGCTAATGAGGAAAATAAAAAAACAAACAAAAAACTGATTTAAATGTGTATACAGTTTATGGTCCTCATCCTGTAACTGTTAGACATACAAACATACATGCATTCATAATTGGTCATTACAACCCTTCATTTAGGAATCGACTTTAAACTGTAGGTCCCGCCACTCATGTATAAAATTAAAACTTACAAAATGAGTGGTTTGAAAAGCTAGGCCGTAATCCTGACTGAAGGGTTATAATGGTCAATTATGCATATATGTATGTATGTATTTAATATATCTCGAATTATTTGTTAACAGTGTGAATCATAAAAAAGCATTTAATGTATGCTTAAAACTTAAATACTTGTTATTTTCTAAATCTGCAACAAGAATTGCTTTTCATGGACACATTTTTACATTTTGTGTGTTTTAACAACTCCCAGTGCCACAGTGGTTCGCTTTAAACTTTAAAATATTGATCAGAACGTAATTAAGGACTTTGTTTAAATTTATAGCTAGGGAGCATTCAAAGAAAAACCCGATTGAAATGTTTTCAATTTGTTTGGGTACAATTTAACTATGAAGTCCACTACTTTAGCTCTTCGCTTATCTCAGTTGTGAATTGTTAGGCCCAAGTCTTCTCGAAACTCGGAGACACTGCGATGCAGCGTCGCCATCTATTCCATTGGAACATTATTATGATGGTTTTTTATTATACTTTAACGTTCAGGTATTTTTAAGCTCTAAGTTTATGGCCAATAACACTATTTATAGCATTCAGTGTACAAAATACTATCAACACTATTTTGATAACTTTCTTCTTCTTCCAACATCTACGGCGTTCATGTTTCCAGCTTGTATGGTCTCGTTGAATATTTAATTCAAATTTTGTAGTCATAAACTAAATTAAACAAAATTCGTTGAATTATTTTTTATATTTTTTTTTGATTTTCTACTTTGAAGCTGACAATTTAGTATTTCCAAGAGATGCCATAGTTACTCTGTTCTACTTGACGCATTTACCTTTAGAGTTTCTTTTATTTACTCTTTAAATATTTATGCAAAATTATCATAAATTTATGCAATTACCCCGAGAGTTAAAAGACGTCTTACACAAGCAGGATATTGTTTAATAGTCGTTATAGTTTCCTTAGTTGACCCGGCTTGTAATAATAATATTTGTAAGAACTTCGGTATCCCCTTTTATTTTTGTTGGTAACATTGTAATTACGTTACAAACGACGAATGAAATGAATTGGAAAATTAAAGGGTTTTTTGTATATTTTTTTCTATTTGACATTTGTTCTTATAATTGCATTAATGCAATACAAATGTAAATACTGTTACGAAAGTTCGAGCATGAAAATGGGGAATGCATTTCTGCATTCGTCTACCATTGCGACAAAAGTAGTCTTTTCTGAGTGCTATTGATGGCAGGAGAAATAAATTTGCGAATCTGTATTTGGAACTCTCAATTAACCAAAGAAATTGTACTTAAGATGTCTTAAACTTTGAAAAATATTTGGTAAGTTTTGTGGTTTACAGTAATGGTCTTCTAATTAGTACACTTATCCATCAAAAAGTTTGTCTTGAATATTTTATTCTTAACCCTTTCATGCCCGATGTTGCCTATAGGCAACATTGTACATTTTTGTTCATAAATTCCGTAATTTTTAATTTTTTTAAAAGATTTTTTTTTGCAAACAAGCTTGGTTAACAACGTGTAAAACCAGAATACATAGGACTCTGAATTTAATATCACTTCATATTTAGGCCATGACTAACAAACACATGTCCTTAAAAAAATTTTAGCTCTGGCCCAAAAAATTCGGCCATGAAAGGGTTAAAATTCTTTAATTTTTTGCCACAGGCTTATAAAATAATATACGCCGTAGTCTAGTAGGTATTGTGTTGGCATATTAGACGTGAGATCTCGGTTCAAGCCACAGGACAGATATCTGAGATAAAACGAAACATGAAAAAAATATTTTTTAGACGACTTCCTCTTAACAGATCTCTGGCAAAAACTTTGAGGGTTAATGAAATTGCCATAAAAAAGTTTCTCAAAAGTCTATCGTTCATAATCGACTTTAAACTGTAGGTCCTGCCACTCATGTATAAAATTAACATACAAAACATAAGGGGTATAAAGGAAGAGCGGAGCAATTTAAGATAAAAAAATTATGGTATTTCGCTAAAATCAACCCTGCGCATACATCACTATAAAGAAAGAAAGATAGAAGGGAAGGTTACAGAAACCAAGAGCGTATGAATGCGTTGTTCTCATCGCGCGTTTTTGTTGTTTGACCAATTTTTATTTATTTTTCTAGTGTTAAAAACCAATGTCCCTCAGGGGAAGAACATCTTCGGCTTTTTACACACATAGGACACGAACATCAAGAAGAAGGTTCATGTCGCTTTTTTCAGACTTCAATGATACACCCAAAGAAATATAACAGTCGTATTCACTAATGTCAATGAGAAATGATTTCGATTTTTGGAAGAATACTTGCCAAGTTAAGTACGGTGTCTTAGTGTCTTAGTGCAGTACAATTTTTCTATATTTTGCGATCATATATACATATCATTGGGTTAATAAGTAGACTTGACATTATTACTAACAATTTTCCTCTAGGTTAACACATACCTATGGTTATGGATTAGTGAGTGAGAGAGAGAAAATAAGTTGAGAGCATTTATTTATTTACAGCCATATAAAAGTGTTAGTAATATACTCTATTTTTATTTTCATTTCATCAACAAACATATGTAAAGCTGTCTATATTTGGCTTAATAATTTTGGATAAATAAAAATAAAATAAAACATCGATTTTATTATTAAAAGAACATAAAGCTATCCATCTTTGGCTTAAAAATTAGGCCATGTTTTTTAGATAAATAAAAATAAAAAGAATAAAAACCATTTTTTATTAAAAGAAAAAAACGAGCATTCCAAAGAATTTAAAAAAAATATACTATGGAACAAAATAAAAAATAAAATACGCCCAGCTAATGACATAGAACATTTTTAACACAAAATATTCTTCGAGTGTTATTCTGAAATAAAATGATAAAGCATTCGCAGCACATGTATTCTTGTCGCAGTCTGATCGACAACTAAATCAAAAAACACAAGAATACATACACATGTACATACGTACGATGAGAGCAACACATTGTTACGCTCTTTGTTTGTGTTCATTTTCCTTCTGTCTTCCTCTCCCCTCACCCAGAAATGATGTTTAAAAAAATTTGGTGAGAGCGGGTCGTGATGTTACGACCCGCCATAAGAAATTTTACTTCTACGTGATGCGCATTCTTTATATCCATATCCGTTGGTATAAGTCACTATAAGTCTTCTACCTAAATACTTTCAATAAGGGATGACCATGGGACGTATGAGTACTCTTAAATGGCCAAACTAATTAAATATCACTCATATGTCAAAGCAATATTGTTGAACCCAAATTACAATAAACAGTACATATATCCGTTCGCTTTTAGATCACTAAATTCTTAGTTTTTTGACCGATAAAACTATAATTTAAGCATAAACACACTGCATGTGATGGAATACCATGAAGTCTCATGCAAAAAAATAAAAAAATTAACCCACATTTTTAGAAATACATGCGTATTTTGAGAGTATTACAGATTCAGTTGGTAACTGTTACGCCATTGTATTACCAGCAAAATTCTGGCCAATCTATTACTCCAACAATTTTTGATACCAACAATTCTGTGAGTAAGAATTGTTGTAAATTGCCGTGCTGTTCTGGTCAAATATAATCTGTTTACGTGAAGTATTCGAGCAAAAGGTGTAATGAACTAATTTCGCCGTAGTCTAGTAGGAAGTGTGTTGGCTTATTAGACGTAAAGTCAGGATTAGAGCCCCAGGCCAGACATCAAAATAAAATACAAAAAGTATTTCTACGGCGTGTTGCCCTCAGCAAAAACTCTGAGAGTAAATAAACCTGCCATGAAAAAGTTTCTCAAAAATCTGTCGTCCGGAGTCGACTTTAAACTGTAGGTTCCGCCACACATGTATAAAATTAACAAATACAACATAAGTGGTGTGAGAAATTAGGCTGTAATTCTGACTGGAGGGTTGTAATGACCAATTATGTATGTATGTATGTGAACTAATTTCCAGAGTGGAAAATTAGTCGAGGCTTTTCATTCGACTTGAAACATACTGAACTGAAAGTAATCGTAACTTAATTACTTACTTGCGTAATTCGCCATTAACAACCCGATTAACGCAAAACATCCTTCCAGGCGCCTCTGCTTCTTGCGCGCCTACGCCAATGGTCATACCAACCGATGACAGGTCCTTCTCGATTTGGTTCTTAAAACGCATACAAGGCCGTCCTCTTCGTCGACTTCCGCAGATACCCGCATCAAACACACGTCCCGCTGGCGCATCCTTCTCCATTCAAACGATATGGTCGAGCCAAGGCAGCCGCTGGATATTAATACGCTGCACAACGTCTCTGTCGTTGAGGAGCTCCTATAGTCACTGTTGGACCGAACGCCAAAATCATAGCCTACTCGCACTGGAGCTTACGTAGGACATTTCTTTCGAATACTCTCAAGGCTGCTGTATCAGTGCTTAATAGGGTAAATGCCTCTGCGCCCTAAAGAAGCACAGGTAGGATGAGCGTCTGTTTTGCCTATTGAGACCATAGTAGCACCTGCTGGCAAGAGTGTTCCTGTGCTGGATCTCCAGACTGACATTATTTTTGATGGTAACGGTGGAGCCAAGATAAAGAAATTAATTGACTGTATCAAAAGTATAGTGATCGGCCGTAAATCTGAACTTAAAAGTTCATTACAAACCTTTAGCCAGGATTGCAACCTAGCTTCTCACACCACTCATACAGAGTGTGATTATTTTATTCACGAGAGGCGGGACCTATAGTTTAATGTCTATTCCGAAAGATTTTAGAAACATTTGATGGCAATTTGATTTAAATTTCAGGGTTTTTGTCAGAAGACTGCTGAGAGGAATTCGCCGAAAAGATATTTGTTTATATTTCGTTGCCTTCGAGATGTCTGAGCCACGAGTTGAGCTACGGCTTCACTTCTAGCAAGCGAACACACCACATACTAGCCTACGTAAATTTCATTGAAAGCAATCTACACAAAATACTTCCCTTTACCATATTGAAGCTACTAATTCATCTCCGCATTTCATATGATGGCTTACAGCGAAATTAAAAAAAAATCTTGTACGGAAATTAAAAATTTCTTGCTGTAGAGAAATTGAGGGATGACTTCTTCTGCAATCAATGAATGACGCAGCTTGTTAAAATGTTGGCGTAACATTGTTGTTTGCATGTAATTTTTCTTTTACGGTGTTATTAGTTTGTCGTGTATATGGCATTTAGAAACTCACTGATTATGTTGCAATTCTTTGCAATTTCATGCTATAGTAAAAGACTAAAACTATGCTACTTTGTTGCGTGTTCCAGCAAAATATTGGAACATATTGCACACTGTGCATTAAGAAATGCTTCGAAGATAACAATATCAAAGTACTACACTGGTCCGCACTGGCTTCAGATTAAATCCGATTGAGAAATTATAGAATCTAGTAAAACCAACAATCATCACTACAGCATAGTACGGTGACAAAGGATAAGAGCGGCAGCGTTGGTAAAATATTGTTACGAAAATGGAAACGATGTAATATCATTTCACATTAAAACAATAAGCAAAAGCTACAAAAGCAATCACCTTGAGTAAGTAAGAGAAGGGAATAGATAACGAAACGCAACGTAAGCGGACGCAACAACAAGTAAAGTGAACAAAATAACCAAACAACTACGAAGTCGCTATAAAACTCTCGAAAAGGCGAACACAAGAACATGCTACTTCCAGCACCTTCATCAGACTGTTGCCTGGGCATATAAAAAAGGAGTGAAAAAGCAGACAACAGGTAGTAAGAATTCAGTCAGTCTTGTGTGAAGACGCGTTGCGTGTGAAGAAAACAATCGTGGTTTGAAAATCTCCGCTATACAGATCTATCGTACAATTGGTTTTGCTTGTACAAATGGTGTGAGCAGAGAGGAATAACGAATAAAGCAGATTATTGTTACATGTGACAAGTTGTATACGGTGGCACACAAAAGTAATGCGAACAATAAAGAGTTTAATTGTAACTAAACACATATTTATTTGTTTTTATTTTTGTTTGCAATCAACGAACTCATATCCTAAACGTTAAAAGGGTAAAAACGAACAATATTATTCTTATGAGATTTGATAACATTCTCAATTGATCAGTCACGATTAAGCCGAAGAAATAATTTTTCATATTTTTTTTTTGTTGGAGGGGTTTGAACCGATGACTCATGTCTAATAAGCCAACACACTACCTACTAGAATGAGGCGGAAATTGATAGAAGTCATTTAATAAATTTATATATACAGAGTTTTTCTTTTTGGAATAAGCAACGAATATATCTTTGATATCAATTTTTACACTAAAAAATTGTTAAAATTATATATTTATGAAGCAAACTTACACTGCAGTAAGTTTATATTTGCCGCATAACTTCCTCCCGATTCTTCACAGTTGCATACATTTTCTTCTAATTGCAAGTCTTTCCGGCCCTTCAATGTCCTTTCTTAGGAAATTTGCTTTCCTGTTTTAAGCTTGTTTTGATCTTATTTCCCTGTCGTTAGGAAAACTAAGTTAAAGGAAAATATAGAGACGGAAACTTTTACTTTTTATAATTGAATTTCAGAATAAATTCCATAAAATTTTGTTTTATTTTTTAAAGCAAATATAAAATATAACAACAGAAACAGAAAAGTTATGCTGCTGATGCATTCTTCTCAGCTTTCTTTCTCAGCTTTTAGTCGTTCCGATGTTATGACTACGTTTGCTTTTTACTCACTGAAAAGAAAAGTGTTCACAACTTACAAAAAAATGTGGGGTTAAGGAAATTTTTATGTAACATCAGCATTTATTACAAACCATTACAGCAACTGTTGAAGCGGAAATTAATGCAACGACAATGACAATATTAAACACAAACAGAACCTTATTTGTAATGAAGTGATTTCAAAATCATGTTGATTGGTTATTACTGTGTATTAAAGAACTTTGATTATTTAACACGCCATTCACACAAAAATACTTACATAATTCGTCGTTACAACCCTTTAGTCAGGATTACCACCTAGTTGTGTGCGTTAATTTTTATACATGAGCGGCGGGACCTACAGTTTAAAGTCGGCTTCGAACGATAGATTTTTGAGAAACTTTTCATAGCAATTTTATTTACTCCCAGAATTTTTGGCAGAAATCTGCTGAGAGAAAGTCGCCGAAGAAATATTGCTTCTTATATCAGTTAGAGATGACTGACCTGGGATTTGAACCGAGTCCTTACGCCAAATAAGCCAACACTACTAGACCACGCAGACTTCTATTAACGTAAAAAGTTGTGTTAATTAGAAAATGAATAAAATGTCTGAAAAATCTTGAACAATAGAGACACCTATGGCAATATGATAACCGATTTTTTTGTAACCGCTTTTCATAGCATTAATGTAAACGATATTTATTTCAACAGTATTGTGCAACTTGCCACACAGCTCCTGTCACTATCGATTTATTGCCTCAAACTTTTGATGGTAGTTTAATTAGCAGAAATTGTGATGTTAATTTGCCACCAAGATGTTGCGATGTGACACCATTGGACTATTTTATGTAGGGCGCGTATTATGCCGACGAACCAGAAACCATTGAATATTCGAAGGCAATATCCGTGATGCCATTGCCAATACACTCGAAAAACCACACAAAAATTGGCAGCCATATGAATGATATAATAATCCATTTCCAACCATTCCATTTAATTAATCCATTTTTAATTTATCAAAATTTTAAACTATTATTGTTTAATTGCATTTTTTTATTTTAACTTTTAAATCACTCACTCACATTATGCTTATATTTAATATGTAAAATTCATTCATGACAAGTACATATGTATGTGACGTATGAGTGCTATTTAATACCGTTAGTTTCATACATGAAAAACTCGAAGATATTTTATTGCATACTTTTCCGAGTAGCTGTTGCAGTACATACGTGTAATATGATGCGTATGAGTAATATATTTCAAATTCAATTAAAAAGAAAGTATATCCCATTAATATGAAATTATTTTGGAATTATTACAATTTTTATGGATTTTTAAAAATTTTGAATTTTTCTAGAAATCCTAACCTAAAGTAAATACAAAAAGCACAATTCTAGGCTAAATTCCAGTAGGTACTACATCACGGCCAGCAGCTTCATAGTCTGTATCTTCAACATCTGCACAACGAAACAAATAAATTTGGAAAAATTTGAAACCCTTTTTGTTGTATTGCATTTTTAAATTTAAACTTTTAATGACCCACCATTTTTGATACTACAGAAGTGCATTTTTTGCTTTCAGCATAATTAATTTATCTCTAGCCAAATTTATCCATCAATAGGTAGATTGTTCTAAACACTAATGTAAAATGTATGCATGTGAAGTGGCAAACTTTCCTTACACAATAATGCACTGAGTTCTGTAAAAAAATAAACGAAAAATAAACCCGAATGTAGCATCCGAACAGTGACAAAAGAGCGTACATCTAGAATGAAATTGTGGTGATTGTTTTTTGCGGTGATGTTGAATATGTCCTGGTAAAATGTATTTGATTAACATTTAACTAGTTTGTCACTTACTGACAAATGGTTTTCGATAAAAGCTTTACTTGTTGTAGAGAAATTGAAAAAAAGAAGGAAAGTAGATAACATATACATATAAAAAAATACAACAGGAGAAAAAATGAAATAAAAATAAAAAAGTTTGCTAGCAGATCAAAAAACAGTGGAAAAATTGTTAATTTTACAATAATTGCACGTCAAATATACAGTGATGAACAAAAGGTAAGTAACCATCTGCTGGTATCATTTAAATAAAATCTTATCAATTGAAGAAAAAAAAAATTTGGAACCAATAAAATAAATTTGTTTTATTAAACTCACTGCCATACTATTAGTTAAGTACATTTTATGTTAAATAGGTAAATGCTGTAATAATTTAGTTCTCTTGGGCACCATAAGTTTCTGTTATAAGACCAATTTAGCTTTATTTATTTATCATTTCCCAAGCATCGTGAGAGTTCTCTTAAATTGTGTTTAAGTTTTAAGACTCCCAATGCTTGGAAAATTACAAAGATATTTCTTCTATTGTCTCCTCTTCTTCCTAATCATTACAGCTTCAATTCATGTCGTTATGAGGCATTCCCATTTCTGGCCGTATGTACCCAGTGGCCCGTGTTTTGTTATTTCTCAAGAAAGATTCTTAAAATGGATTCTGGTTTAGGTTTAAAGACATTATTTTCAGATCAATACTTCTAGATATGCTTATAAAATTGGCTTAACGATAGATGGTAGTGGTAGTCGTCATAGTCTAATAGGTAGTGTGTTGGCTAATTAGACGCAAGGCTACGGTTCAAACCCCAGGTCAGACTAAAAACGAAATATGAAAATAAAATTTTCGGTTACTTCCTGTTAGCAGATTTCTGGCAAAAACTCTGAGAGTAAATAAAATTGTCACAAAAAGTTTTTCAAAAATCTGTCGTTCGGAGTCGAGTTTAAACTGTAGGTCCCGCCAAAATTAACACACGATATAAGTGGTGTGAGAAGCTACATGGGTCGTATGTATGCATGGAAGTTAATTTTTTTGATCGGCTGTTTTGTTAACACATTCAGTGTTCCATGATCTCGAAGCCCACGTTGACAAACTTAAAATACCTCATTATCCGCGTTAGAGGTACCAATAGTCCTGGTCAATCTTGGATCTGGTGTCAGTTAGTGGTTTAATGACCACATTACTGTTATTAACCCTTTCATGCCCGATGTTGCCTATAGGCAACATTGTACATTTTTGTTCATAAATTCCGTAATTTTTAATTTTTTAAAAGATTTTTTTGCATACAAGCTTGGTTAAAAACGTGTAAAACCAGAATACGTACGACTCTGAATTTAATATCACTTCATATTTAGGTCAATGACTAGCAAACACATGTCCTTAAAAAAATTTTAGCTCTGGCTCAAAAAATTCGAGCATGAAAGGGTTAAGAATGTGATAAGCGAAAAATAGACGAGCTTTCAACTTCGTGGCGATTTTCGAAAAGAGTTTTTTCTAGAAACTACGTTGTCCTCCTGACTAAAGCAGTGTAATGACCAATTATGTTATGTACGTATGTTTTTCCTAGCATGTCTTCATTATTTCTAACTAGAGCGCTTAATGAAGCTTCTTATCTGTAAATTGAAATAAATCACAGTGTGTGTGTGAGATATCGTCGAAATTTTTTATTCATTTGCATTTGAGGAATATAATATTGGCCAAATATACGTCTCGGCTTTCCTTTGTGGAATGCCTCTGAAATGTACAATTTTTCATAACTCTGGTGCATAAGTCTATTAGCTTTGTAAACCGCTGTGCTTTACAGCTTATTCACATACATCGACGACCTAGGAAAATCTCACAAGCAAAGGCAAAATGGAATCAAAACGCACAATATCTATGGCCAGTTCTCATTACGTCTACATGAGATGACCACGTCCTTAAATCGTTCGTGCAGATTATCCAATGTGGCAAGTGCTGTGTTGCATATTGCGCCATTCTGTTGAAACCACAAGCCGCAACCAAAAGAATTTATCGCCCTATAGTGGTCGACGTTGACACTGATGGCCTATCTGAGTGATTCCAAATTCAACACATAACGGCGCCCCACAGAAAATAGTCCAATGGTGTCAAATAGCAGCTTGTTGGCGGCCAATTTACATCACCATTTCGGCAAATTAAACGGACATCAAACGCAATAAATCAATTGTGGTATGAGATGTGTGGCTAGTTGCACCATCCTGTTGAAACCACATATCTTGTGTGTACAAAAAAAATCGGTTATCGCACCAAACAGTCACTCGTAATGGATGCATTGGCTTCTGTAAAACCACCTGGGGGTTTTCTGAGCCTTAAATACGGCAATTTTGCTTGTAACGTACACACTAAAGGGAAAATCAGCTTCATTCGAAAAAAAGATCATTGTGCAGCTTCTGGTTGTCCCAATGTTGCTCAAACTTAAATTAATTCAATACGTTCAGTGGAGATAATATACTGAATGTTGTGACAGAATAGAATGGCATAAGTAATACCAGATTTGAAATAACTGATGGTTTAATTTTAAAACTATAGGCCATGGTGGTGATCGAAATTCTTAGTACAGTCTTAACGCATCAGAACAGCTTCTATAGGTAGATCTAATCTATTCAAAACTACTACAAACTCTATTAGAATGAAATTAATAACCTTTCATGAAGTGAAACAATTGTTATAGATTGATGAGAGTTGTTGATCACAAATATAATCAGAACTGGAATAAATGTTGTTTTTCGAAAGGGAAGTTTACATGCGGTACTCCTTTAAGTTTTTAGTACCACCAAGTAAAAATTAATTTGTTTAAGATATGGCAAGAAAATTTATCGAAAATGAAATTCTGAAGAAATTCTTACGATTTCTACAGCTTTCTGAGGAACTATTTTGTTATTTATTGTCAGTCCAGGCAAGCTATGTATGTAGTTGTCAATCTTACAGGTAAAGTTCCATTACATCGAACTGGAGCGACGAAACCATTTAATAAACCACAATCTCCTATTTTAAAATGAGACAGTATTGGTATTGATATTCTATTAAATTTTTTCCTCCACTGCTTTTTACCAATTTCAATGCACAATATTTATTTAAACTGTGTAGAAAAAAGTTCTGTGTCTCATAGAATATATTCCTCCTTATGTGAACGTCTATTGCTAATATGTACACTATAATGTGTATCGCATGCAAGTATGAAAAGGAGGATGCTTAGTAACCAATTTAAAGTGTGTTGTACTTTTACGTTAGGTTTACGCTTCTCCCTGAACATTATTTTTCAATTTTTCGCTTTATTTCGTCTTCAGATGGTAGTCTTTTTAAATCGATTTTCTTTTATCGTCTTAATGGCATAATTTTAAAGTAATTTATTTTACATTTGTTTTTTCTATTTTTATGCTTTTTTTTAATATAGAACGATAAGTCACTAGGTGCATAGCACAGTATATTCTTCTTGCATGTTATGCTTTAAAAATCAAATAAATTTTTAAATGATTTTGCCGGTGTGGTAGACAGCTTTGGGTGGTGGATTGTTTTTGTTTCATTATTTTCTTAAGTGCTTCAAGTACGATAACTACTTACAAATTCAAGGAAATTTATAATACGTTCTAGTGTTTATTAGTCTAAAGAAAATTAATTTAAAGAAAATTACGTAGTAAAGTGCAATATGGAGGAACAAGTGTTATTACTCTTGAACACATTTCATTGAAGTACAGGTAGAACAGCGAAACTCAAGAGGCATTTCAAACACGTTCTAATCAATTATTAAAGTCGGATACCCTATTTTCAATAATATACATCTTCACTCTCTTCTGTACGCAGTCGAGAAACCTTAAAATAGACAATGAGGAAAAGACCCACACAAAGAGGTTGTAATCCAATTTCGGTTGGATACAGCCGACTTAAATACCAAGCAGATTGGGAGGAGTATCTTTTCCCACATCTTAAAAAACCGAATCAATTGGTTACTTCATTTGACAATTGATAAATATACTATTGGGGTTTGAATCGCTGTCTCACGTTTAAAAAGCTAGCACACTACCTTCTAGAAATCAGGCTGATTTGATCGATTACATAGCTTATGTTGGGTAAGAAATCCGCTGTGATATGTACCTTATTCGCATTCATCTGCGAATTAAAAATCTAAAAAAAAATATCTAACAGAGTCAAATCGCACGTACTCCTTGGCCAGTTAACATCAGCTTCACATTAGATTATCGTTTCTTCAAACCGTTCGTGCAGAATATGCAGGGCGGGATGAGCTGTGGAGCTAACATGTTGACCCCACATGCCGGTAGTATTTAGATCATTCAAGTCCGGCCAAAAAATTTAGTAATCATTGTTCTAGAGTGCCCGTCGTTAAGAGTTATTGCTTGGCCAATGCCGTTCTCAAAGAAATATGGAATTCCACAACAGACATTGCCTTATTCGAAATGCATTGGACACCCTTGGATGTCTTTTGCATTGGTATCATCAGAAATTTAACAAATTTGTTTGTTCACGTAGCCATTTATCTAGAAATTACTCTCATCGCTGAAGATGTACAGGTTTTGCGGAGACGATGATGTGACTAGAAAAGCCCAATAAAATCGTTTGCTTATTTTCGATTTTATAATTTTGATATTAAAATGCACATCTTGTCGATGAATCACTAAAAAGTCGAAAAAAAAATTTAAAAGAATAGGCTGCCAGATCTTCATCATCAAACATTTGAAGAAAACTGAATACACAAAGTAGCTCAATGTTTGAGTGATACGTGAACTACCCGACACTCATACATAAAATTAACACACGCAACATAATTGGTGTGAGAAGCGACACACTGGAGACCTGCTTATGGTCGAATGGAAGGAACAAGGCATGATATGGTGAGCAGTGTGCTATGATGGCGTTCGCAAGTAAAAACATTGAACATAGTACATCAACGGTCTGGGAACTCACTCTGGAGCCTGGCAGCCAATCAATATTCATCAACAGGCTATTCATTTTCTAGAAAAGATCTACTCCAGATCACTAAGCAAAGACGACTTAACTGTGGCTCTTCATATTAACAGATGATTGGTCAGCTGGTAGTCCAACTAGAGGTCCGCATTAGAGGGCATGGCTTGATCTACTCCACACCCAAATATTGAATCGTTAAAGACGGCACTTGACCGTTTAGTGGACAATTTCCCCATGCGTGAAGTGCGTCTCGCAATGGATGTATGGCAACGTCACCTCAAGTAGTGCTGGAAGGCAAATGGGAGTCATTTCGAATAAGTTGTTCTCAGTTTTGTGGCCATTGAATAATAAAAAAATTAATATTAAATTGTTTTCATTTGTCATCGATTTTTCTGTGTACCAGTATTTCTAACTTGACAAGGTAAATAAATTTTATGCTACTGAATAGATATGCATTATGTTTTAACTGATTACAAAAAAAAAACAAAATTTACAATACACAATTTAAACTTTATCATTAAACTTAAAATAAGGACATAAAATAAAAAAATTAAAATTCTTAATAATATTCAGGAATTTAGAAAATAACATACAGACAAAATATATTGTTACGAAAATGTAAGTGGTGTAATATCGGTTAACATTAAAGTGAGCAAAAGCTACACAAACAAATACAACGAACTTGTTACAAGTAAACCAACAACATCGGTGTGAAAGAAAAGGCTATAGGCATGTAAGCGAGAACGCAACAACAAGCAACAAGAACGAAATACACAAACAACAATGAAGTCGCGATATTGCTCTCGAGAAGGTGAACACATGAACATTCGATTTCAAGAACATTCATTAGGACTGATTACGTGGGCATATAAAACGGCAAGACAAAGCAGGCAACGAGGAGTAGTAAGAATTCAGTCAGTCTTGTGTGAAGACGCATGTGAAGAAAACAGCCGTGAAAATATCTGCGTTGTAAGCAAAGAAGAATAGCGAACAAGCTATTGTTGTTGTATTCGTCAAGTTGATAACTGTGGCACTCAAAAGTAGTGCGAACAATAAAGAGTTTAATTGTAACTAAACCCATATTTGTTTTTATTTTTGTTTGCAATCAACCAACTCATATTTTAAACACTTTCAAGAAGGTAAAAATGTAACAATATACATATGTATATCGTGGTGTTAATTCTTTAAAAGTTGACAGCGATTCGAGATAATACAAAAATCTTAAATGAAATCAAATAACAAGGAAAAATTTATTAAACATTAAACGTAAAACTCTTCCGTGATGTTTACACATATGTGCGATATAAAAAACGAACATGTCTAATGTAGATATACTCGTATATATAATGGCTTGCGATAGAACTAATGTTCGAATGTACCTTACATCCTTATTTAAGCAAACAATTACACTCAGTTATCACTCAATTAAAATTGTAAACACTTCTCCGCTTTCTTATAGTCGTGCTTAATTGTCTTTATTTATCTTTCTATAATATTATATAAAAATTTTAAGGCATTGAATGACGGAGGTAATTACCACTCCTACGTTATTTGCTGAAGGTATTTTTTGTTGGGTTGAAAACTCTCTTAATTATTGTCTGGTAAAGTAAAAAAACCCACAACAGATGTGATGTAATTGTAACGTTGTTTGCAAACATGCATAAACGCTTAGTAGCAACTCCCCACATGAATAATTGTCTTTGTTTGTACATTTGCATTCTGGTAACAATAATTATGTATGTTCCAAATGTAATTACCTACATATATTACCAGAATTGAGAGTGATAAAGGCTTTTGGTCGTAGCTAAAGATATTGTCACCTTGAGCATATTTAATGCTGATAACAGCTTGTCTAATAAACCACAGCTTCTATGTAAAATGTATCTTCAAAATAATATGTCGGGAGAGCATTCTACTGCCCACTGGAAACTGCAGATATTACGTTAAAAAAACAAATGCCTACAAACTACAACAAGTGCTGCCTATTATGCTGAAAAATAATTGTTTAAGAATCCTATAAGCAATGGATCCCGTTCAATTTCGTAACTATAAGGAGTATGGACAAACGAATACTTTTTATAAACTTCCAGCCAAATGACAGATCTAAACACGTTTCACCTCAAGAAAAAATACTGTTAGTCTGGTAGATATGGACAAAAGAAAACTTGATGAAAGATTCCGATTATGTTGGGTAACAGATAAATGTGTAAAAAAATCCTGTTAGTCGGATAGTAAAAAGCATCCTACTCATGCTGATAATTATTCTTTAAACTGATGCTGATACATACATAACGTAATTGCTCCTTACAACCCTTCAATCAGGAATACGACTTAGCTTCTCACACCACTTATGTTGTGAATGTTAATTTTATACCTACAGTTTAAACACGACTCCGAAAGCCAGATTTTTGGGAAAATTTCCATGGCAATTTTATTTACTCACAGAATATTTACCAGAAATCTGCTGAAAGGAAGTTGCCGAAGAAATATGTTTTTCATACTTCGTTTTGTTGGAAATGTCTGACCTGTGGCTTGAACCGTGGCCTCATGCCTGAAACACTTTACGGCGACTAAATCACTTTAAAAATGCTGAGGGTTGGGCATGAAGCATTTCAGAGAAAAGTGGATTGTCTGCTAACCATCTGAGATTCTTCTTATTCCAAATTTCTGCACCGCCTCTTGTTGTTGTCTACACTATGCCAATGTGTTACGAGTGATTATTGAGTTGTTAGGAAGTCTTAGAAACTTTAAGCCATTGGCTTTGCTATTATATTTATACATTCTGAACTATATTTTCTGCTATCTTTGAACACTAATTTCAAGAAAATGTGGGTTTCAACACAACATACTGGTACGTATATAGTATGTCCCATATTTATAAGCAGATTTCTACTTTCAAATTTCAAAATCTGTTTCAAAAATTAGGTGAAATTTAACAAAATCCAAGGAGGTTGATAAATTTTGTTTGAAATAAAATTTGAAAGTATCCTTTAAAGTGCAAAGATTTAAAGAAGTTGTATTCCTAACAACAATTTAACTTTCTTTCAACTTGCCAAACAATAAAGTGGCATACAACCCGAGCACTTCTGGCTATTATTAGTGAATAAAAGACTCCAATTATGGCACCATAATTGAAAATGAAAAAGAAAAATACGAAAATCCTTCTTATTTTCAATTGCTTTTTTATGTTCTCTTCTGCGAATGTAGAAAAAACAAATAAAATTCTGTGATTATTTTGCTTCTTAAGAACTGAAATAAAATTAAAAGGCATCGCCTGCAACAGCATATGCTCTGAAAAGTACGGCATGACCATTAGTAACAGTAAGACATTGTTTTTCTCTACTATCCTTAAAGTTCTTTCTTATTCAGTGTGTAACCGGAGACATGTATTACGAAGTTATTCGTTTCATTTCAAAGTTTAGCACAAATGCACTTCCTTTTGGGAAGATAATACACGAGAATATTGCATATGTGTATGAAAAAAAATTAATGGACAAAAAGCTGAAAGAGACTAATTTTAGAAAATTGTGAAGTAACTGTTAAATATGCATTGTATATAGAGCCTGAAACAGATTGTAGTAGTTGTAGTAGAGCTGAAGCTCTCGACGCAATGTGTAGCATGGCAAAAAAACAAAAAGTGGGAACAGGATAGTGAAATTCTCTTATAATGTTGCCAAATATCGTTTTCACAAACTTCCAGAATAACGCAAGAATATTATGTGAATTTTCTAACAAAATAGGTATCAAAATCTATAATGAATATATTTGTTGAAATATTACAATATTTATTTTACATATTTTATACTTTTATTATTAATAATATTGAATTTCAATCAATAATGAATTTTATACTTTTTCTATTAATAATGAATTTTAGATATAAGTAATAATAATGAATTTCTATTATGAATAACCCAAATCTTAAGTTAATTTTAAGTTGATTAACCATATAGATTACAAGGTTAAACAAGCAACGGAGTTTCTGAATTCCCTTAACTGTAAAAATCCAGTAAATAAATGTTTGAATTAAGAAAATTTTAAATAAATAAAGTTCGTTGTAAAAAAGAAGTCGTTCGTGAAAGTTATAGCTCGAAGATATTTTTGGTCTCGCGATATAAATTTAAAGTGCCCTATAATTCAAATTATAAGTTACTAGCAGATTGTACCCGGCGTTGCACGGGTTATATAGTTTGGATTAGTTAAAAAAATGAAAAATGTTTTTAAATTAAAAAAAACAGTGATTATTTGTTGTTGTTAAAGAAATTTAAAAATTTTAATTATTAACACTCAAAAAAATACAAAAATCAGTAACTTAAGTATACATATACAGAGGTAGTCATAAGTATTTACACAAAAGAGCATTTTTACGTTTTTCTTAAAAAAGGTCTCAGTACTTTTTACTGGAAGTAAATTTTGAAAAAAATGTTTAGTATTGCCTAGCCTGGAATATGCAGAAGCAAATAAAATAAAATTGGAAAAGATAACGGTTCTTAGTACTAAATAAAAAGCAAATAACCATATGCTTATAAGTTGTCATAATTATTTATACACATTTTATTCTTTTCAAAAGTATTTACACAAGACTTAAGTCCGGTCGCAATCTTTATTTTAATTATTTTATTTTTATTTTTACATAGTTTATTAATAAACTTAACTAGTACTTTGTAATACTGCCTTTTGAATCAATGACCGCCTGTAAGCTTTCTGGAATTGACTTAATTACGTTTTGGGCAAATTCGAGAGTCAATTTAGACCAAATTTCACTAATTTCTTGTATAGCCTCTTCGCGTTTTCGACTTTTATCTATAGTTTTATGATATTTTATGAAAGCCCAAACATTTTCAATAACATTTAGGTCAGGGCTCTGAGAAGGCCATGGAAGAACAGCCTGACATACGTTTTCTAAGAATGTGGTAGGTAACCATCCTTTGTGACAATGGGCATTGTCGTGCTGTAAAATCCATTCACTGGTTGGAAATAGGTTGTTTGCGGACTCAAAGGCATGGTTGTTTATAATTTTGAGATAACCAGACTGCTTTAAAGTCCCGTCTATCGGTACCAAATTGCCAAAACCGTCTCGCATTTCCTTTGGAATATATTAAGAAGCCTACAGAGGTTTGGTACATTTTATTGTGGACGGAAGAGGCTGCATTTCAATTCCAGGGCTCGTTCTGTAAGCGCTTTATGCATCTACCACGAAACAAAAAAAAAGGGCTGAACAACCACTTAACAGATTTAGTGGCGGCACGGTGATGTTTTGGGAATGTCTATCATATTACGGTTTTGCAATTTGGTACCGATAGACGGGACATTAAATCAGTCTGGTATTCACGAAATTATAAACAACCATGCCTTTGAGTCCGCAAACAACTTTTTGCCAACCAGTGATTGGATTATACAGCACGACAATGCCCCTTGCCACAAACCATGGTTACCTACCACATTCTCAGAAAACGTATGTCAGGCTGTTCTTCCATGGCCTTATCAGAGCCCTGACCTAAATGTTATTGAAAATGTTTGGGCTTTCATAAAATATCATAAAATTATAGATAAAAGTCGAAAACGCGAAGAGGCTATACAAGAAATTAGTGAAATTTGGTCTAAATTGACTCTCGAATTTGCCCAAAACGTAATTAAGTCAATTCCAGAAAGCTTACAGGCGGTCATTGATTCAAAAGGCAGTATTACAAAGTACTAGTTAAGTTTATTAATAAACTATGTAAAAATAAAAATAAAATAATTAAAATAAAGATTGCGACCGGACTTAAGTCTTGTGTAAATACTTTTGAAAAGAATAAAATGTGTGTAAATAATTATGACAACTTATAAGCATATGGTTATTTGCTTTTTATTTAGTACTAAGAACCGTTATCTTTTCCAATTTTACTTTATTTGCTTCTGCATATTCCAGGCTAGGCAATACTAAACATTTTTTTTCAAAATTTACTTCCAGTAAAAAGTACTAAGACCTTTTTTAAGAAAAACGTAAAAATGCTCCTTTGTGTAAATACTTATGACTACCTCTGTATATTAAAAATACAAAAAATAAACTTATTCTATTATTAATACTTATAATAATACTGAGTACATACATATAACTATTAAATAAATGCAATATAAACTTATCCTACAATTAAATTAAATAGTATTATTATTTTGATAAAACGCTTCTATACACAATATTAGCTGTTTTACCAGTTGGGGTAAAAATATATAAATTTTTCCCACGTGGTACCCGTGAGCAGGCTACATACAATTGAGAAAAACATGGTGTCTCCAAATTTAAACCAGCCACCTTCAATGTTTAACCCTGAGACTTATTAATGGTCATAGCAAATGCTAGTTAAACTGGAAATTGTAAACGTTTAAATTTGAATGGCAAACCTTTTGGGATTATTGGAATACGGGGAATAAACACATCCTCACTTTTCCATGATCCTGTCAATATTCTGCACCCCTTTGGGTCAAAAATTTGAAAAAATTTATTGCCTATAACCTGCACCGACAAAAGCTGGATCTATATCCCAATTTTCAAGAAAATGGGTCCAGGCGTTCAGGCGCACTCAATTTGCCCGTTTTTGGCCCCTTTCCCCCTTTTTGGACCCCTTTTAGTTCTACTTTAGAAACGGAACACCTCCAGTAGCTAGTTGGGAAATTTAACCAAGCTAAATCGTAAAAAAATACCTTTAAAATAGATAAAATACAGCATTTATGCATAAAAGTACTAATTTTTGCCTATTTTTTCTCCTTTTCTCCCATTAGTTCTCCCCTTTTGGCCAAAATTTTGAAAAGATATATAACATGGTCCCACAAAAGCGCGATCTCTATCGCAAATTTCAAGAAAATCGGACAAGGCGTTCAGGCGTGATTGGCTAACAAACAAACAAAAAAACAGACTTACAGAAAGATTTATAATATATATTAGGATTAGGATTTAATTTGATTCGAATTCTAAAAACTCTTAGGAATTTACAATATTTATCGTTTCAGAAACATAAAATTTTGTGTTTAATGTTGAATTAAAAACCCCTCATGAAAACCCCCTTTATAATTCATATCTAGAGCGTATTTTGTCTTTCACCTCCTACTACAGCGTCTACTACACCTAAGTATTCCGATGACATCAATTTGAAAAGCCATTCTTAACTTTTGACAGCTTGTAGCGCTAATCACTAAGTTGCACTACAGCGACTATTCTGTTCCCCACTTAAGCAAATTTCATTGTAATTAATAGATGTCGCAAGCTGAGTTTTAAAAAACATTTTTTAAGTGTAAAATTTATGAGAGGACCTTGATAATACATAACACAAGTGGTTATTACAACACTTCAGTCAGGATTATGGACCTAGTTTCTCACACCACTTATATGGTGTGTCTTAATTTTATACATGAGTTTTTTGTTTACCCTCAGAGCTTTTGCCAGAAATCTGCTGAGAGAAAGTCGCCGAAGGAATATTTTTTTCGTATTTTCGTTTTGATATCTGACCTGGGGTTTGAACCGAGGCCTTTCGCCTAATAAGCCAAAACACTACCTACTAGACTACGGCGACTTCAAACTAAATTTTCAATCCAATTAATTTTCTCTCAAACACATTCTTTTCATAAATATGGTCGTATAGTTTTTAAGCAGATTTAAAGAAAGCCTTGTGTTTCATAATTAAAAAGAATAACCTTCATGGACTACATTTAATTTAGAAAAGTCGATAAGAGAAGTTGAAGTCACTGTAGTAAGGTAGCAGGTAGTATAACTGGCTCAGACATCCCTAACAAGATGAAATATGAAAAAGTACTTCTTTCTGCAACTTCCCAACTTCCCAGCAGTCTTCGGGAAAAAGCAATTTTCATTACAGAGTTTTTGCGAGAAATCTGCTGAGACTACTAGAGTGCGTCGACTACCCCTACAAGTATACTTTTTCAAATTTGAAAAAGTAGCATAAAATAAACATAAACAAAACATAAGTGGTCCAACATACCAGGTTCCCGAATATTAAAACTGCTGTGTATAGTATGAAACCCAGAGAACAACTTGATTTCGACAAGATTGGCACTCTAATAGTTTCGCTGACAACTTGGGTCTGCCCCACGCGGAATACTGCAGAAGCTGCCTGTATGTGTAAGAAACGGAATCGGTACAACAGCTTTTATGCGAGTGCCCTGCAGATCTGGGCATGGTGGCGAACGTGCAACTAAGGGGATCAGCCGATTTCAACCGGACAGAAACTTCTCACACCACTTATGTTGTGTGTGTTCATTTTTATACATAAATGGTGGGACCTACAGTTTAAAGTCTACACCGAACGACAGGTTTTTGAGAAACTTTTCATAGCAATTATTTTACTCTAAGGTTTTTGCCAGAAATCTGGTGGGAGGAAGTCAAAGAAGAAATATTTTTTCATATTTTCGTTTTGCTTGAGATGACTTAAATGGGGTGTGAACCGTGACCTCATGTCCAATAAGCCAATACACTATCTACTAGACTACAGCGACTTTTTAATAACAGTCTGTTATTGTCAAATTAATTAATATTATGAACATTTGGACAAATTTAGTCGAATTTTAGAGAATGTTGTGGATGTATTGCCATCTAAACACATAATGCCCTACAAACTTTATATATGAACTCGAAAACATTGTTTACTTAATTAAATTTGCATATTTTATATAAAATTGTGGTTTCTGCGGTCAGCCTCTACACGTTAGACGATTTAGTTCGTTGTTTTTTTTGGTTCAACAGTGTTTTGTTCCATAACGTTTACATAAATTTTCGTTAAGTTATAATTTATTTGGCATTAAATATTTAAATGATTTTTAATAAAATTTTTAATTTCACTTCTATAAATAACCTGCTGAATAAGTCTGCTTAGATTTAAAAACAATGCGGGAATGGAGGATAAATATAAGTTATATGTGAATGTATATGTATATTCGTACAATTCTACTTCATTACATATGAACATTTCATATTTATTGCTACTAAAATAGCAATCGCTCACCTAATCCTGATGCTGATGGTATAAACAGTTGCATACTTTCTACCGGGTCTTCCAACACGAAATTGGACTATTGATAATAGTAATATTCTCGAAATTAAATCTGTCAAACTATCTGTTCCTTCCTCAGCATGTTTCTCCAAAGGCGGCAATAGCATCGAGCAACAAGTGCAACAAAATAAAATTTGTTTTATCAAAATAGGTGTTCTATTCTCGCAAAGATCAGCACACTTCACCAAATTAACGATGGATACAATCGTTCTACTGAGAAAACTATTAAATTATAACGAATTAAATTCGCATACACTGCTTCAGTAAAGTAACAACGAATACCCGTGCTTTAACGAAGCACAAGATCTGCCGAAAACATCACCACTGTCCTAGAGTGTTCGGGAGAATCCGAGGGAAACGACTATATGAAATGACGCGTGTTCGCTGAATGGTTTCTGGGACAACTGGCAACTGATCATAATTTTCATCAAAAATCATTGTCAGCAATGAGATATTTTTATTCTTGATAAATAGGTACGTGAACAAAGAAAAGAGCTTTCAATGAATTCCAAAAAACTCACTGTTTGGATGGGGTTTTGATCAAGAAGCGTCATTAGTTCATATTTCTCTATAAACGACGTTGACTACACCATTACTGTTAACGGCGAGATCTGTAGGACGGCGATTAACAAAAAAAATTTTTCGTATTGGTTTCGACAAGACGGCGATACAGCTCATGGATACACTAGATATTCTTTACGTGCGATTTACCCACGTTAGACATTTTAATGTCATGTTTCTTAAGTCGCAAGTGTGTACGAATAAGTCACACACCAAAGCCATCCATCGAGTATAATCCATGTCATCGGTCAACTTTAGCCTGTTTTATGATGATGGAAAATTAAATATTTGGCATGTACTCTAACCACTAGGGGCGTAGTGGATATTTGAAGGATATTATATTCCACACACAATAGAACCTTTCAACCTGTTTGATGATATGTTATACGCAGTTTTGTTTATTAAAATTTTAATATAGTATGCTAGGCATTTTCCTTAAATGATCTACAGGTCAAATATTAGTATTTATTGCAATTGTATTTATTAATTAGGAGCACTTTTGATTCATATTAAAACGCATTTGTTTCCTATGGACTTTGTTAAGTAGACAGTACTATCTTTCCCTTCTAGCGATTTACAATATCTGCAGAATTGAAAATCGGAAAATTTCGTAAACTGGGAAAATTCATATGAAAACAAAATTAGTTTTAATTGAAATTCTTTGCAATAACTTTGATCATTCGGCTTTCGTCTGGTGTTAGACCTCAACAAATACTTAACATTTTACTCTTAAAAACGATTTTACTCTTAATTAATAGTAAAAGTAAGCAGCCAAAATTAAATCGAATTACATTTAAGTAATACTTGAATATTTCCAATTCGAATATATATTTAAAATCCATATATACTCCACAGATACTTGAAGTCGCCGTAGTTTAGTAGGTACTGTGTTGGCTTATTATAACGTAAGGCCACGGTTCAAACCCCAGGTCAGACACCAAAACGAAATATGAAAAAAATATTTCTTCGGTGACATCCTCTCAGCAGATTTCTGGCAAAAACTCTGAGAGTAAATAAAATTGCCATGAAAAGTTTCTCAAAAAACTGCGGTTCAAGATCGACTTTAAACTGCAGATCACGCCACTCATGTATAAAATTAACACTCACAAAATTAGTGGTGTGAGAAGCTAGGCCGTAAGCCTGACGAAGGGTTGTAATGGACAATTATATATGTATACGAGTATGCTGATCAAATTAATGTAAAATTTTTGTTTATACAAATCAGTATACATTTTACCCTTCTACGGTAATTCATATAGTGTGTTTGACTTCACTTAAATTAAATTTTATTTATTTAATTACTTATTAATTACAATACAATTACAAATTATATGTAATTATTTACGAGCTGAGTAACTTTGACCATATGCTCGGTGTAGTGTAACAGACCAGACTCTATTGTGGGAATCGAACCCACTACCCTCACGCTAATAGTCTATCACATTACCTACTAGACCAGCAGGGCACCCAATTTAATTTATTATCTGTAGATTTAATAAAAATTAAGTCTGTATGTTTATGGTATTGTACTTACACTAGTGGACGAAAGTGGATTCAAATAAAAGGTTTTTAAATTTGATAAAAAAAAACTTAAAAATTTTTATGGCATTAAATTTCAGCATATTTCTTCAGTAAAAAAAAACTTTCATGAACTACAACGTACCTCTAAAAATTAAATAAAAAGGACTGCAAATTATAAGAGTTTTTAACCAGATTTCTTTTTTTGTGATTGCATTTCGCCAAAAGTCCTTTGTCCCTTATCATAGATTTCCTTACTTTAGGCATACCTTCCCCGTGATTTTTAGAAGTTTGATATGAAACTTTGGCCCTTTCCGTTAAAACGCTTGATTATAGTTACACTAAATTGGAAAAGTTTTCTTTTTACAATTGCCTACAAATTTTAGATGGGGTATAAATCGGAGCTTTTTGGCTTTCCATTGTCTTACAGTTTTGTTCAACAATTCGTTTTTGCACAATATTGGCAGTGTGCCTTTGGATCCTCGTTTTGCTTGAAAGTTATTTTTGTTGTAGGATAAAAAAATGTCGAATTATTCTGCAGATTACTTAAATTTTAATGCTCACGCCTTCCGTTTTACCAGAGGGCTAGATGGACCACCAAGCAAAATGTCTTCATGCCATTAAACTCCTTTATTGTGTTTCACTGTCTACTTGGCATGATGTCATTGAATGGTATCAGCGGGCCTCCTCCAACAATACTGCATTTCAACAGAGTGGAATGCTACGTCATTCCACTCGTTTCCAATTATTTGTTGTCCAGTTATTGCTGTGTTTTACAAAAATTAAACATGTGTACTTGTATGGCAATACGGATGTATAAATTCAATTTTGTCCCATGAAATTGTAATATTTCCGGTTACAGGAATTTCTCATTTCCTCTCAAATAAATTGTATTCACATGGATTTAAAGCTTAATTACCAATCCTGATACTGATACGGGCGTATGGAATGGAATATTTTACTCTACAAAAATAATGAAAATGTACATTTGTTTGCGAATTTTGGTAAATATATCTGCAATATTGGGCAGTACGTGTTACACTAGATAGTCTAAATATTTACTGTTTGGTTAAGATCTGAGGCTAACTCCATAATGTTAATCTTTTCCATTCGAGATCAAATTCTGAACAAAGATTATAAATACACAAAGGTTATGAACATATTATGTTCGAATTAAAAAAAAAAATATTCTTAAAGGAAAATATGTAAACAAATGCTGGATGGGAAGAGCTTTTCTTAAATTATTAACTAAATTTTCTTAATTTATATTTTTCCATTACCCATCTTGGGAGAATATGGCATCCACAAAGCATTTATGCCTTGTTTCTGTTTTTTAAACTTTGGTTGTTCGTACTAAGCAAGTAATTGGTTTGCTGTAGCAAGTTCTAGGATAAAGGGGCTGCTATCTATCGTCCCCTAGAATCAACGCTTTCCGAATATATGGTGTGGTCGTGGGAAACATATTAGAATGTTGATTCCTGTCTTTCGAGTAGGTGACGGCACTCCATGACCTTCCAGCCATGTTATCGTTTTTCCCTTTACAAGGAGTGAGGGGCTTCTTAGGCAGACAGTATAAAGGGATAAAGTTATGTAATTTAAATTTCGAAAACCATGAAGAATCAGTTTTTATTTCTACAGGGATATTTAAGCCTGGGCTTTTTTCCAATAAGATTAAAACTTGAGGTTTTTTGTCTTCTAAAATGGGGTTCCAGCCTGGCCTTCTCGACTTATACACACGCTCTTTGAGTCGGTCGGCATTATTGAGATTTTTTAATCGTTTAGAAGACCTATGTGAAATATGACATCGTTCCAAAATATCAAATGTTCCAGGAGTCTGGCGTATAAATCAAGCTGAATTTGATCGATGTCATGGGTTATGTAGGTTTTATAGACCATATAAATTGACATCCATCTACGATCTAACAAAAATTCCCAAGAAAAAGCCAAACAGAAAAATACAAAAAATATTTCTTCGGCGACTTCCTCTCAGCAGATTAACTCTGAGAGTTTCTCAAAAATCTGTCGTTTGTGGTCCACTTTAAACAGTAGGTCCCGCCACTCATGTATAAAATTAACACACACAACATAAGTGGTGTGAGTAACTAGATTCATAATCCTGACTGAAGACCTGACCAATCCTGACCAATTATGATGAATCATCAACCTATAGTGCTCGCCGTTGACAGTGATGGCCTGGCCAATGGTGTTCTCAATGATATATGAATCCCATGACGCTATGAACCCAAAATTCACACCAAACAGGGACTTTTTCGGGATGCTTGTATCTCATGTGGATTGCAATCGTCCAAAACTTTATATAATTTTTTTTTATTTGGATATTCATCCAAAAACGTGCCTGGCCGCCGCTGAAGATGATTTTTTGAATTGGCTAAACAGACTGAAAAAATAACAACCAATTAGACAAAATTAGCTTGAACAAGTTGGCCGTTATCAACTATCAGAGTTCGTAAGACCTGTGGAGTTATAATTTAATAATTTAAATTTTTTTTAGTAAAAAAACAGTACTTAATGAAAACCTCATAAAGGTTTCTACGCTATCAAGCTTTATACCATGATTAAATGTTTTTACCAATAAATAGCAAACGCTTGTTTGCAGTTATTCTAAAATTATTTTTTTATGTTTTTCCTTTAAAACTGTTAAATCTTAGACTTCAAACTGTTAAAATTATTTCGAACAAAAAGAAACATTTGTAATATCCGTTCATGATTACCTGTGTACATATCAAACATATGATTCTAAGTGACCAACATATTTTGTTGCATTTATTCCTCCTACTATTTATCTGTAAGTACATAGCAAAGAACACCAAAACAACATTTCCTGTCCGTTTAATTGCAAGATGTGACCACATTTCTGTAATACCACATCGAAACAAATATTTGCCAATAATCTGTATTTGGTTTTCTATTTATTTTGACACTTTATGAAAGACCAGTACAAGTATCCAGGAGATAACAGAAGTTTTGTATTTACACACAGAAGCTTACAACTGTAATTACATTGTGTAGTACATTTGATTCACTATTTGTGTGGAATGTACACAAATTTATATGGGAGGCTAAACTTGTGTGTAAAACGTTATTAATAGATAAGGCAGTAGCAGTTGTTTGATTTTTATATTATTTGCAACTAATTTTAATTAAAGAAAATATTCATTCACTCATATATTAGTAACTTACTTTCTTAATTAATCATTACAACCTTTCAGTCCGAATTACAACCCAGGTTCTCATCCCACTTATGTTGGTTGGTTGATTCCAAGCGGCAGATTTTTTAAAAACTTTTCATAGCGATTTTATTTTACTTTTAGAAATCTTTGCAAGAAATCTGCTGAGATGAAGTCGCAGAAGAAATATTTTTTTATATTTCGTTTTGCTGGATATGTCTAATCTGGGCTTTAACCGAGGCCTTACGTCTAATGATCCAACACTCTACCTACTAGACTACGGCGACTGCATTGATTACATTAGATAATAATCAGATTAAATTGCTACAGCTTAGCAGCAACTATCCTTTAAATTTCAAGGTTTTATGGAACAGAGATAACATTACAACATTAATCTGGAAACTAAATTAAAGAATGTTGCATCTGCCTGGACTTAAGCGAAGACTTTTATGATTTTTTTTAATAATATAAGAAAAGTGTTATGTGGTAGCTGTGTGGGTTATTTGAATTCAAACACAACACCATGACGTATGAGTGGTATTAATTTTTATCAATGGTTTAATATTACTCATACGTCAGTTAAAACGTAGTTATTCAGTTGCAAGTAAATTGTAAACAAGGTGTGTAGATTTATTTTTTAAAAATAAAGTCGAAAATAAAAAATAAGTCGAAAAATATTTCGACTTTTTCTCAGCAGATTTCTGGCAAAAACTCGTTAAATTGTATGTGATGCCACTCATATATAAAATTAACACACACAACATAAGTGGTGTGCGAAGCTAGGTCGTTATCCTGATTGAAGGACTGTAGTGACCATTTATGTATGTTATGTGACAGACAAAGATTTTAAAAAAGTGTTTCGCCCTATGTTTGATTCCATAGATATTACAGAAAGGAAATATTTCGGTCAACTATGTACGTCTGATTTAATGGAATTATTTACTTTGATAATGTGCTAATCGGGAAGCAAAATTTAATCTAATTGCTCCTTGTCGAAAAAGGAGAGTAAAGAAATGTTTCAGCTTTTAATATTTTCAATAATTTTGTTGCTGTAGATGAATAACTAATTGAAAATCGAATTGGCCCTTTTATATTGTAGTATGTACATGCTACGTCTGAAAGGAAACCTGTATACGGGAAACCAGAAAGGAATCAAAAAGAGTGCATTGTTATTGACATAGTGGATGTTCTGCGGGTGCATAATAATACCATGGGAAACTTTGTTACCCCACTCGATCTTGAAAAAAATTTTATAACAAAATATAACCATTACCAATAGGTTATAGCTAGCCCTCAATCTATGATTGCCTGATTGACAATAAGCTGTTCCATGTAAAACAAAGAAAGACAATGAAAATAAAAAAATTAGATTGTCACGATAGGTTTATTAAAAATCTGTCGTTTGGGATCGACTTTAAACTATCGGTCCGGACTCATATATGAAATTAACACATACAAGAAGTGGTGTGGCGGATATGTATCGTAATTCTAAATTATAACAATTCTTTACTTACAAATATTTACAAAATAGATCTGCAACAATAGAAAAGAGACACAAAAATTCTAAGTATTTCCGGCTACCATCACGACTTATATCTACCTAGGATTTATCAACTAATTGCATCCTCAAAATAAGTAACGACAACCATCGCTGTCACGAAGCTTACAATGCATCTGCAATTAGTTGTGCAACCTCCCTCACTAGCCTGCAGTAATAGAAAAGAGAGAAAGAGAGTGATTACGTTGAGTGCACTGCTTTTATAATCCCTTCGATATTTTTTTCTCATATTAATCTAAGCAAGCGTTGCTAATGCACATTAACTTCCAAATTCAACGAAAGAGTACCCTCTATTGCAGTGATGTATTAAACTAGTAACAGTGTTGTATCTTAACAAAGTCACACATGCTAGTGACGTACAATTTAATGGTAATCGGTAGTATACTGGTATTAGTATAAAATAGAATTCAAGAACGAATAAAAATATGCTGCGCTACAGACTGAATTTTTGTATTTACTTTATTAGTTTGCTTTGGGATCAGATTAGATGACACCAGCATCTTGGATCTAAAATGATCTTGTAAGTTAATTGAATGCTAATGAAAATTTTGTTTTACTAAATCAGCCTTGAAGTCACAACGAATTCTATTCAGCATTAACAGATCATCAGGAAAATTAAATAAGTTGTCTTCAAATGCTTACTCAAACTAGACAATATTTATTTATTTCAAATTTAAAGTTTAAAGAAAAATTTTGTAATAAGATATTTGTACTCGTATGTTAGAATATGTTTGTAATATGTAAATCCATCAGTATGACATTCTAACCCACTTTCTAATATCAAATTCACATAACGATAACTGTCATTAGTGTCAGCATGCAAAAGAGAATACCACATACTCCATTATGGGAACAGTCATTTACAAGATACATAAACATGATAATATTTTATCACTTTTTTATACACAATCATATACAATATATCCCAGCAACATTTTTACACATAAACTTAGGTTTATAGGTTGCAATGATTGAAATTGTTAACACAATGTTCATACAGTCGACAGCAGAAGTCTTAGTACGGCAATATATTTTGACAAAAAAAAGTCCCTTAATTAAGCTTAATGCTCTTGTACAAAGTAGCGATATGACTTCCGGAATGTATTTAGGAGATCATTTGAAAGAACGGCTATGTAATCCCTAAACCTCAAACAAAAGTAACCGAAAAACTTGCTCATGCTGCCAGCAGAAAACACTAAACAAAACTTGTACATTCAATTCCAATTTGGGTTAAATGGAGTTCATGACCTTAAGGAATATGTAACTAAATACTGGGGATAACATTTTTATATATTAGGCATTTGAATTTTAAATTTACTCAGGGTTCTCTTTGGGGGTACCTATGGAGTCATCTGAAACTTTTCCTTATTTTTCTCTTGTTTTATGAAAAACATTAAAAAATTGTTTGTTTTATAATAAAACAGAAATAAATTAATAAAATAAATATGTAAACTATAAATATTTATATAAACTTTTGGCCAAAATTCATGAAATTGCTAACCTATATTGCCGTACTAAGACTTTTGCTGTCCAGAGTATATAGTAATGTTTAAATAACATCTAAATTCAATTTTGTTACATTAAATAACATAATTCGTCATTAAAACCGTTCAGTCAGAATTACGATTTAGTTTCTCACACCACCTTTTTGGTATTTTACACATGAGTAGTGGGATGAACAGTTAATTCGATTTTGTTTATTCTCAGAGATTTTTGCCAGAAATGTGCTGAGAGGACGACGCCTAAGAAATATTTTTTATATTTCGTTTTGCGAGATATGTTTGATCTAGGGTTTTAACCAAGGCTTCATATCTATTAAGCCAACACACTACCTGCTAGCTAAGGCGATTTTAATTTTGAAATTTTGTTAATTTGCTTAATTTGAGCAAACGATACTTGAACCCGCTTTCGAATATAATTTTACAACGAAGTTATAATAATGAGTAGAACATTGTCTAAATATTTATTGATGGATCCATGGAATATTCGGCAATCTATTCGGATGTCGAATTGAATTTAAGATTATCCGCTGCCCTTTGCTATTACTGTATTAATATTCGTGCTTAATTAATCACTATATAATTTCGCTGTGCGAATGCGGTAACAGATGAACCGAATGTGAAGCTGCCAATAGATCCATAGAGTACGTGTATACCATACAAACGATTCTTGACATTTGACGTTTACATGTTTACACGTTTTGGACACAGGGAAATTGTAGGCAAAAACTATCCCAATAGAAAACTCAATTGAATTTACACATTAAATTTGCATTCCTCTGCGAAGGATGAGGTACCAAACAAATTTGGCCCGATATGAAAATATGCAAACTAAAACTTGCGTTAAATTTGAACAGATTTCATCTTAGGAACATCATAGCAGCTATAACGACACACTGGTCTATGGCACACATAACCGAAGACTGATAGTGACTTACGACTTCTGCAGTAAGCCATAATGTCATTGAATAATATAAGACCAAAGAACATCTTTTCCGCCCTTGTCCGGCCCTTGGAGGCCTATGAAGATGTATTCTTGGATGCAAAGAACTTAATCATTTGAATAAAATTCATAGCTCCAGAAAAACTCTCAGCATGACTGAGTGATGTCAACCAAGAGTTGACATAAGATGACAAAATGTATAAGTACCATAGATTTCAGAAATTTTGCTGGGCTACGTAATACGTACATAGCATTTTAAATTCATAAAAGGAATGAATTTAAGTTATAGCACACAGTATTTTTTTATCTAGGAGACTTGGTATTCTTGTGGGTAGTGTGTTAGACTATTAGCATGTCGTGGGTTCGATTCCCACCGGAAGCTCTGGCCTGTTACACTACACCGAGCATAAGGTCTATGTTACCCAGCTTGTAAATAATTACAATATAATTTGTATTGTATCCTGAGTAATTATTTAATCATTTTGACATAATTTATTTGTGGTACATATTTAATTGTCTCGCTCTATTAGGTCCTTTTACAGTCCAGGATGGCTATTGATTGCGTATTTCTGGATGTTATTACCTTATAGTCATTTGATTATCTGTAAATATATTTAGATGCCTATACGTGAAGTTTTCCACAATTTGTTACACAAATTATACATTCCTTGATCGCGCGTACTTCCGCTTCAAAAACAGAATTATTGTCCGGTAGCGGGAGGAAACGTTTGATTTCTGGTGGTACAATATCGAGGCCTAATCTCGTCCTATCTCCATGTTTAGAGCCATTTTTGTAGCAGCTAGTTTCCACGGGTATCTGCGGCTTAAATCCATTTGACAAAGAAAGCCGATGGTCTTCCTGTCGGGTAATTGTGCACCAAGCGACAAACCCTTCAGTTGTACCAGTCATACTCTGGTTATACGATTCGTAGCTCTGGAGAATTGTTAAAATTATGTAATTGTCTTCAATAATTTGCTTTAAAAACTCAAAATACATTTTAAGATGCCGTAGCCTTGTAAGTAGTATGTTGGCTTATTAGATGCCAGGTGATGCAAATAACCTCAGTTCGGACATCTCGAACAAAACGGAGTATGAAAAAATATTTCTTACACAATTCAGATAAAGTCTCTTAGCAGTCTTCTGTCAACAACTTACTTACTTACAGGCGCCTCTGCTTCCTGTGCGCCTATGATGACACACCAATCGATGGTAGGGCTTCCTCGATTTGGTCCTTCTAACGATACAAGGTCGTCCTCTTCGCCGCCTTCCGCAGATTCCCGCATCTAATACCCGTCTCGAAGGAGCATCAACCTTCGCTCGAACGACATGGCCGAGCCAGCGCAGACGCTGGATATTAATACGCTGCACAACGCCTACGTCGTTGAGGAGATCATACAACGCACTGTTGGACCGGATGTGGAAATCATCGCCAACTCCAACTGGACCGACGATCTTAAGTAGGACTTTTCTCTCGAATACTCTCAAGGCTGCTGTATCAGTGCTTAATAGGATCCATGCCTCTGCGCCATAAAAAAGCACGGGTAGGTTGAGCGTGTTGTAGGATATTAGTTTTATCGTACGAGAGAGGTCTCTGCTACTCAATTGCCTATTGAGACCATAGTAGCACCTGTTGTCAAGAGTTGACTTTGTTCGGAGTTGACTTTAAGCTTTTGTAGTAAAGGCTACTACTTCGACCTAACTTAAACTATGGTAAAGTCAAGCGGCGGTATGAATTCTTATAAAATACGTAACTGTCTATAGCCCGAACTAGGGTATTTTAAATGTCAAGAAATAACATAATGACAGCGTTTTTAATTTTATTTTCCCGTTTTCGGCAATCTTAATTGTTTAATAAAATTGTTATTTATGAACGGATAAAAAATGTCGTAGTTCAGGCTAAAACTACTTTTCTTAAGAACATTGCTCCAAAATTTCATAGAAATCGATAGAGTAGTTTCGTGGTAGCCAAGTCGTAAAACTAATTTCGATAGAAACGCTTTAAAGTTTTGCTCAAATGGACACGTTGCAGTATTTTGAGTCTTTCTCCTTCTTCTCGTATGGGTTGAGGGAACAGAAGATTTCTACTTTAATTCTATGACTCCAAGTATGGCTCTTAGTTCTATCCCTTTCTGTCCCAAGCAATTTCAAAATTGATCCCTTTTATTGCACTCTCAATCACAAATACTAAAATAAGCGGCGAAAAAACTTATAAGAGAACAAAATAGTGATAACCACTAACATGAGGGCATTTAATTCAATTAGAAAAAGCTAAATAATAATTTACAAAATACCAAAATACCCAAAACTTTCCTACACATTTGTGTAGGATGGGAAGGAAAGGGCTATGGCTCTAAATACGTGACGCTTTGATCGATAATACTATAATAATACTTTTGAGATAAAACGGTTATTCTATCAGCGTATAATTTCTGGTTTTTTAAGTCACAAACTGATTCAATTCACTTTTCAGGCCTCTATACAATTGCAATTTTCTATAGAAAGTTATGCAGCGGTCAAACCAAATAAAATTCTGAAGGTGCATGCCGTTGTGAAACATGTATGAAAATTTTCCAACTGAGCTTCTTCAGTTACGAAAAAAATTTAGAAAAAATAGGATTTTGAATTCTCTCCAAGTAATTCAGAAGTCCTCTGAACTCTGCTTCCCTAAATAAATGTCCAGAGAGGCCATCATTTCCAGGCAGATGACAGTAAGTCTGCAGTGTTTTCCAAGTAGAGATCATGGCAATATTAAAAGCGGGGCAATGCTTGTTGAGAGAGAGGGATTTGCCCTGAACATCTCCTGATTTTCTCAGCTAGCCAGGCAGCAATTAACTCCCTAACAAACGTAGTTTCAAAGTCCGTCCTTCTCCTTGAACGACGAGTATGTCTTTGAGAAATTTCGGATCATTCAAAGGTAATTCTTTTACGGGCAAAATATCCAATTTTTTCTTCTTCTAAAATCACTCACAAAAAAGGTTGCCGTTTAGACATAAACTCCGTATAAAAATCCTAATGTTCGTTCCCAAATGTTAACTCTTTTCTTATGACGTATAATAAAAACCATATCCAGACGGTAAATATTATACATTTAAAGAATGTCATCTCTTAAAGAAAACCAAATGTCATAATATTTAAATCAATAAATTTTTATGAGTGTAGCATACCTTAATACCTTATGTGTTTAAAAATAAAATCCTTTGTGAAACCTGGGACAACCTGGTTTGATTGTAAAATTTTATTTAAATCGTTTTATATTTACCACATGACCATTATCTAAAGCAAATTTTTCTTTTCAATGGAATGGAAAGCAAAAAAAAAAGAAAAAAACTTAGAAATGTTATACTTCAGCAGACAAGAATGTTTCCGAAAATCTGAACGACTTAAACAAGAACAAAGAACCCATAAAAAAATTGCAAATATTTTTGAATCGTTTTCAATTTTTTACGAATTATGCATCATCATTCAAAGCACTGAAATATGGCTGATGAAATTAAAGAGATTTTGAAAATATTTGCAATACATACGCCAATATCATCCGGTTGAAATTTAATTAAAGATCGACTCAACTTATTTTTCCATTTCATTCCACTAAGAACTACATTTATTAAATGCGAAAAATCTTTCAATTAAAATATTTAATTCAGTTGAAATAAAAAAATAAAATTTTTGAAAATAAATTCAGGAAACACTGTTCCAGGTATTCTAGCATGTACAATGGCGAGAGAGTGTGTGTGCTTAATGTGTGGCATATTTTAAAGGAGTAGTGGTCACTTCAAACGTCAGCGACATATTAAAGTGCGTAATGTCCGTATATAAGTCACCATGGTCCAATAGTAGGTTGTATGTCAGCTTATTAGACAAGAACCAGTGGTTCAAACCTCAGCTCAGACATCTCGAGCTTAACAAATATAAAAAAAAATATTTGTGGACTTCCTCTCAGCAGTCTTCGGGCAAAAACTGTGAAATTAAAAAAAATTGCCATGCAAAGTTTCTCAAAAATATGTCACTCGTAGTAGCTTTAAACTATAAGCTCCGAGATTAATGGATAGGAATAATACGCACAACTTAGGTAGTGTGATAAGCTAGGTTGTAATACTGGTTACTGTATTCATATTCCAAGGTTGCAAAGAACAAATTGACGTTGAAACTCTAACAATCTTATAATAATTGCGATTAATGTTCTTTTGACCGTAGACCAAGCCCTTTGGAGATACAGGCGAAAAGGTTTAAAATTAATCAATACGTTCGGTTTTAATAAACGCGAGATCAAATGTTAATTGTTGACAAATAAGCCCGATGGATAATATAAACCTTGGGTAGTCAAAAACTCTTGAAGCACTTAAAAACAGATGTTGATTAAAATGAAACTTTTACTATCATAAGCCGATAGTAAATGGAATACCGCTCTCATGTATGGGCCGGTAAATCGAAATATTAATTTAAGTTTTTCGAAGAGATCGCTATGCCTTACAATACTGGAGAAAAATAAATAAAAGAAAAATGTTATGTGACCGCTGTGGCAGTTATTTGAATTTATGCAGAACACGATAGAGTATGAGTGATATTTGTTTTGTTCAAGAGTTTAAAAATACTCATACGTGAGTGAACCTCATAGTTATTTAGATGCAAGTAAATTTATAAACAAGGCGTGGAGTTCTTATAATTACTACATAAATATTTACAATTTAGATGATATTGCTTTCGCTATTTCTATTTTTCGAAATTAAAAAATTCGTATAACATTTTTTCATACTTCCTCTCAGCCGATTTCCGGCAAAAACTCTAAAAGTAAAAAAAATTGGGTTTTTCACAAATTTCGTCGTTCGGAGTCGCCTTTAAACTGTAGGTCCCACCAATCAGGTCTTAATCCTGATTGAAGGATTATAATGATACATAACATACATAAATAATTGGTAATTATAACATTTTAGTCAGGATTACGACCTAGCTTTTCACACCACTTATGTTGTGTATGTTCATTTTATACATGACTGGCGGAAACTACAGTTTAAAGTCAATTCCAAACGATACATTTTTAAGAAACTTTTCATGGCAATTTTATTTACTCTCAGAGTTTTTGCCAGAAATCTGCTGAGAGGAAGTCGCCGAAGAAATCCTTTTTGTATTTTGTTTTTATGTCTGGCATGGGGCTCGAACCCTAGCGTTACATCTAATAACCCAACACACTAGTCTCTAAACTACGGCGACATAATAGTCAATGAAGTATGACCCAGAAAATGGCCACGATAAAACACACTTCAAGGCCGATTAAAGCTAAAATGATGCACAGTTATTGTTTCTAAGTGTACACGGACGAGAGTGATGTGGCCTGTAGAGAAACTTATTACAATACAAGCAAAGTTTTGCTCAAAAGCTCTACAATATATTAACATTTTTGTTTACTACATTGTGTATTAAAGAAAATAATCAGGTTCTGGGATCTATAGTCTCAGTAACGATCAAAATCTGAAATGTGTAATGAATCAATAGTGAATACTTTTTGAAGCCATTTAAACAGCAATATAACAATTTAACCATTAACAATGTTTGAATAATAATTTCCTCAATTCGAATTTTACATGCACATCTGATGCTTAAATATTTATATTTATTTTCAATTATCATTTGATAATTATAAGGCACATTAACTTTACAGTTTAATTGTTTATTTATTTTTGTAGAGTCCAGTCAACGATGTTGGATTTTCATATCAATTCTTTAGTAAATTAATTGATGTAATTAATAAACAAAAAAAAAAAGAATTAAAAATATATGCAACGATAAATTAACACAGAGGATTACAGACAAATTAATAAAAAATAAACAATACTCAGTGCATGTTTAAATGCTGTTGCATGTAAGGAAAAAAAATTATTTAAACCCAAGTAAACTTAAATTAGTTGTTAAAAATTGAATCAAAATATTTAATAAATATTTAATAAACTGTCTCAAAATTTGATTGGGAGTCTGTTCTTGAGTCTTTGTCTGAACTGAGACTTACATACTTGCCGGGCCCTGACGGGGTACCGGCCTGTATTTTAAGAAAGTGCGCTGTTGTCTTGGGTGGTCCTTTGACCTTTATTTTCAACGGGCTTCTGAGGGCTGGTCATTTTCCATCTATTTGCATAAGTCGGGTAATAAATCCAATATTTCCAATTACAGGGGTATTGCCAAACTCAGTGCTATTGCCAAGTTGATGGAGAAACAGGTGACGGATTATCTCTTTTTTAATACGAGATCTTTAATATCCCCTTTCCACCATGGTTTTTTAAAAGGTAGGTCGATTGTCACTAATCTTCTTGAATTAACTACACATGTTTTCAGGGGTTTTCTTGCCAGAGCTCGGACTGATGTAATTTATACTGATTTCAGTAAAGCTTTCGATAGGGTTGATCATAGAATTTTGCTTCTTAAACTTTCATTAATCGGTATTCCTGATATTATTCATCGTTGCCTAGACTCCTACATCTCCCTTAGGACTCAGAGGGTATTGTTTAGGAATGTATTGTCTAAGACTGTATATGTTACATCTGGTGTTCCGTAGGGTAGCCATTTGGGTCCTTTACTGTTTTTATTGTTTCTTAATGATCTTCCTTGTGCTATTTCTGATTGTAATATTCTGATGTATGCTGACGACTTTAAATTATTTTTTACTTTTGATGATGATCATTGTCAGGCTTCTTCGAAATATTGATTTTTTTGTAACTTGGTGCAGAAGTAATTTAATGGATCTTAACTTGAAAAAATGTAAATGCGTGGTTTTCTCTCGCGGGGGCGTAATTTCGTCCACTTATGTGATTGATTCTTGCCCTTTGGAAAATGTGACTACATTTCTTGATTGGGAGTATTATTAGATATGAAATTGCCTTTTATTGATCATATTAGTATGATGATTGGCAAGGCTCGGGCTGCTCTTGGTGTTGTGAAAGGATGGCCTAGGGAATTCAATGATCCTTATATAACAAGACTGCTGTACATTTCACTAGTTAGACCTATTTTGAAGTATGCGTCTATTATTTGGAATCCATACTATCGTTGTCATAGTGATTAAATAGAGTCTGTGCAGAAGCAGTTTTTATTATTCTGTTTACGTGGCTGAGGATGGGATTGTGCCAATGGGTTTCCGTCATATGAGGCTAGATTAGGTTTGATAAAACTTCCAACTTTAGAACGTAGAAGGGCTGTTTTAGGGGTTTGTTTTGTTTTTAATCTGGTTAAGGGTGATATCGATTCTGAGTTTTTGCTTTGTAACCTGAATTTTAGTATTCCAGCAAGATTTTCACGACACTATCGTCCTCTTTCTTTAGATTTCTATAGAACGTACTATGGATGTAATTATCCTTTTCGTAGATTATGTAACGATTTTAACTTATATTATGATTTTATTGATTTTAATCGTAGTGTTTGAAATTAAAAACGTAGCTTATACGCTAGCATTAATATGTACATTATTATATAAAAATGTATTTTCGTTCTTGTCATAGGTAGTTCCTGTTTATTGTTACTTTATACAGCTTGTGATTAAGTTCTTTAGCTGATTTATGTTCTCGTTGCCATTACTTTTTCCTTACCCGCTACAGACCGGACTGTAGTGTGTACGTGTCCCTACGTAATGGGGACGAGCCCTCCGCGGTCGGGTGAGGGTGGGTTAGTGTGAGGCCGAGGACGGTCGAAAAAAAAAACAAAAAAAATTAAGGTGAGGGCGAGGGTACATTGCGTGTATTTTAAAATTTCAAGTACCGAATTTAAATTAAGTAGTATGTTTTTGTATGTTCGGGGTCACTTATTTCATACAAAATTTGGCTCATGCATATCTGTAAAAGAGTAAGAACATTGCAGAATTGTAAAATGAATTGTGTGCGATCGGTCTTTAGGTTTGTAACATGTATTATGAAAAGGTAATGCTTTTTAATGTGTATATGTGTGTTTGTGTGTGTTAAAATTTGGGAGAATGCATATCTGGAAAAGAATTAAATCATTATAATTTTCAATTTTTCCCTACAAATTTGGGATCATACCTGCTTTTTGTTGGTCCTTTCATTTGTATTGCTTTGCAAACGAATGGTTGGACGGACAGAATGAGTGCGTGCACGTTTCCTCATTTACATCCCAGAGTATAAGTAGACTGTGAAAATGTATATACGTATGCATGAATGATTGGACGGACAGAATGAGTGTGTGCGTAACATGTAATGTGTATGATCGTTTTTTAATAGTAAATTCATGGCACGTATTATCATACTCAATGCTGGAAAAATAGAAAAGGGATGTGCACCAATATAGTTGTTGTGTGTTTTTTTATTTTTTGTATGATTTAATTAGAAGGATCTTTAATTTTAAATGTGATAAGAAAGGATAGGTTGGTTGTGCGGTTGTTTTTTATTTTTTGTATATTTAATTAGAAGGATGTTTAATTTTAAATGTGATAAGAAAGGGTAGGTTGGTTGTGCGGTTGTTTTTTATTTTTTGTGTGATTTAATTAGAAGGATCTGTAATTTTAAGATGATAACAAATTCTTGTCACGTACTGCTCATGATCAAATGTAGAAAAAATAGAAATACAAACTGATAAGAAAGGGTAGTTTGGTTGTACATGTTCTTTTTTTTGTAAACAGGATCACCTGCGTGCTAGTTTTTTTATATACCTAAATAGAAACATGATTGTGCATGTTCAGTTTAATATTTTTTAACATTTCCTTTAGAACAGCTCTTGTCTTTACAAGATCTTCTAACATTTTAGTATGGTAATTTCTAGACATTGTGATAATTTTCTCATATTAATTTTGATCTGCTTTGTATCTGTTCCCGATCTGCTTTATATCTGGACACGATCTGCTATGTATCTGATCACGATCTGCTTCGTATCTGCTCACGATCTGATTTATACCTGATCACGATCTGCTTGATGTCTTATGTCTATATCTTTTGAATTTGGGTACGCTATATCGTGCTTTCCACAAGCTGCATCCAATAAATTTATTCCTTTGCCTCCTCTTGCTAATCGTTTTTGAAGTTTTGTATCAGGTCCACAAAACTGATAACCAGGTGGATGTAATTCAACATATAATTTGTTTATTAAGTTGTCTACAAATCTTCTTCCAATCTTACACTGATTAGGCGTTTTTCTTTTGACTGTAGTTTATAACCATTTTTTTCATTACTTTCATACCTCTTCGCATGAAACACTACACCAGCTATACCTGCTATACCTGCTATACCAGCTATATCAGATATACCAGCTATACCAGCTATACCTGCTATATCAGCTATACCTGCTGTACCTGCTATACCAGCTATATCAGCTATACCAGCTATATATACCTGGTATACCTGGTATATAGCAGGTATATAGCTATACCTGGTATACCTGGTATATAGCAGGTATAGCTG